>JARJCM010000406.1:0-79573 GCA_029233265.1 Mycena alexandri
GCACGTCAGAACCGGTGGTCTCCCGAATCTGGGAGCAGAGAGAAGTTGGTTTGTGGCTAGGCTGGATTATAACAAACAACTGACCGCTTTCTGCCAGTTCGCTGCCGCCTTGCGGTGAAAGGCGAATAAGTAACATATTTTGTATTACCTTTGCGCCATTTAATTGCAAAGTTCGGAATATGAAGGGTTTTACGACCGGTTCGCAGCGTCATTGGTATAGAAGAGGGGGAGGAGCCAGCTGCTGTGGAAATATCATGAGCTGATATGCGAGAACAGAGGAAACGGAAAGAAGGACCTCGTGCACGCCCATCGGGGTCTATCGAGGCATCAGACAGAAAGAGTCCAAGGTCGTGGGAAGTGACGAGGTCCTCAGCTGTAAGTATAACCTCGCTGCGGCGATAGCTATAGATCCTGTTCAAATACTTGCGATGGCCATCTGCGTTAAACCGGAATGGGCGCGGGCCAGAGATATAAGGAAGCGGTTTTTTAGGCCGCACAAGAGTCGCACGGTCCGCGTCGTACTCGATAAGGGTAGCGAGGAAACGTGACCAAGTTTCAGGGTGGGCACAAACATAGACGGCGGGCATTTGAACATGGATAAAAGCGAGTAGGAGGAGATCAGTTGCTTCCTGTGCACCACAGCCGTTGAAGACCGCTTGGGTAGTCTTTATCGCCTCGAAAATCGGGGGTGAGATCCCCAGCATCAACAGTCTCCAAGCGCCACGTTTCGAGCCGTTTCAAGGTTGCTGTGGGCTCTTGATGGTACACGGGGCCGTGAGTACGACTCCATAAGTAGGGCCAGATCTAGTGGTTATTAAGCAGGTCGCAAAACGAAAGAGAAAGACAAGGAAATGGATACGGACCTTGCTGCCAGGATCGAGATGGGAAGGGAGGAAGGACTGCGACAGCATCAAGTGAAATTGGATCATCACATTATGGTCGACGAAAACAAGGGTCCACTGGGGCCGCACAAAGGCAGCCTGGATCGAGATGACGCGTTTGCGTGCAGGTCCATCAATAAACTCATCGGGGATTGCGTATGCAAAGCTTTTTTTGCCTCTTGGGACAGGCGGCTTTGAGACGATCTCCCGGTACCATTCGGTTGGCATCCAGAAGCAATGAGCCTCAAGACCGAAATTTATACGCAGGATGAACTAAGAGGATGGTGGTGAAGAGGTGAAGGGGAAAAAAGTCTCATAACCACTCACGTTCTTGCGTGTCGTCTTGTTACAGATAGCAACAACAAGTTCTTTGCCTCGAGCTTTGGCGTGAATGCGGCCCGAGATATGAGGGTATTCACAAAGTCAGCGGAGAATTTGGAGGCTTGACAATGTGGCTATGGTCACAACGCGATGAGAGAGTCTTGAATGTGTCAAGTCAATGATCTTACCGCGGCAAGATCATCATTCTCGTCCTGCAAAACATGGTTCAAGGTGGGGAAGGGAACAGGAAAGGCAGAGCCCGTACCTCCTCCTCAATAACTTGGCAAGCGGTCGCAAGTTTGGTAGCGGAGCTCGTAGGCTGCACCCAAAGGAATGAGGTTGGGAATTCTGAATATGAACCATAATCCTCGTACCGGAGTATCGTCCAAAAAGTTGTCCAGATCAATGCTGTTCGTGGATTCAGGGTCATCTTCGTCCTGCACATTGCAATTGAAGGAGGTAAAGAATGAGGGAAAAGAGTCCGTGTACCTCCTCTTCAGTATATGGGTCTTCACAAGACTTGCAGTAATCTCCGGAGTCAAGTGCAGCCGCAATCGATAACGGAGTAAATAATGTGTTGGTTGAGCCACAGGTGTGCGGCGTGAATGTTTGACGGGTCCCACCAGGGCGAGCACAACATTGAGTATGAGCCACAAAGTGACCTGAGAGGTATGTGAGCTTGTATGTGGTGTTTATGACCCAGAGAACACACCAATGAAATTTGTGTCGTCGTTCTTGTCAATGTCCGAAGGGGCCTATTGTTCCTCCCAGCCTATCTCCCTCTCAAAGAGTTTAATAACACCTTTCTCAGGCATGTGTGGGAGTTGGGAAGTTGCAGAAGTTGCAGTGGCAGAGACGTTGTGAGAGAACGAGAGGCTGAGAGCAACTTACGGCAGCTTGATGGCTTCCACGGTCACTTGTGCTTTAGGGCCAGCTAGTGGCAGTACGAGTCCGCCGTCCTGCCGGGGGGCCTTCTTTGATGTTCCGCGTTGTTCCGTAATACACGTACAATTCAATATCTACATTTTTTGTTTCAAGCCAAGTAACAAGACAATAGTATGCTAATTGAGGCACCTGTTTTTAGGCTTGCAGGTATGCCTAGGTCCACAGTTGGCCACTGGTCAATTGAGCTGAAAAAAAAACACATATACTCACCTTCTTACCCGCCAACCGAAAAATCTGATAAAGCTCTTGATCGTCTCGCGAACAGCATCCCTCCCTCCAGTGCCAAGTAAGTCAATGTGCTATGTTGCAGTATAAGCAAGGCTCAGGGCAACGTAGACCGTTGATGACCAAAAAGGAGATGAGCCGGATGGACGGGGCAAAGTATAACAGTCCCCCGGATATGCGGAGAACAAGCCAGACACACGTCCTGTAGAGGGGGAGGGGCGAAAGGAGCAAGATAGGCGAAGATGGTGTCAAAAGTGGTGATATTGTACATGTCGATCTCGAGTGCTACCCAACGAAAGATAGTGGAGGATACAAGGGACATAGACAGCAGGAGAGATCCACAGATTATGTCCCAAACATAAGGTCCGGGGCTGCGGGGACCACAGAGTGATACAGCCATGTCCGCTGTATGGGAATAGCAGAGAAAGGCGTCAATGTGTGCTGGAGTGGTGGTATATTCAATGGACAGGAAACACCAAAGCGAAGGTACGGAATTAGTGACAGAGCACCATTCACGACACACCAAACTGAGGCAACAACACGCGCTGCGGAAATCAGGGAGGACGGGGTCCTTGTTGTAGCAGACATTGTGGAAGATATCCGACAATATTTCCTGAGGGAAAGACACAGGGATGGGCACAACTATGAAGCAATTTAAACCAAAGTGAAGTAAAAGAAGTATACCTGATATGGGTGCGGGAAGGTTGGACACAGAGGCAGAGGCTTTCAGAGCACGATGAGCAGCAAGAAGCACATCAAATCACTTTCAAGTTTGCATGGAGAAGGAGAGAAGTTGAAGGAGGAAGTTTCTCATAGGTAGGTAGGTAGGATTACACAGCACGGTCCCGCTCAGGAACACCAGTTGCAGGAATTACTCTGGTGTACATGCAATATATATAGCTACACCATCTTCCCTGGACCCCTCCACACCCCGACAGCCAAGCTCTCAGTCGCAGCGGGACAACGTGAAACGCCCAAATTCACCGAGGTAGAACTGCAAGAACATGACGAAGCTAGATTTGAATAGTCACATCAGCACTGGTCAGCTTTCAGCCCTCACATGAAACACGGGAACCTTGTAACATACCTCCAACACAAATTTGCAACCAGGGGAATAGTCGAACACGGGTAGATGATGGCCTTGAAAGAAATCTATGTTCAAAAGTACCATCATCTGGATGCGCATTTCCGGGGGATCGGTGAAGAGTTTTGCAAGGAAGGTGGCACATAATTGAACCACTGTGGCCGGTAACTAGGGCATGCCTCAGCAACTTGACTTCGGTCTTACAGGATTTGTGCAGCCGTTTTGCTCGAGGGACTGGTTGATGTGCATAATTGATGTAACACAAGACTTTGCAGGCGAGGCAATGGGTAGAGAGCAACACCGAGGTAATAGCCTCGCGGTGTTCCTGTGTCTTCACCATCTTGAGACAATGTTGCATGCACAAAGTAACTTGGATAGGTCCTTTGTCTTTTTGGGGTTCAGGATGTCTGCGTAGCAAGTACAGCTTTCAGATGACTTATAGCCATCCCAACTTGAGTTTCTGAACAATTTTTGAGAAATCTTCAACATTTTCGATCTAAGTGGAGCGCACTTCGGGCTACCCTGAAGTAGACCATCTTAGGTGAATTATTTCCCTGACTTAAAACACCCAAGATGGGGGTGAAATAGCAGGACATCCCACTCTGAGTGGGATGTCCCAGCATTCGAGTGGGAAGTGGGAAGTCCCAGCAAATGGGATGTCCCACTGTGCCGCAGGCGGAGAAAAATTTTGATGAATGTCACGCTTGACAGCCCATCTGACAGCTTGTTTGGCCTCAGATCAGAGAATCAAAAGGGGTATATTGGAACGATCTGTGGACCGTTTTGGCTGGGAGTAGGCTCATTTGAAAGCCCATTGGGTGGGTGTTCTGTGGGCATGGTATGGGCCACATCGGAGTATATCAAATTTCCACCGTACAGGGGGATCAGCTGGACGAAAATTGCTCTAGCGGGGGCATATGTGCACCGATTGGGCTGGGAGTGGGCCCATTAGAACCACACACCTCAAGGCTACCACTGGGCACAATATTAGGGGTATCTGAGCACTTTCATTTTCCACTGAATTTTGGCACCCAGCACCGAAATCGCTCTAGCGGGGGCATACGTGCACTGATTGGGCTGGGGGTGGGCCCATTAGAACCGCATACCTCAAGGCTATTGCTGGGTGCAATATCAGGCGTATCTGCACACTTTTGTTTTTTGGCCCCCCAGCACCGAAATGGCTGTAGCAGGGGCATACATTCACCGATTGGGCGGGGGGTGGGCCCGTTAGGGTGGTATACCTCAAGGCTATTGCTGGGTGCAATATCAGGGGTATCTGCGCACTTTTGTTTTTTCGGCCCCCAGCACCGAAATGGCTGTAGCCGGGGCATACATTCACCAATTGCACCGGGGGTGGGTTTGTTAAGGTGGTTAACCATGGGTCATCCCACTCAAATTTTCCTGAACTAGTGGGACATCCCACTATTATTTTCGTATGGGACGTCCCACAACACTCATGATGTGGGACATCCCATAATTATTATTTTTTTCGAACAGTGGGACATCCCATTTTTTTCACCCTATGGGACGTCCCACACCTATCTCCCATGGGACATCCCACACACTTTTATTTTTCTATCTGTGGGACGTCCCATCGTATTAACCACAATGGGATGTCCCATTCTTATTTTCATCATGGGAAGTCCCACTCCCACTAACTAAGTCTAAGTTCACTCTAGTTCCATTCAGAATATATATTATTACTGTCTGAGTTACACTGAGTCTCAGTGCTTATCCTTCCGACTTCAAATCTTCCACATATCCAAATACGGAACTCAACGCCAACACCCATATAAGGCGATTTTGACTCAACGCCCTTGGCCTAAATAGGAAGGTTGGACCACCTGCTAATCCCACATAACAAATCATATTAGACCACAATTGTCCCCCCTAATTGTGGTCCAAGTAAGACCCCCGCAGGCCAATGTCCCCCCTCAGGGAACCCAAGAGGGACCCAGGGGAGACATGGGGGACACGTCTACCCTTTCACAGGGGACATTTACCTAGTAGAGGTAGACAGGGAGACATCAATACCCGTTAACCGTCGCAGGGTAGACAAAGGGAGACATTGATACCCATTAACCACCGTAGGGTAGACATGCAACCCTAAGGGAGACATGCTTGCAGGATAACCATTGCAGGGTAGACATGCCACACTAAGGGAGACATGCTTGCAGGATAACCATTGCAGGGTAGACATGCCACACTAAGGGAGACATGCTTGCAGGATAACCATTGCAGGGTAGACATGCCACACTAAGGGAGACATGCGTGCAGGATAACCATCGTAGGGTAGACATTAAACACTATAGGGAACACTTTCCCTACTTAGTTGTGCGGTAGACATTGAGCACTAGGGGAGACACATTCACTACTTAACCGTTGTAGGGTAGACACTGAACACTAGTCCTCTGAGATCATATAGGTGTGAAGTTCCTCCGCCAACTACTCAGCCTCAGCTCATTCACCCACATCATCATCAATCTCCAACTCTTCATCTCCCTCTCTAATAACTGTGCCCGGCTCTCTCACTTTGCCACTCCCTGCATTGGCTCCAGGGCAGTTGGCCTTGGCAACCGCACACCCGGTTCAAGTGTTCCGGTGAACCTCTCCTCAGCCTTCTTTGGAAGATCTTCGAATTGTTTCATGTGAGTTACATCATATCGCTCCCGTTGGAGCCAATACTTTTGTATACACCATGAAAGATCCGGGTCGGTCTGGGAGCTCATTCTCCTTGGCAATCAGGAAAGTCCTCTCATCTCAGCTGCTTGTAACCACCCTGCGAATCTCGATGTTGCAATGTTTGATCTCCTCCCGTGCCCTTTCAATCTTGAAATACTTGTCTAGGAGTAGATTGGCCACTGGTGTCGATCAAGGTCGTAATTCCAGCTCATATGGTCAGGATAACAAGTTAAATGCTGGGTCCTTCCCACAGGCTCAATGTGTTATTTCTGGGGAGTTGCCCCACGGCCACAATACATATATATTCCCTCTGCAGGGCTCCCCGCACTGTTGATGGCAGCTCTGGAGGCCATCGGAGTTTGAAACAAAGGTCATTTAAACTTGGATAAACCATAAATCAATGAAAATGGTCGAAATTGATGGCTGTTCGTATTGGGGTGCTATAGCGGGCCATATTGGGTTGCAATTGATGCCTGGTTGCTTTAAAAGCCAATATTGGTTGAAAAAGAGCCAGCTCTGGGAAAGTATTTTGCATTTTGCTGGCCAGCAGAGCCACTGGCTGGAAAATGGTGTCAATGACTCTGGTAGCCCTCAATAAGCTCTACAAGATCGGTATAGAGATCAAGGGTTTGACCGATAACTTCCTTTTTGGGACACTACCGCTTCTCATCCCAAAAAGGAAACTTTCGCTCCCTAGCGCATAATTGAACCGTTTTGGATGGTCTAACTGTGTATTGATGTTATTACAGGTGCCTTGCAGCCAACTGGAGCATAGTAGAGCTTTCACAATGCGATAATATGGTGAAAATGCGAAAGTTGATCAATTATATCCTGGCCAGAATACCTTAGGAATATAGGGATTAAGATAACCCCTGGATGCTTCCAATTGTTGCTTTAGGCTACAAGGATACCCTCCAGGCAATATATCACCTCCTAATAATGCAAAACATCGCAATTTGGCCATACAATAAAATTGCACTTTGCCCCATTATTCAACCCTCATCGATGTAAACTCTCCCAAAACAGATCCTTTGGGCTTGGATCATGTAGTTATAGTAAAAGACTGCCCAATTAATACTCAGGACACCCCATACCTCATGCTTTAATGTGGTTTTTTCATTATCTTCTTGTGTGCCATATTCAGCTGTCCACAGGGTCCTAGATGAGGCTCTGATGGCTCCTACTTGTCTTCCTAAGCTATCTGAACAGCTTTGAGCCAAGATTTTCGCCAATATATGATGTAACACTTCAAAATAGCAAATGTCATATTTTGCTTGTTTCATGAATAGCGGACCAAGGAGACCACTTAGTGCACAATACACAATGGGAATGAGATCAGACAGTATAATTACTCCAGATCATGCTTTACTTCAACCATTTTGGTGAAGTTTTGGCTGAATTCTGTTTCTGAGGAATTGAGTTCAAATGCAACTTTTGGTCTATGTGCCAGCCATGGTTCAAAACACCATCTGGCCAAATCTGACACTGGTTGGAAGATTCAAGTTTTTCAGTAGAATTTTTGGTGAAAAATGTTGTTTGTTTTTCAGACATTTTTCACTGAAAAAGTAGCTGAAAAACTTAAAATATTTTCACCATTTCTTGAGCCTAAGGTGAAAAATTTGAAAGAAAGTTTGAAAGTGGTGAAAAAAGTTTAAATTTTTCACCATTATTTTCAGTGAAAAATGTCTGAAAAACAAACAACATTTTTCACCGAAAATTCTACTGAAAAACTTGAATTTCCCAACCAGTGTGAACCAAAACAGTTGAAATAAAGCATAATCTAAAGTAATTATACTGTCTAATTTCATTCCCACTGTTTATTCCCCTCAATATGGTCTCTTTGGTGCCCTATATGTGAAATAAGTAAAATATGTTATTTTTCATTTTCGACTTTTACATCATGTATTGGCCAGCCTTTTGGCTTACAGCCATTTGCGGAACTTAGGGCGTGGGATAATTCTATTCAGAAACCCGGGTTCAGTCAGAAACCCTTCCTTTTTAGGAAATTCTTGCAGAAACCCCTACCAAGAGTTAACCAGAAACCCATTTACGGCAAATTTTGCGGGCATCAGAGTTTCAACACCGGCATTGACAGTGGGTGGCTTCGTCTCACCCTGTCTGCAGTTGTGAAGTCTTTGACATTCATACCGAACCTCTTTAATCCATTTGTGTTTTTCAATTTGACTTCCGACAGGTCCACACGGCGCGCCGGGTTGCCGAGAAACACTGCGTTCCGTGGCCCCGTCGGCACAGGTGGCGACCTGTGCCGACCTAGTGCCGACGTTGTGTTGACATCGGTTGACATGCGCCGAGCCGGGTCGGCAAAGTGCGCCGAGCCGAGTCCACGCATGTCAACACCAGGTCAACACACCGTGCCGACGGAGCCCCGGAACGCAGTGAAATGCCGAATTTTGATATTTGTGATGCCTTCGTTCAATTGAGCAAATGTAAGGATTTAATGGTCCACAACACTCAGGTAGCTTGCATTCAGTATCTTGCTCTATTTATGGCAACTGTATCAGCGAAGTGCGCTCATAATATCTCTGGTTTTCCTCTGTGATGGCAAATGGTGGTGGGGGTGCGTTCACGGATGGTAGATATGCCAAAGAGTCCAAACAAAATAAGGGGTGTATCTATATATTGACCAAATCCACACAGACATCCATATATCACGGACAAAAACATTCCGCCGCGAAGGCGGACGACTCGGCACATTTCGGCAGACTGTCCGGCACGCGGAGGGTTTCTCCGTAACCGGAGAAACCCGGGTTTCCAGATAAGGATTGTAAAAAACGGGTTTCTGAATAGAATTATCCTAGGGCGCGGGCTGTTTTTTTTTTTTTTAACACTTTTCAACGAGAAACATTATTGCGAGGATAGTTCTTGTCCGTTTGCCTTGAGAATATGCTCATTGTGTCCGCAATGAAAACGCGGAGGGTACCACGGTCTTCGTTTTCCCTGATGCGATCATAATTGCCTTATTGGGAAAATATCGCTCTTTTTGTACAGAACTTGTCGCATCCTCTGTGCTGTGGTCAGATTGACCTATAAATTTGATATGATGTCTTTATGAGTATTACAAAGGGCTGGACGGACCGGTATTTTCTCATATTGTATTTATTTCTTGTATACAAGGTATTCAGATATCCCACATTATGAGAATGCAGAATACGGTGAACTAAGACACACATTCAAAATCCCGGTCCGTCCAGCCCTTAATAATACTCATAAAGACATCATATCAAATTTATAGGTCAATCTGACCACAGCACAGAGGATGCGACAAGTTCTGTACAAAAAGAGCGACATTTTCCCAATAAGGCAATTATGATCGCATCAGGGAAAACGAAGACCGTGGTACCCTCCGCGTTTTCATTGCGGACACAATGAGCATATTCTCAAGGCAAACGGACAAGAACTAAGCTCGCAATAATGTTTCTCGTTGAAAAGTGTTAAAAAAAAAAAAAACAGCTCGCGCCCTAAGTTCCGCAAATGGCTGTAAAACTGTTCACATAGCTCAGGAGGGTTGGTGGGAACCTTCAGAACATCATCTATGGTCCTGTGGCATGGTGAATATGGTGAACAAGAATCTAAAACAAAATCATCTCAAACCATGGGGTGTAGGCTTCCCTAGGGGACAATTGCTCACTTTTCCAATACAAATACATCATCCAGTCCCTAAAGGTATGTTTTGGGACATATCACATCAAGGAGGAGTGCATAATTGGGTCAAATGGCAATTTCCTTGCATGGCCAAGCTGCAATGTTATTCATCACCAGGATCCTATATATGACCTGGAGGATGTCCTTACAGCCTAGGGGAACAAGTTGGAACATTTTAAAGGCTATTTTCATCGGTATATCCCCAAGATATTGTGGCCAGAATATAATTTATCAATTTTCGCCATTTTCACCCTATTATTGCACTATAACAGGCTCTACTGCGCTCCAGTTGGCTTCAAAGGACATGTAACACATTATATACCAGGTTAGATCATCAAAAACTGTTGAATCATGAGCCAGGGAGGGGTTGATGTCGATAATTTCCTTTTTGGGACAAGAAGTGGTAGTGTCCCAAAAAGGAACGTCATCGGCCAAACCCCTGATGCTTATACCCATCTTGTAGAGCTCGTTGAGGGCTACAAGAGTCATCAATACCATTTTTCAACCAGTGCCTCTGCTGGCCCGCAAAATGTAAAATCCTTTCCTAGAGCCACTCTTTTCTAATCAATATTGGCTTTTAAAGCACCCAGGGATCAAATACAGCCCAATATGGGCGGCTATAGCACCCCAATACAGACAGCCATCAATATTCAGACAATGGCCAATTCCCTGGCAAGCCCAAGCAAATGCTGAAGCAAGCCATGCAAAGCTGGGATGATGTTTCCCAGCAAAGGGGAGTATCCAAGGGGTCCTGGGATCACCTGCACTTTCCTATATAGTATCACCAGGAATAAAAAATTGAGCCTGTGGCAAGGACCCAGCATTTAACACATTAAACTGGCCCTATAAGATGCGAGTGCCGCTGCGTCCACAAGCCAACTCTGCAAGTCCCTCCTCGCCATTACGGAGATCGCAGTGGGAGTGAGGATTGCGAAATGACAAAAGTGACACCAATGACAACAACAAGGGGGAGGGCAGTTCTGGGTCAGGTGACAAGGCCGAGAGTGGTGGGTCGCGTGGAGCTGAGGAGTAAGTGTGTCATGTTGGCTCCACCGCCTGCTCCTATAGTCCTCAGCAAATTTTTTTGCTTGTTTTGATTGCTTACTCATACATACTACGAACCTCCACGAATCTTGTGCTGTTGCTGAATGAATAAAATGTCTACCCTATGGCCGATGACTACAAACACATCTCATTACCGTTTAATGTCTACCCTACGACGGCTAAGTAATCAATGTCTTACGTACGGCGGTTAAGTAGTGAACATGTCTCCCTAGTGCTCAATGTCTACCCTACAACGGTTAAGTAGTGAATGTGTCTCCCCTAGTGCTCAATGTCTACCGCACAACTAAGTAGGGAAAGTGTTCCCTATAGTGTTTAATGTCTACCCTACGATGGTTATCCTGCACGCATGTCTCCCTTAGTGTGGCATGTCTACCCTGCAATGGTTATCCTGCAAGCATGTCTCCCTTAGTGTGGCATGTCTACCCTGCAATGGTTATCCTGCAAGCATGTCTCCCTTAGGGTTGCATGTCTACCCTACGGTGGTTAATGGGTATCAATGTCTCCCTTTGTCTACCCTGCGACGGTTAACGGGTATTGATGTCTCCCTGTCTACCTCTACTAGGTAAATGTCCCCTGTGAAAGGGTAGACGTGTCCCCCATGTCTCCCCTGGGTCCCTCTTGGGTTCCCTGAGGGGGGACATTGGCCTGCGGGGGTCTTACTTGGACCACAATTAGGGGGGACAATTGTGGTCTAATATGATTTGTTATGTGGGATTAGCAGGTGGTCCAACCTTCCTATTTAGGCCAAGGGCGTTGAGTCAAAATCGCCTTATATGGGTGTTGGCGTTGAGTTCCGTATTTGGATATGTGGAAGATTTGAAGTCGGAAGGATAAGCACTGAGACTCAGTGTAACTCAGACAGTAATAATATATATTCTGAATGGAACTAGAGTGAACTTAGACTTAGTTAGTGGGAGTGGGACTTCCCATGATGAAAATAAGAATGGGACATCCCATTGTGGTTAATACGATGGGACGTCCCACAGATAGAAAAATAAAAGTGTGTGGGATGTCCCATGGGAGATAGGTGTGGGACGTCCCATAGGGTGAAAAAAATGGGATGTCCCACTGTTCGAAAAAAATAATAATTATGGGATGTCCCACATCATGAGTGTTGTGGGACGTCCCATACGAAAATAATAGTGGGATGTCCCACTAGTTCAGTAAAATTTGAGTGGGATGACCCATGGTTAACCACCTTAACAAACCCACCCCCGGTGCAATTGGTGAATGTATGCCCCTGCTACAGCCATTTCGGTGCTGGGGGCCAAAAAACAAAAGTGCGCAGATACCCCTGATATTGCACCCAGCAATAGCCTTGAGGTATACCACCCTAACGGGCCCACCCCCCGCCCAATCGGTGAATGTATGCCCCTGCTACAGCCATTTCGGTGCTGGGGGGCCAAAAAACAAAAGTGTGCAGATACGCCTGATATTGCACCCAGCAATAGCCTTGAGGTATGCGGTTCTAATGGGCCCACCCCCAGCCCAATCAGTGCACGTATGCCCCCGCTAGAGCGATTTCGGTGCTGGGTGCCAAAATTCAGTGGAAAATGAAAGTGCTCAGATACCCCTAATATTGTGCCCAGTGGTAGCCTTGAGGTGTGTGGTTCTAATGGGCCCACTCCCAGCCCAATCGGTGCACGTATGCCCCCGCTAGAGCAATTTTCGCTCAGATACCCCTAATATTGTGCCCAGTGGTAGCCTTGAGGTGTGTGGTTCTAATGGGCCCACTCCCAGCCCAATCGGTGCACATATGCCCCCGCTAGAGCAATTTTCGTCCAGCTGATCCCCCTGTACGGTGGAAATTTGATATACTCCGATGTGGCCCATACCATGCCCACAGAACACCCACCCAATGGGCTTTCAAATGAGCCTACTCCCAGCCAAAACGGTCCACAGATCGTTCCAATATACCCCTTTTGATTCTCTGATCTGAGGCCAAACAAGCTGTCAGATGGGCTGTCAAGCGTGACATTCATCAAAATTTTTCTCCGCCTGCGGCACAGTGGGACATCCCATTTGCTGGGACTTCCCACTTCCCACTCGAATGCTGGGACATCCCACTCAGAGTGGGATGTCCTGCTATTTCACCCCCATCTTGGGTGTTTTAAGTCAGGGAAATAATTCACCTAAGATGGTCTACTTCAGGGTAGCCCGAAGTGTGGAGCGACTGAGGATTAAATCTGGGCAGGGGAATGACAATCTTGTAACAGCCTTGATTAAATCTTTGGCCCATGATGTTTAACTGGCAGCCACGAGCTCCATTGAGCTATGCAAGGGGGTGTGGGCACAGTGACCATCATTGAGGTTCAAGAAATAACATAGATAGTGTAAACCTGGCTGGTTTACCAGACTGATCGGACACTTATGTACACTAGTTTACTCTTGTCTTTTACCCTGTCATTGTTGTACTCTCGCTTGCTCATAGAATCATACTGTGGTCCTGTTGACTTCAGTGTGACTTCAGCTTTAGTGTTTCTTGTCTGGCCAACAAGCTCCCACTTGTTTTTCACCTCCAACCACCGACTCCCGCTTTTCGTTCTGGCTCACAACAATAACCTGAACCTGTCAGCGACAACCCTAGGTTGGCCTGATGTTGGCTTCGGCAGAGAGCCTGACTAGGACTTCAAACCCCGGTGTAGGTGATCAGGTGTCGTGTTTTGTTTACGACGTGCCGATATGGCGAGACCCCGGTATATGAGGAAGACGTCCTCCAGATACCGGGGTATGGATAGAGTTAAACCCCGAGAGTGATAAGACGGCGAGCAGGGTTTAAAGCGAGAGTCAAGCCAAGGTTCAGACCAAAGTAGTGCCTGAGATTAGTCGAGGTAGAATCTACTGTACATTAGATTCTACTGCTACTTTTATACTAAAGAAAGTCCTTGGCGATCACTCCGTGCATGGTAACTAATTTAGCGTTTAGGGTTGGCGTAGAGGAGAGCGATCATGCACTCTCCTGGACGATTGAATGGCCGCTGTGTCGGGTTTTTGAAAACCCCTGGAACTCCTGTACCCCGATCAGTGTGATCCTGTATTACCGATCGGTGGTGCTTCTGTATCTTTGTGACTGTGGCCGTCGTGCCGAGCGTGATCATGACATAGCCGAAGATTTCCCACGCCCTTGCAGAACAACTTCAACCAGAGGGTTGGTTGATCCGTTGACGGAAAAGCATTGGTGAAATCAATGCACCTAATGTTGGGCAAACTCCAGAAGTCGAGTCACGACTTGAAAAGTCGACTTTGGGGTGTACTCAGCTAGACTCAACTCAACTTGATAGGATCAGGTCGACTTGAAGTTGACTTGAGTTGACTCAAGTCTATGAAGTTGAGCTTTTGTTACACATTCCTCTGCATGGCCTGTAGCTTTCATTACAAGGTAAATAAAAGGCAGTTTCATTCCATTCAAGTCTGTTGAGCCATATACAAGCTACAAGTACAATTGCAACACTACTTTCAGACCTTACTGTGTGCCAATGTCCTCCTGCAGCATAATAATGTTGTCAGCCATGTCAAAGCACTGTTCAATTGCCTGGGCAGCGGTGCTCTGATCTTCCCCAGATCTCACAGTAAGTTGCCACAGCCAGTCTTCATTGTTGTTGTGAGCTATCATTTTGTGAGACACTCCCTCTGTGGTTGAAAAAGGCACTGAAATCAACAATCGACAGAATAAATAAGACCTTGGTTCGATTCAGCTAGCAGTAGAAGCTCTAATTCTTTGCAGTGGAAACCGCGAGGATGCAACTATCGGGCTATGAGTAATAGAGGGACCAGGAAGCCGTGGGAAGAGACAAGGATTTCACCAAGTTACGGCATACAGAAATTGGGCACCACAGACAAAGACATGAATATCGAGCCGCGGAAGCAGGCACGAGCTACGGAGTACGGAAATTGGGCGCTGCAGACAAATTTGTAACTATATGTGAGCTAGGTATCTCCTTCAGCACATGGAACAGCATGGAGATCCACGCCGCGAGGCAAGGAGGGCAGTGTAGAAGGGGTCCATGGACGGAAGAGGAATAAGGTCACGTGCAGCGGTTGGAAAAGAACTAGTATAAAAGCAGGAACATTTGTAGAAGTTATTACCTCCCCCTGCTCATACCTAAGCTACTCCCCTCGAGCACACAGGGTGTAAATCTAGTCAAATACATACCCGCTCAGGTTGCGCCGCCCTCTGTGGGATCAACCAAGGTCAATTTGGGCCAAAGCTTCAAACAAGGAGGCTTATCCGTAATACTTCTGGTTCAATAGAACGGGCCAGAGGGAATTATAGAAACATTGGCGTTGACAGTGCACGTGGTTGTAGAACACGTGGCAAAAACTTCTAAACAGCCAGCAGCCCAACTTAGCTGTGTAATGTTGGCTTGGGCCTCAAATGCAGATCTGTGCATGGAGTGCCACCCCCCATCGTAGCGGAAGGCTTATCTGATTCGATTATAACCACTCCACGATCCATTCTTGCCATTTCACCCCACACGTCCATGGAATTAAAAAGCCCCAGGCATACCAGCACAGGGTAGAGAAAAACCCAGGTTACAAAGGACCACACTATAACCTGTACTTGTTGTGTTCAACAGTTCTGGGGACACTGCTTGCCTGACCTATATGAGGCAAGGAGATAAGGAAAAGGACCATATAACCCAGGCATCTCGGTGCGGAACGGCGTTCATTTTGCAGAGCCTCACCCTTTGCGCAAGTGTAGAAAACCCTCTGATCGTAGCTTTCCTGGAAGGCTAGCCCCCGACGAGGACCCAGGTGAAACTGTTCATTCCGTATGGAAGGAGCTGTACCACCACCACCGTAGCAGACAAATCTCTGTGACAGAGAAATTCCCCCCTCGAGGATGAATTAACCGTGCTTTTGCCTGACTGTTCTGAATATAAGCGGAGGAAGGCGCGACTGTAATAAGAGAAATAGGATTGCAATAGCACTGTTGGTTAGAAGGCTGCTTTAGAGCAATCAGATGCTCTAGCAGGATACTACTGTGAGCTTATTTACTACAGGAATTGTATCTAGAATATTTTACTTGCATCTACTTGGACTGTCCGTTACTAATCCAATGCCCGAAGGCCGAGCTGCATATTACAAATTACAACACTGACTATACCACACCTGGTCAGACAACTCATGGAACCGCAGTCCTTATCACATCGTGTGGAATTGGAGGCACCTGCCACTCACTCATGAAGCTCAATCGAGATTTCTGTAGTGCTTCCATCAAAAGAGGACTTGTCCAAATTTCACAACTCTACAGATGAGATGTATCATCATCATAAATCAATTTATTTTGCCGTATGTGGACCAGTCATGGCTATGACACCGGCACTCTAGTAGGTGTGTGTGGATATCCAAGTGGTGGTTTTGGTATCGTAGTTAGCCTAATTAAAGCATTCATACACAGAATTCTGTGGACAATTGGTGGAGGTTTGCGTGGATTTGCCAAGCACGCAAACATGGTGCACAGGTTTTCTATGAACAAAACCCCTATTACTGTATCTTCAAACAGTTATATGAGGTAGATAGGGGTCCTGTGAGCTCAAAAGTATCCAGAGACAAAATTCTGTAGACAATTGGTGGAGGTTTGCGCGGATTTGCCAAGCACGAAAATTTGTACAAACACGGTGTGCATGTTTTCTATGGACGAAAACCCCTATTACTACTGTATCTTCCAACAGTTATAGGAGGTAGATGGGGGGTCCCGTGAGCCCTGAAGTATCCAGAGACAGAATTCTGTGGTGAGATAAGATGTAGCTTGGCGTGATTAATACACTGGAAGTATTCTCAACATACCAATCGGACTCCGGAGGGTTTACATGAAATCAAATCAAAGATCAAACTTTTTGAACCATGGGAAAGCTGTTCAATTTCGGCCATCTTAGACTCAAAGAACTTGAGTTTGGCACCAGCACAATGAATTCTGCCTAAGAATACGGGAAGCATGGATAGATGCATGAATTTCTTTCATTGTTACAGAGATCAAAGTTTGAGGGTGTATGTCTCTGAACTTCAAAGCCGCGCTCTATCACGTTAAAAGTGTGGCACTTCATGCCACCAGTTTTAGGGTGATCTATACCTTTCCCTAAGCTCTCTTAACAATTTCAGAGGCATGTCTACCATTGCCGAGGCGCCCCCATGACCCTCGCGAAGAAAATGATGCAAAAATGAGATCTTTTGATCCCTAAGCCGCACTCCACCATGTTAAAATGTGTGGCATTTCAGGCGGTCAATTTTAGGGCATTCTATACCTGTCCCTGAGTGCTTTCAATTTTTTTCAAGGTATGTTTACCATTTACGAAGCACCCCCATAACCCTCACAAGAAAAATGATATGATATCAACCTCTGTCAAGTTTCGTTGCGAATTGGCTCAGGTTCGGCGGAATCCAGCGGTCTCCACCAGATTTGGGGTAGAATTTCTTGAACTAACTGCTAGCTTATCTTGCCTACTTTCTGTGGGGTTAGTTTATGTAAGTCAATTACCTTGAAACAAGGTCTTAGATATTTTTTCCTTCTTTGCACTATAAGTAAAATTCCTTAGTCGTAAGTTCACTGAAATTCGGCAGAATTCACTGTATCCATCATTTCCTTCCACTAGATTCTGGCCTGGGGTAGTACGTACACTGAAATACGGCGGAATCCGGTGGAAGTTCGCTGGATTGCGGTGTCGGAATCCGGTGGAAGTTCGCTGGATTGCGGTGTCTCCGACCGGCGTTGCCGCTCCGGGCATATTACATCACTAATGTTGCCATCATGAACGAGAGCCGGGGTGGGAAGTGATCCGTCGGCAGTGAGGATTTGTAGCCAAGAACGCGGACAGCGACGGCGACGACGGAGAAGTCGAAAGATAGAGTCCAGGGTTTCCCAAATGAAAGAGAGGAACATAGAAGCCCGGTGACCAGTAGAATGGAGCTCAGGAGACAAAAATGAGCTGGATGCTCGACAACTAAGATGGATTTTTTGTTTATAACTTTTTTCAGACATCGGTCTCGATTAGAAAAGCTTGTTATTTACTCTCAGGACTATTGTTATTTACTCTCAGGACTATTACTGCGACACATATGGCAAGGCAGAGTAAGCTGAGAGGTGTAACAGCAAACTTCGAAATTTGAATTTTCTATAATAATAATAAAAGCCATGTCGATTAGAGAGATTAAGATAAGACAAGATAAGATCTATCAGAAGTGGAGAAACTATAAAGTCATGAGGATGATGGAGCAAACAACATCTCAAAGTAATATAAACAAAGTCAAAGTCACGCATACTGAATTTGCCAAAAATTCTGGGGCGGAAATCGATCACGAGAACGATTCCTAAAAAGGATATTTTAGGACTCGTAATGTGACCGTGTCGTCAACAATGTCTGCGTAAACTCGCCGCACCAAAAACAAGCTGATTTAGAGTAACCTAAGGACTACTATTTATGTTGCATTCATCATAGGAGCATCCATGCTGGATACTTCCGCTTACTGGGCACCCTAGGTACGTGATATGCCAACAGCAGACCTTCCGAGCAAAGGAAAAGTGATTCCGGATTTTTGTGGGCCACTAATGGTCATATATATGATACTTACAGTATCCTGGACCGATCTATGTGGCCTTGGATGTCCCAGGAAAAGAGGTGACAGAACTCCGATCCCCTGGACCGGTCGCCGATCTCACGGACCGGAATCTGATCCCATTTGACATTCCGCGTTTTTGCTTGTTTTACTGGAATGCCTCCGTTACGGCGTGCTGAAAGCGCGCCTCTGCCGTGGGCGGCAGATTGACGAGGGCGCCGTATTCAGCGCGCGCGCTGTGATATAAACTCCATTCGGCTGTAGGTAGTCGGAGGTGAGGCCGCGGACCGCTTCCATCATACAAGAACGGGCAGGACAACTGACATTTGGGTTGGTAGTTCGGGTTGTCCAAGTCGGCTATAATCGTGGTTGAACCACGACAGATACGTTTGTTATTTGGGAAAGCAACTCACTCGAGTACACTTTAGAGCCCATAATTTCGTACGTGTCAGGATCGACATCGTACAGTTTGAAGCCAGGATTTCCGCCATTAAGTGGTTACTCCTTGGCGTTGGTGCCGGGGCGATCCAGTCTATGCTCACAGCCGTGTCAGCACTCCGGTTCACATAATCCGAGTACGCGATTTCGAATTCGTCCTGTCCACAAATAAGTCTGGCAGTTGCATCCGGGAGCGGGGCCGCATACGCGATGGGCGTGACCGAAGAATTGGCCAGCGATAGTGCATCGGCCCGTACATAGCGCAGGATGATTTGGTCGCAGTAATTTGACTAGCAACGAGTCAGCCGGAAACAACTTCAATTAGAATACTTAAGACGACACGCAGACCTGGTGGTTCAAAGTATCTATCGACCCAGGCGGCATGTCCCAATGATCCACACTCGTTGGCATGCATCTTCCGCAGCTTGCAGTTGATTCACCGTGAACGCCAGGATCCCCCGAGGATCAGGTCTGCAACGGTTGTCAGATCAGGCTGTTGTTCAAAAAATCAGTGTACTCAGAAGTGTCCGAACCACCCAGAAACTTGAAAAGGTAAGTACTTGGTGAGCACACAAGCCTATGCAGGTGCAATAACTCAATGAATCTTACTTCAGTTGTGCCAGTAGAGTGTTGAGGGAAATAATGCGCAAGTTGGTACCCGGGGCGGTAACGGAGCAGCTTCCCGAGAAATGTGTGACCTCGTCGGCGGCGGTGCCGTTCGTCCAATGCTATAGAGAGAGAATGACCGAGCCCAAGTGTTAAGATAATATAAAACCAACCGCCCATTGTTTGCCTTCCAAGTCAAAAACCCACTGCGTGTCGAAAGAGCCCAGGGTGCCGTCCACAGGGAAATTATTCACTGGGCGGAATCACTGGGAGGCATGTATCATAGACCTGAAGACATGGGCCAAGTAATACTCGCTGGTCGCCTGTAAGCAGCACGCACAATTAAATAGATTGAGCAAGATCCAATTTGTGAGAGCCTACCAATCGCGGCAGCGCGTTCAATGCAGCTGCTGTACTTAAGCTCTTGATTGAATTGCCCAAGGTCGCTCGTTACTTCATTGTGGAGGGCCATTGAATTTGGGCAGCCAAGTGAGTGTTACTAAGAAGAGCTCACGTTTTATTCACGAGCCACACAGCAGCTAAGAAGGATCAGAGGTTAAAAAATCCTCAAGTTAAAAGTCGAGCCGAACCTTCGACAACGTCGCTCGTGAAGATGCTCCACGTGTGGTCGGAGATCTCTTGGAGCATGGACTTTGTCCGGCAAACCCACTATTGTTTTATGAGATTCAGTTTGGATTCGACTAACCCAGGCTATCACATTTGTGACTGCTATATGGTCTAGCTGGTTCACTCGGTGGCACAATTCCGTCTGCAAAGTTTCGACAGCAGATTGGTTTCTTGCAATTTATATTCGACCCCCCTTGAGCACATCTAGAAGTTAGGGAGTTTCATGTACCTCATTACCGCTTGTCCATAAGTTAGAGTGTCAATTGAGGTCCGGAAGCTTTTTAGAAGCTTGAGGCGGCCCCACCTTGCTTAAAACTCGGCCATTTCCGACGCTTTCGAATATCCGCCATTCCGACAAGGTCCTCGCTTGACGGATTTGACAGGGAGGAATAGGAATGTGCTCACAAATTGCTCTACTTTCTCCGATGCCACGGTCGCGGACTTGAAGTGTTAAACTGGAAAATTATGACAGAAAAAAAAAGGCAAGGCAAGGACCAATGCATATCGCATATTGAAGCCAAGCACATAGCGCAGGCAGCGGACAGTGTCTACACCGATTTCCTGCCGTATCTCAGCGGGTATTTCGCAATGAGACGAGTGTGGGCCAGAAGTCGCAGTTTAAATTGTTGACGATCGACAAATCCCAGTAGGCCGTGTTCAGAAGCTTAGTTTTCTACGTCTAAGGCAGAGAACTATATTTGCTTTAATCAGTGGATGTATAGGCGCGTAGAAGTAGCACACCGAGATGGACTTGAAGTTGACTATGTTAACTTGAAAGCTTAAGGCGAACCAGTTGCCGAACTGCCGATCATGGCTCGGATCAGTGATCTTCTAAACCGACCAAAACACCACCTTGAACTTTCTGCCAGTCTGGGCGGTCTCAGTTCTCGTATTCGGCGTAATGAAAGACTCGCAAAGGGACTTGCCCACGGGTAGGTAGAATCATTCAATTACGCAACACGTCAAATTACGAGCGCCCATCGTTTTTTGCCCATTTAAACGCCGGCTGCGCTTCTTTCAACGGCTCTTATTTTGCTGCAATGGCCACCGACAATTCACCTGCTTTTGAACCCACTAGCATCGAGCTCCAGTCTGTTGCCGACAGCACGATCACTGCAGTCAGCTTGTACTCGACGCGCGCCGAAGTTACGCGTCTGTTCAAGTTCACGGTCCAAACTGGCCAAAACCAGGTGAATATCTCAGGACTACCCAATGTTCTCGAGGCAGAATCACTCAAGTAGGTTTACATTTTCGCTGGCAACATGCGGGATTAATTTTGATGTGCATATAGGGTTGAGGGCCGTGGCGCGGCGACGATTCACGATGTGACGCTGTCCATGGCGGAGAAGCTCCGCTCGAGGTCGTCACCCAGACTGCAAGAGCTCCTGATCATGCAGGAAGGTAAGGCCGACGACCTAGCGCGGTGCCAGCAGGCCTTGTCGTCTGTAAAGCAATACCTTGGTTCACTCACTGTGCAACACCTTGCGCCGTCGCAACTCGAGGAGGTGCTGCAGCAATCCGAGACCACGGGCGCGCGACTGGACGCGAGGAAGGTTGAGCTCATGCGCGAGCTGCAACGCATCAGTGCGGATATCGAGAGTGAGCGTGCCCAGATTGAAATCTCGCCTGGGCAGAACAAACTGCGTAACAAGGCGGCTATCGGTGTCTTTGCAGAGAGCGCCGGGGACGTCGAGATTGCGTTGGTTTACGGTAAGCATTATTCGTGAATTTCAGCCGTCGCTGAATCTCTTTCTGCAGCTGTGCCTTTTGCCTCGTGGACGGCATTCTACGATATCCGTGTGAACATGGACACCAAAGAATCCCCGGTTACCATTATGTACAAAGCAGCTGTGCAGCAAAATACAGGAGAGGTATGTGGTTACAGCCATGTAACTGGCGGTGGCTAAATCGCCTACCAGTCTTGGGAGAATGTTCCTCTCCAGCTCGAGACCGCTACCCCCGACATTTGGGATCGACGTCCCTCTGCTCGTTCCGTGGAATCTCGATATATACCAGCCACCGCCCACCGTTATTGTGCCCGTGCCGACCCGCGCACATTACTCAGGAGCCCCGGTGATAATCCAGAGCAGGAGCCACAGCCGCAGGTCAAGATCCAGGTCGCGGCACCGTCGGCACAGTGTCTCTTCCTCAAGCGACGCCCCGATGCCAATACCAATGCGTATCGTGGAATCGGCAGTAACCTCCACGGGGAACGTGAGCGCGACGTTCCGGGTCCCCGGCCTGGTCTCGATTCCCTGTGATGGCGCCGCGCACAACTTCACCATCGTGGAGCTGCACCCGCAGGCTGCGATGTCGTGGGTCGCTGTCCCGAGGCGCGAGGCAAAGACCCACCTAACGGTGCTTATTCCATTTTTCACCCGCTTGCGCGCGTACTGACACAATTTCCATAGGCGCACATCACTAATGTGTCAGAGTACACGCTACTGAGCGGTGCCGCCAACGTATATGTCGACGGAAGCTTCATTGCGCGCTCCGCGGTGCCAACTGTGAGCCCACAGGAGAACTTCGACTGTCCGCTGGGGTGAGTCCTTCGTACATACAACGCGGTCTGCCCGCTAACCTCCTACCAGCCTCGACCCCTCCATCCGCATCTCCTACCACCCCGTTGCGAAGAAACTCTCGCAGTCGGGATTTTACAAGAAAAACGCGATGCACGTCTTCACACAGCGCATCACCATCCACAACACCAAGAACGTGGCTGTCGAACAGGTCAAGATCGTCGACCAGATACCGAGCTCGCGGAATGCGCAGATCAAGGTTAAGCTTGTGCAGCCGGCGCTTGCACTTGACGAGGATAGTGTGAAACGTGCTGAAGTCCGCAAGACGGATGCGGCAGTGAAGGTGGGTGCAGGTATTGTGGCGCGGTGGGACGGCGGGGACGAGGCAGACCGGAGAGTGAGCTGGACGTGTGCGGTGCCTGCACAAGGCAAGATTAATCTTTCGTTGGAGTGGACAGTTACAGTGTCGCCTGCCAATGCGCAGGTGATAGGTCTGTAAGTAGGCATCATCTAAAATTTGGATCCATTTTCCTCTGCGCCCATGTCTGAACGAATCATCTTTGTGTTGAATGCTGCTGGTCCCTGGGGCACTCATAAGACGCAAATGGTGCAGGTCCTGTAGGCTTGGTTCTCACCTTCACGGTATTTGAGCCTTGAGGAGGTGGTAAGGACTCGGGAGAGCATGCTCATGCAGTAAAGCAGCAAAGACACTGTTAAATTGTGATTACCGGATGGCATGGTCGGTGCAGTGGTTCCAAACGGAGGGCATCGAACGTTATGCAGGCTGATTTATTTTTGCTCAATCGCTGCTAGATTTTATTCCCAGTTAGTATCGATGATACAGCCAGTCCCTCGCGCATTACATCTTCGCCCTCGCCTTCTGCGGTGGACCCACGAAACAATCCACTTCCTCGGCTGTCCCCTTCAAGCTCGAATCCTCAAGCACATACTCGTGCACCCCATCAACAACATACCGCCAAAACTCCTCAATCAGACCGGGCGGAAAAGGCGCCGCGTCCCACATTAGTACAAGATTGAGTCGTCCAAGGAAGGTATGCGTGTAAACCAGCAGCCCGCCAGGCCCGCGCCGTGGGCCTCCCGCCATGTCGACGAGTTTTATCAAGGGGTACGCCTCGGCGCGGTAAACGCCGGCCATGTCCCCCGCGTTCGAGACGCCGAGAAGCGCTACGGCAGGCACGGGTGTACCCTTAGGGCCAAGTGGAGGTGACGAGCCTTGCGGCTGCGGTGCGCGTGGGGTACGGGGGAGCGTCCCGTTCGCCTCGTCGTCGATGCGGGCCCAGACCTTCGCGCGCTCCCCGCGCTCCCTGTTCGTCACCACTGCGCGCCGCCGCATCAGCGGACTATGCGCGTACTTAAACATCTGTTTTTGCGCCATCGCGCTCCGCGCCCAGAACATCCTCTGCGGGTCGATCGAGGCGGGGAGGAATGTCGGGAGCACGACGTTGTGGTACTCGAGGGCGAGCGATAGGTACGAAGTGAGCGGAGGCCCCCCGGCAAGGTAGCGCCGGAGGTTTATGGCGGTGTACATGAGCATGGGAAGGTCTTTTGGGGCGTCGAGCTCTGGGTGGGCGGCGCAGAGGCGGATCCACGCGAAGTTGCAGAGGCCGAACATCGCATTTGCGAAGGTGACGCGCTTGGTCTTGCATTTCGCTGTTATCGCGGCGGTCTGGGACTCGTCAAACATGGCACTGATACAGCGCGTGTTTGTGGTAGGGCTTTTAGTCCGCGGGAATACATGCCCGCCCTGCAAAAAGGCTTGAAACAAATAATGTAAAGAAAGAAGAGGAGGCGCGGACGATGAATTTCTTCTGCACATTGTGGTTGTCGACCTTCCACGCGACCTCACAGAACTTGGATTGAGGGAGCCCCAACAGTCGTACTTCTGTGGAAGACACAATAGCATCGTGCACCAGGTGCGCGTCCCCCCAACGCACTCTCCACTCTTGATTCAGCAGTTTTGCGAGCTCAGCATCGGTCCTGGGAGCGCCGCCGGGTGTCGCAGGCCCTGCCAGCAACTCGAAAACAGAATGGATGGCCTGCTGCACGGCGAGCGAGTCGCTCGTCATATGGGCCGACATGAAGAGAAGGTGAAACTCGTGAATTCCCGGGGAAACCTCCCCATGGCGAGCGAGGTCCAGACGCGCGAGGCAGTCAGAGGATAGTATCCGAGGGCCGTTGAAAGTTCTTCGTAGGAGCTCCTGCCCGGAGACATCGTCGAAGATGCGGACGCCTGATGTCCCTTCGGCAAGTGCTTGCCTGGAGCTCGAAGGGGGTGTATATCTGACGGGAAAAAACGGTTATATCGCAAAAGAGCAGTGAAACGAGCGGTGCTCACACAAACTCCGCCTGGTCATAGCATCCCGGGGCCATCTCCACGCGACACGCCAGGAGAGAGTGCCGCAAACGCATGATGGCCCATGCAATACAAACCCGCTGGGGAGAAATCAGGGTCGGCGGCGCATGAAATCCATTTCGGTCTGCCCACGCGTCAATCCACTTGGGATGAAGTTGCCGCTTGAAAGACTCACTGCACATATCATTGAGGCCATAGGCACGGCTAGGTAAGAAATACGACCTTCAAACAAGCATTAGGTGGAAAGGGATGCTGCAGGATCACGATAACATACAGTTCATTGGGACTAAGGGTCCGGCGGTAAGTAGGTAGCGTGGGCTGCTTCGAGGGTGAACTCTCTGGGGGCATCATTTGCATGGCTGGCGAAAGCCTGGAGAGATCAATGGCAGTTAGGACCTAACTGAAGTGTATGTGCAACTCCAGAAAGCGACCCGATTGAAGGGCATGCGAGTTCACAGCCGCATTTTTGAGCAAGACAGGGGTGGCGGCGGAATTTTTTAGCGATTCGGAATCGCCGGGAACCTCCTTACCCTATGTAGATGGTTCCTGAATTTGCTCGAGGCACACGAACATTTTGCACGACAGGGGCCTAAAAAGAGAAACAGCAGCGTTTGTGCTCATTTGACAAAAGAGGGGGATATCTTGGGTGTGCGGCTACCACCCATCTTGGATCGATCGATACCCGAGGGCGAGAGCGCAGAAGGAATCGACTAGCATCTGGAACTTTGTTGGTGAGATCAGAGAGACTCAGTAATAGGGGTCTTGAGAGTAGACTCAGAACGGTGCGAGACAAGATCGAGCAAGATGAGCTTGAAAGATGCAAGATAGGAGCTTGGATGGAAGACAAAATAAAACGATCCAGAGCAGATCCAGAGTACCGCCCAGATATCCGTGATTATTAGTAGTAGTCCAGGACCGTATGCAAGAATTCAAGGGCGACCGTGATTGTTTGGAGCGAAGTTCCTAACGCCTCGAACCCTAACCCTAATCCATTAGTTGCCCTCCTCGTTCCCCGTGGAATACCAGGCCTCAAGCCTCAGGACTCAAGTTCGTTCAGTTACGCAATGCAGCCGTCAACATCTCCTGGGCACATGCGAAGGAGAGTAGGAGCAGGACACCTATTCCCAATCATGAGAGACGATTTGGGGAATGGAGGAATGGCCTACTGAGCAGAGGCGTATACAGAGCAAGTAGGAGTACGGAACTTCTTGCGTTGGTCGACGACAAACCTGGCGAGATGTGAGGACGAGACGACGAAAAAAAGCATGAATCATATACTGACTGTACACGGACCGCCGCCGAGGGCGTAGCGAACAAACCATTCCTCGCTAGGTGCGGCAATGGGTAAAGGAAAACCGAGCTCAAGATTCACGCGCGCAAGACACCAGATGTAGGGGTTGTTGAGGAGCAGCACGCGGAAGGTGGTGCAAACGTCCTGTAGTGCTAGAAGGTCGTGGGGACCGCACCAGCCCATTATCTGGAGCCATGGGGTTGGGCCGGGAGTGAAGAAGCGCGTGGCTGAGACTCACTTCGAGAACGAGATCCAAGGGCAAGTCCGAGAACATTCGGCATCGAGAGCGCGCTCGCGCGAGGCTGTGGTAGTCGTGAGGGACGAGGATGACGGGGAGAGTTGGGGGGTAAGACGTACCTTGTAGCGGTGAGATTTGGCCCAAGGCGAGTCGTTGATTGGGGTGGAAGAGTCGGGTCGGTTTCGAGTTTGGTACTTGGCGATGGAACCAGCCTGGGAGACGCAGCAGCGACGAAGGCCTGGTAAAGGCGCTGGAGAAACATACCGTGAGGGATATGGAAGGAGGGAAGAGATGTGGGCAAAGGTTCGAGATCGTAGTGGAGAGCGGAAGAGAGCCCAAGGCGGAGATTCAAAGTCACATGAGGCGCACGATCGCAGAGAGGGATTCGGAGAGGGATACATTCAAGCGTCTACTAATAAGGCTTGGTACTCGTATTCTACGTGCACAAGAGGAAGGAAAAAAGACCGAATTGCAGTTTGAAGATTGAAGCTGGAAGGGAAAAGAGGATCTGAAATGGGAGTCAGTACAACGTCGTCAACGGAGCACCGAGTGGATTAGGTCCATCTCTGATGGGACTTCTAGCAGGGCTATCCAATGCCAAAACAGATGCCACCTGAAACTAAGCAAAGTAGTTGACCACACCCTCCGGCGAGGTATCAGCGCATCCGAGAATGCTTTCCATTGCGCATGGAAGGGCACGATGCGCCGTGCATACCCCGAAGGGTTTGGCTACACAGACGCAACGTATACCACGCCAGTCGCAATGGCCCAGTGTGTTATCGTCGAGACCCAAACCGTCCACAGTTGAAATCAAAAAAGCAGCTAACCCACCTGGTGTCCATGGTCAAGGCGACGACGAGGTGCTTGGGGTGTGTGGCAAGGACTCGAGAATGGGTGGAGGATGTAAAAAGGTGGCACGGATGTGGGATGGTGGTGGTCAAGAGGAAAGGGAGGTTGGCTTTGTCAGCCACAGCCACTGTCTTTTATAGACTGAACGCGTTGTTGTGCCCAGCTTGCCTCACATCAGTGATCCGCAGATTCTCGTGACCGTGTTGGCCTGTGTTCTGAATCCATCTAATAATCAACTCCATTGCTCCAGAATCTCTCTATGTGAAATATGTGGTGCCGCGCAGGAACCATATTCTCCCTCTTCCTGAATCCACAGGCGCGTCGGGCCTCATTCAAATCGACGATTCAACCAGGAACTTGCAAACCGATGAACCTCTCTCAAGTAGACGGCTAGGATTAAATTGCTCCGCAATATTGCTTGAGAGTGATTTGGCAGCCGAAATGGCAAATATTTGCCTGCGGTCGCGCAGAACGATAAAGTCAACCGTGAGAAAAAAGGAGGTTTGGTTGAAAATAGTAGTTTGCCGTTGCCTAAAGCACCCCACGAAGACAGGTTCGTAAGCGTTGTGTGCTTCATGCAACTCACTGCGTTCCAGGTGCTGCACAGATTTGTCTCATTGTCATCCCGAACCTCAAGACTTAAGTTCGTCAAGAATTCGACGACGAACGACGGTTCACCGAAGGCCATCCCTGCTGGACGCATACGCTGCAGAGAACTTTCCAGATCGGGAGCAGGCGACTCGAACTGATCCTATCTGATCCACGCCCTCGCGAAAATCCTTCGTCCCCAAAGCGAAGAATATTTTGTGCACACTCATACACCGAGTGGGGACGTGGTGCCTGTCAACTGGCGAGGCCGACGCCGTTTGGAAGGTCGAGACGGGTTTTGGAAAAATCGACCAATGGATGAACGAAGGGATGGACAATGGCACTCCGCTCGTCATGGGTGATTGATTCGCAGATTCAGGGATATGATGAAATGGCATGGCGGGCGATGGGCGAAATTGTTGGAGGATCTCAAGAGTCCTGCTGAAGAAATGGAATGAAATATACATCCACCGAATTCGAATGCAAATGCGTATCGGAGCGCTCGGAGCCTCGGACCAGTTGGATTTATGCAACTTGAAGTGGCCGTTGGACAGTTGATTTAGGCTGATATTTTGACTGATGAGCGGTCGCCCAGCCCCAACGCGATTTCCCCCGAAATCGATTATCCGCTCCGTTCTGTTTCCGCGGTTGCGGTGTAGAGTCCGTACTTTCCATTTTTTCATCACCAAACTCGCACGCTGCAGCAGAGCCCGAGCTGATGCTACACAAACCCAGTTCATTTACCGGAGTGTTCTGCGGCTTATTCGTTTACTTCGAGAAAATTAATACAAGCGAGTTCAGAGTCTTCCTAGATGTGGTGCATTGAGCGTTGTATCCAACTACTTGTGGTATCAAACAGGTTTTCCCTCTCAGGTTCGATTTTTAAACATATTTGACGTTTCCGCGCTCTATTCAGCCAGCGCGGTCTAGATCATCTTGGACCTGACCCGCTGTCCGCCCGGTTTTCCCTGGTAATCATGCATCCGGTCGCCTAAATTGAATCTGTTCTTTCTCCTTGGTAAACTCCTATGTAAAATATTTTGCCGAGTGGTTGAATATCGATGCCGGTCAGCGGAGTTCGCAACGCCATGATCCCATCTGTCCATCATGCATCAGATCATATTGCCAAGGACACTTGCTGCTGAACATCAACAGACATCAACTCGCCGCTGGGCTTATCCTTCGAATTCTACTCACAGCTGATGAACACGGTTGGGGAAGGCTAGGTAGGGCTAGGGGTTTTGTCCCCCCTAGCCGAGCTTGCGGTTGTACTCGCTTTTGACTGGTCGACGTAGATCTAGGGACTGGCATTAAACTTTTGCGATGCAACAAGGCTCAACGGAAGGCACGACGCGTGGATGGGTAACCACGGGTTGCGATATCGGCATAGACGCGTTCCAGGTCTTCCGCACAAATCTTCCAGGCTGTCTCAGTGTCTGTTTCCAAGTCACCTTGACGCCTCCTTTTTCTCTGCGTTAGGGATCTTTCATCTCTCTTGGTTGCGTTTCGTTTACTCCTTTTCGTTCATTCTGTACGTGGCGGTGGGAAATTCATTCGAGCGCAATCTGTCATCACTTACCAAACCAAGCGATATAAATGCCCACCAAGTTCTCGAAGTCGTCATCTTTTCCTTCCCTCTCTCCCCTTCTTCGGCCACCCTCTCGGTCTCTTTTTCTGCGGTCCTTTCTCCTGCCAGTCAGGTTCACAGTCTTTCCCAAAGCTTTTGGATTTCCTTCCTTGATCTCTCGCCAAAATGCTCCCCGCCACTCTTTTCGCGCTCTTAAACGCCGGTGTTTCTATCGCAGCCCCCATCAAACGCACTTTCACGACCTTGGACCCTGCTGCCACTGCGGAGGCTCAAGTTCGCGATGCGACGGCGACGCGCGCTTTCAGTGCCGTTCCCATCAAGGTCAGTTGTCTTGAAGCGAATCTTACGACTGTGGTTAAACAAGAGCCTCAATTTAGACTTCGACTGGACTGTGTCTGTCCGTTGACCCCAACTCTGGCGACTTCCGCGAGAACCTCACTCCCGTCGCCACAGTCGAGTGTAACGGAAGCGCAAACCAGACGTGGGATGTAATTACCGCTGGAGTGCACCAAACAACCCCGGGACAGGTTCGCGGCGGACTTGGCTTGTTCTTTTGCCCTCAACTAATCCAATCTTTTAGGCCCTCATTGTCAGCGCTCTGGTCCGCATCTCTTCTCCCCCAACGGAATATTTTGTGGCTGAACCCACTTGTTTAGACCCAGGCATGTCTGAACTTTGACCCCAGGCGCGCGGCGGGTAACCAAGTCCTCCTGTTCTCCTGCGGTGGACGCGCCGACGGCGGTTTGTATCCTCCATGTGTGCTTCTCAAGTCAAATATTAATACGAGTCGGCAGGAGGAACGGTGACCAACTCCCAGCAGTTCGCTTTCTCTGGTGGTGCGGGTCCGTTCCCGCTGGTCCCTCTTAACAGCAACGACGCTACCTGCATCACGGCCACTGGCAGCGTGCTCGACCAGACCTCGTGCAACGCCGCTACTGCCTCTGGCGATCAGGTCAGTTTATGCACTTCTTCAGCCAATTCTGGATCCTAATCTGTCTACCGTTTCAGCTCTTCACCATCGGCGACGCTTCCGCAGCCGCTCCCCCTCCCCCGCCTGCTGCGACTGCGGCGACCACGACTACCGCTGACTCCACGACCGTCGTTAGCACCACGACCGCTGCCGCTGCCCCCGCCCTCACCAGTGTCACCCTCGACGCCGCCGCCGTCGCCGAGTCGCAAGTTCGGGACAACACGGCCACGCGCGCCTTCTCGGCTGCCACCATCAAGACCTCCGACGGCCAATGCCTCACGGTGAACGCCAACTCGGGCGACTTCCGGGAGAACCTGATCCCCGTAGAGATCCAGGCGTGCGATGGGAGCGCTGGCCAGAACTGGGATGTGATTACGGCGGGTGTGCACAACGATCAGCCGGGAAATGCACTCTTCGTCAGCACCCTCGCGAGCGCCATTTCCTTTCATTTAATCTCCCTTTGCGAACGAGGCTCACGTCGCAATGCAGACCCAGGGATGCCTCAACTTTGACCCCAGGCGCGCAGCTGGCGACCAGGTCATCCTCTTCTCCTGCGGTGGACGTGCCGACGGTGGTTCGTATCCTTCCCTGTGTGCTTCTGAAGTCATTTCTTAATGCGAGTCGGCAGGAGGAACGGTGACCAACTCGCAGCTCTTCACCTTCCCCAACGTGACCAGTACGACCCCGATTGCGCCCATCAACCAGGCCGGAACGTGTCTTTTCAACAACAACGGCGCGCTTGACCAGCAGGGGTGCACCGTCGCCAGCCCGAGCGCGACCCAGGTACTTACGTTTCTAACGCCCCTGTTCTTCTCGCATGCTGACCTGACGCGCTCGCAGCTCTTCACTATCGGCTGAGCATGTCAAGCATAGTCTAAGGTCGATCTGGAATCACGATACCCCGCTGTCCTCGAAGGATTCGCTGTAGGCCAAGTTACCCAACAAGTGAAAGAGTGTACGTACAATACAAAAATTGAAAGGAAACACAAATGTGCTGTCTTGGATCTACCCTCGAGTGAACTTGAAGTATTATGGGTTTGGTTGTTGAGGTGGCTTTTCCTTGTCGCCATTTTTATTTGCCATTTCGAGACTGGCGAAATTCTGAGGCGCGCAGCCATCATAAGCTTGAATCTCTTCCTTCATCCCCTGTTACATACTAGTACTACGACACTGAGCTTCGAATTGTTAACCCCGTCAAAATTGAAAGAGCCAATCTTGTGCTTTCTCGCTCGCCCTCCATCACCGGTGACCAGTCACCCGCTGGCAGTGGTCGAGAGACAGAAGAATAATTCGGTCTCCGCGCTCGCAGGTACCCTTAACTGGAGCCGCCACAGCTTGACGTGATAACGACCTTCAAACCCAAAGTCAAAAACACCTGATACTTCCGGCAAGGCTAGACTCTTTCTGCGTCCACCGCAATGCAAGGTGCAAACGATGCCGCGCCCTCGTCTTCGTCGTCGTTGGGTCCTCACGGCACCAAGAGGCCGACTTTCCGCCACAACTCTGAAAGCCAGTCGATGATGTCTTTTGAAAACTTAGTGTCGCTGGTATCACACCAAGAACGCATGAAATATGCGCGAAAGGCACTCTGGCGCGACAAGGGGCAGCCTGTGGTGGAGTTACCGACGTTCCGCGCTTGTTTGGAGCACGCAGGATACGGGGGAATGCGTATGTCTCTGAATTCTTTTTCGGGCTTTCAATTGGTTTAACATTTCATGGCCAGGATCTGCGGGACTTGCCTTCAGGTAGGAACGTTTATCCTCCTCAAAAAGTGTAGAAAGTCGTTTACAATACTATCAGCGCGCGTGCTTCATTCAACGTCTTTCTCACCCTTATATTCTTGCGCAAGGCTCCCAGGTTCGTTTGAACGATAAATAATGCCGCCGTTGTAGCTTGATCGGAGTCTCAAGAGCTAAATGGTTCGCGCTATTTCGCCGTGCCATCTTCGGGACGGATTCTTTCAGATTCGCCGCCATGCTAGGTGATTCTCTCTTCCGTTACCCACCCTCTCAAATGCTGAATTGACGCAGGAACCTTTGCCGCACTGTACAAATTTCTCCTCAATGCGCTTCCCATTCTGATCCCTGCTGTCCGGCCCTCTTCGGACGATTTATCGTCTCCGTTCGGCCTAGAGGACGGTGACGAAAGCACGCAATCGTCTGGGATCGCAACACCTGGGCTACGCGAACGCGCTCCACGTCTCTCATTAAGTGCGCACGCGCAGATGGTCCTCGTCCGCAAACGCACGCGTCGCTGGCACTCTGCACTCGCAGGCGCAATCTCTGGCGGCCTCGCGGTGCTTTGGGAGAAGCGGAACCGTCAGACGTTCCTGGCCCAGCAAATATTCGTGAGGTAAGTGCGGGCCAACTTAAATTATCCAAGCTAAACGAATCTCAGAGGCTTGCAGGGCAGCTACAACGCACTCTCTGAGAAAACGGGACTGCACATCCCGCACGGTGCTATCATAGTCTTTTCGCTCGCGTACGTCTGTCTATCTCTCTTCTTTCAGCGCTGAATCCTTTCTAGCTGCGGACAGATCATGTACGCGTTTTTCCTTCGCCCCGATACACTTCCGCGATCATACATCGCCTGGTAGGTTCCCCGCGGGTTTCACTTCGTCGACTGATTAGTATTACCCAGGATTCAAGAAGCCAGCAAGGCCTCCCCCGATTCCTTCGAGATGAACCGTATAGCAGTTCGCGAGCACATCATAGACCTCCCCGCGCTCGACCGCGTCATCGCCATTCCTAACGTCACCCCCTCAAACCTCTCCTCCCTCCTCGACCTGCGCGCGCGCGCTGTGGCCGGCGCATCCGACCTCCCGACCTACGCGCCGTGCTACGGCCTGCACCCTACAGCGGACGGCTGCTACAACGCCGCGGGCGGGCGCTTCGTCGAGGTCGTCCGCTGGATGTTGCCCATCTACGCCGCGCTGCACTTCGTGCCGAGTATCCTCCTGCGGTGGAGTCTGTTCCGCCGGGACCCGCTTCACCTGTTGAAGCGCGCGAGCATCGGGAGCCTGCGCAGTTCTGCATTCCTCGGGACGTTCGTCATCATCTGCGAGGGTGGGTCTCTCCCTCTTTCTCTAAATTCTGGGTCCCTGCATGACGCTGACCCGCCGCTCCAGGCGTCTTCTGCATCAAGCACAACCTCTACGAGCGCATCATGGCTCTGCCCGCCTCCTCCCCCATCCGGCGGCTCCTCCCCCAACGCCTCATCGACGTCCTCATCTCCAAAGGCACGTGGTGGTTCTCCGGCTTCGCCACGGGGTTGGCGCTGCTTATCGAGGACCGCCGCCGGCGCGCGGAGCTGGCGATGTACGTCCTGCCGAAGGGCCTCGAAAGCCTGTGGGCCGTTGCGCGCGGGCACGGGTTCGTGCGGCACACAGGGAACTGGGGCGAGGGGGTGTTGACGGGGGTGGGGATGGGGATGGTCATGGTCAGTGTTCTTGTGTTTGCGCTCGCGCTCTTCGTCTAGCTGAGCTGAGCTGATTATCTTTGCAGACTATTTACCAGAACGATCCCCAACATCTGTCAGGGCTCGTGCGGCAGATATTGTACCAGTTCATCGGACCCAATTGAGCGCGATGCCTTCCTTCCATCTTGGGATCGGATTTATTTAGAGTTTCCATCATTGATGAACGTCTTACCACGATGTATTCTTGGTCCTAATAATACAGTATGTGCAGTGCATTCTCCCTCCCTCAAGGGAGTGGACTCGGGGTATCTTGATCTCGTTCATCTAATTTATCCGGCTCAGGATTTGGAGCATCCTCAAGTTCTGGCGGCAGCAGCGGGTATGTCCGGACATGGAATGCCTGGCCATGGTTTGTCCATGCCTATATGATCAGTAAAAAACTGGAGAAATGGAAACGTGGACACCCACTCCGCCAGATCGCTCTCTTGGTCTCTTTCATGGAATGTCATCCGTGCGTTTAAGGTGTTGAGCAGAGCCTACGTCCACGCGTCAATTCTTTCCTCTTTGCGTCTAGAAGGAAGAAGGAACCAACATTTGTGTATATCCGTCCGATGGGCTGTCCCAGGCCAATTATATTACTCTTCGAGCAGTGTCGCAAGGGGAGGCACTCACAAATGCAAACATAGCATAGAAAGTGGTGTCCGGCGTAAAAACGAATGCGAAAAGGTCGCCTAGAGCGAACATGCTCGCGAATAGTCCTGTTTGGATTGGTTTTCTCTTTCAGTTTCAATTCTGTCGACTCCGGCGGTTCTTGCGACGCACCCGACTGAATTGAGGTCCTTATTAATTTGTTGATGATTGTATCCGTGCGGCGGAAGCCTTTTCAGAGGAAACCGCTGTCAGTGGAGGGCAATACAGAAAAGGAAACTCGCTTACCCGTTTTGGAGCGTGCCAGGAAGAGCGTCAGGATTACTGTAAAGATAAATGGTGGCTCGACCGCGCGAGAGGGGAGGGAGGGGCACATACCGGTGATGGAGATACCGACGATAGACATGAGACTAAGCCAACCTAAACGCAGGCACGCGAGGTTTTTTTCACGAGGGGTGAGAAGGAAGGGCTGGAGGAAGTACAAATGACGATAGGCATTATTTGCCTGAAGCGCGCGACTCTATTGAGGGCCCGGTGAAATGCGCGTCACAAAGGAGAGTCAAAGCCATTTACTCTCTGAGTTGACCAGATCGAATCCCGGCGATACGTCCGCACACAAATCCTCCGGTACTGAGTGCGAGAAGGAGAGCGGCGAGGGGTTTATGTTTTGTGAGTTGGAATACTCTAAGAATGTCAATGCAGGACGCATAATTTAATCGATGCGTACCTAATGTCTGGGTAGCTAGGCCGGAAAACGCGGTGACCACGGCCGTGAAAGGGATCGTCCAATTTACGGCTGATGCAATAGTGATCAGAGCAGAGAACATGGAAGTTAGAGGCGAGGCTCACAGCTCAGGGTATCTGGATTATTGAAAAGTTCGTGACGCTGTAACAAGATCTGTCCGAGTTCAGTTGATCAATAGAAATGGTCTCACCATATGAACCAGGCTGCACAAACCGCCCTGAAAAATGTTTATTAGAGATCTGGGGAATAAATAGTGAGGTGTTCATACACCGCACTATGTGTCGTGTCCACGAAGAAGAGTATTGTTACGATAGCCCTAAAATGGCATTTATTCGCGACAGGTTTGAGAAATGATTCGAGGCGCACTTAATCCACGGAGGGTCCCGAAATTCTGGAAAATGAAGAGCAAGGTTATATGTAACAGCACGAGCCCTGGAAGCAGCCGACCGTGGTTCCAATAATCTAGGTATTGGTTTGTGACAAGACCTGAGTGGGTTTGCAGATAAGACCAAGTTCATGACTCCATGTGAAGTGCGGGCACCTTATAAATATGTGTTGACTGTTCATGGAACCACGGTCAGTCTAACTGCCTCGTAGTCTCGCAGATATCAATCACGAGCCTGAGTGGGCGCACAAAAAATGCGGGCCCTGCAGTCTGCCAGTGCCACTGACTTCAAACCTAAAAGGCTAAAATGCATAGCAAATGGTCGACAAACGAGGTACCAGTTTCACGCTCCTCCAAGCTCTCGTGTGAATTTTCTCTTCGTAGTAGCCAAGTACCAGGCCGTTACCTGCAGAGGAAGTCACTCAACGATAATGAGCAGGACACTCTCGCTGGTGCTGCAGTCAGCCGGCTCATGAGTTTCGGCGAAACAGTTTTTTTGCGTAAATCGAATAACCAAATGGTTCGCACGGGCCACTTCGACTTTCGTTACTTTTGAGGACTTTGTTCCGGATCACAGTAAAAGCATTTCGTGCGCTATAGAGGGTGCACCTCGATGCAAAAAAATCAGACTGTATATTGAATGCAACTGATAGAATAGGAACTCACAACCGCCTCCCCTGGCGACTCAAAAAAAAAAAGAAGTCAAAACACCCTTCTCAGAATCGGCAGGCGGCGAGCGAGCGGCGAGGACCCAATTCCATCAGCGATTTATATAGAATGCGTAGTTCGGCATCTCCTCCAGCAGTGTCGCATGTAATTGCCGCCAGACAAGTTCGTCGGTCAGCTTGAAGCCGTGTCCGATGCAGGCGCGAGAGGTCCCCCGATGCAGGCGCGAGAGGTCCCCGAAGAGACGAGAGAAAGAACCCGAGGTCATGATCGAGATGGTGCTAAGGTGAAGCCGACCAGGATAGCGTGTTCCGCAGTCCCGCCATAGCGGTCTGGAGCGCGAGTGATTTACTGGCCTAGGAACCCCGCTGACTTCGCGGAGGGTACGCGCGTTGTCCCACTGGAGGAGTTCCTTCGCAGCGGTATTCGAGAGCTTGAGCACGCACAGATGCGAAAGGTTCACAGCGCCCATCGAGGTGACACTTGAGGCGTTAAGTCGCGTAGGTCCAGTGAGTCTATGATCACAGGTCGACGGTCAGTCGTAACGTCGTGGATGACCGTCGTTCAGAAGCTTTACATTGGCCACCTCCAGCCGCGCTAAACCGGGCGAAACCGTGGGCCCCAATCTTTTAACAGCTTGTGGAATTCGGACACATCCGTGAAGTTTGTGTGCCATAGAATGAGAGAGCGCAGACTTCGGCGCGAGAGTGCCACAGCAAGATATGCCCTTAGGGAGCCTTAGGGTATCGGGTTTGCTGCGCAGTTCCGCTCCCCGTTGTGACCGAAATAGTTCTTGGGTTGTGCGGAGCCCACAAAATTTCAGCGAGAGGCTGCGTGTCGGCGAGGGCGTATGTCAGAAGGATGTGCTTTGGGTGCAGAGATGGCGCCGGTCAATCAAGAGCTGTTTAAAGGTGTAGGTTGCAAGGCCTTAAGGGCGGCAAACAGCTCTGTGCCAGCGTGAGTGCAGCACAGACCAGAGAGCAAGCACGAAGAGTTTCGAGATCAAGTTCCATGGGCGAAGAGTCGGTCGAAGGGCTGAGTCGCGGCGGGTGGCACAGAGATCGGGCGCAAGCCCAATCAATTTTGACCCAATGGGTAACTCCGGATCAACCCGTGATTGACAACCATATGATTTCCCACGGTTGAAATCCGCACATTGAATATGCTCGGAGTTCAAAGTTCTCTGGGTCGTCAACAGGCCTAATGCTCTATCGAAAGGCGGAGAGCCTATATTGGCGCTCGAATGCGAAAAGAAGCCACGAAAATGTTGGCAAACATATTCGATGGGGCTGAAGGAAGCAAGGGTTTAAACGAGGGATATTGAGATTCCAAAACTGTTTGACTCTCCGGAAACTTCGAGGCAATTCTATCGTCTAGCTTTCCTCCCTAATAATCCAGTCAAGATACGTAGATACGTGGGTGCAATCTTGGGGTGTGGACATGTGCTCGTTTTGGGCCTTCAACGCAGGAAGATACGTTCTCCGGAGATTCCGTTACACAAGCTCGACGACAGAAAATGTGGGTAAGACTGTCAGCTTTACTCTCAAGTATAGGACACAATGCAAATGTTACATAACCAGTTAAACCACTGACGCCTCGGCATAATAATCCGTTGTGCCGAGTTCAGATGTCATCCAAAGAATCAAACTGACTCTTCGACATATTTTCCACTATTCGTCACCGAATGTTCATCCGCGTCGCTGTGTTGATGTATCGTGCGCTCAAGTTTAACCTGGACCTCGCTTCTGGTACCGGAGAGCGGATTTCGCGTCGAGAGTTCAAACGTCCCATTCGCCCTCTCCCGACTGAGGCCCGTGGGGACTGCGCTTGTTGTGCTATCACCGTAGGAGCTCCCTCTGCTGACGCGAATAATGATGTAGGAGAACTATTGAAGGGTTGGGTTCTAGTTAGGCCTGCCGCTGCGGAGTAGGAAGAGCATTCCACTTACAACAATACCCTGTTATGGCAGGCCAGAAAGACAAGTTTAGTTGAATGCAAGACCTATTTTCAGAGACACATACAATCGTGGCAGGGGTCTAGCAAGAGCGTAAGTAGGAATGAGACTCCTCTCCAAAACAGAGATTCAACTCACACAGTCAGTTGCAATGTAGGAGATATAGCTGTCCAAACTACTGGTTACGAGTTGAACTACGAGCAGCAGCGTATACGTTGCGGCTTTTCGAAGCTTTCAACATGAGGTCTCAGAATTTGCGTGAAAAATGCGCACCAGACTCCACCATGATAGACACTATTTTCGTGGTGATGTCGTCCGAGCGGCCCGGGCTCCCAGAAACCAATCCAGTAACTTTGCGGCGTACGGAAAAAATACGGAACGAGATGAGAGCTGGTAGGGAATAAGCGACAGAGGCAAAATCAACATTACATTGCGTACCGCTGCAGAGAAGATTGGTGAAGAGCGTGAGGTAGCTGAAAGCATCGATGGACATGGTTATAGGGCCAAAGATAGGCTTAGTGACATCGAATGTGATGAATGAGTAGAGGATCCAGATAGCGCTAGCTGTGCTGGGGTTAGTCTTTTCAACGAAAGGAGCGGTAGTAACCGTACCGAAATTGGCGAGGAAGAGTAATGTGGGAAGGATTATAATAAGCCAGTTCTTCTTCCACACGATGAAGGTACGGTATATCTGGGTATCGAGTCAGCAAAGCGAGAGCGGAGTCCCTCTGGTGTCCGACATGCCAGGAATGCGTCGGCAACGGCCGTCACCAATAACCAGCAAGCGTTCGAAACCACCCCCAGCGTGGTATTTGGTGGTCCAAAACTGAGGCCTTGGTTGTCTGTACCGGGTTAGCTCTCATCATGTTACCTAAAGCAAGACTGGGGACTCACTAAATGCAAGAATACACCGGACGGTATCAATCACGCAACGCTGAGATTGTATGTCAACGTAGTGGCGGGACCAATGCTGTGGGCTAACTGACCATGGTTATAAGTATGAACATGACCGCCGAGGTCACTATCACGTATATATTGGACGCGTTCCGCCCCTTCTGCTTTCGCCAAAGCAGCAGGGACGACTCGAGAAACACGGAAACATAGAAACCTGGCAGGATCTCAGTATTTCGAATCGAACAAGTGAGGACACGCACCATACAGGATGTTGCCAAGGAACACACTGCGTCGGTTTCTTAACGAAATTGATAGAAGGGTGAAGAGAAACATACCCAATATACGAATCTTTTGTTCCTGGGGCGGCGGACATGGTCGGGAAACAGCGAAGATTCCGTGTCCAAAACTTTACACCATGGGCTGCCATTTAAACCAACTGGAAAATAGGGATGTAGAGCAATGATGCATGCTCGAGGATAGGGTTATCTTGTCCGGTGGCGTCCTCCTTTCATCGGAAAACGGAACTTTACCACTAGTAATAAGAACGACACAACTCTTTGGGCTCGGGCATCAACCTTCAAGCTTCAAGTTTGAGGTGCCAGCTTGCGGACATGCGACAAAGTCGGAAACCTTTACTTACAAGTCATGGTAAACCCTACGTGAAGGCAATACCGAATGGCCCCGGCCAACGATCGTTGGCCGGGGCCATTGAGTCTCGATCATTGTTGTCGTGATCGGAATACGCTGCCCTCCGCCCGAGGTGACCCACATGGCTCCGTGATCCACGAAGACGGCGACCAAAAATTGAAAAAAAAAAAACAGCGCAGACCTGAATTTCTTTCGAGCACATGACAAACCCCCGGAAGATTCGAGGAAAGGCGGACTCGGAAGAGCTGATGCTCGTTACACAGGGCAACTCGAAAGCTTGACGAGTGAATTGCCCCGCAATTTTGGCTAAGACTAGTTGGTGCAATTGGTGATCGAAAACGAATACTTACAAACGGAACACGTTCCGCTTCTGTCAGTCTTAGAAAGACAGGGGAAGTTGAAAGGAGGGAGGGTTCCTGGGATCAGGTATATAAAACTGATTCGGCGATCGTAGCATCATGTAATATCAATCAGTAAATTCCGTTTCTTGTCGGGTTCGTGGATCAGTAAATCCCGCTTCTTGTCGGGTTCGTATCAGGGCTGCCTGGAGGGCCTTGCTATTCTAGGCACCACGAATGTCGTTTAATGAAACCCTTATATCGATGTCTCGATTCCATGGTGTCTATGGCGCTGGGGTCTGGTCTCAGAAAGAGCACGTCCTTAGTTCAAAGTTTGGCCACACGAAGTTTGGTGCTCAGTTGGAGGATAACAAGATGGTACTCAGGCTATCTATGGCGCCGAGAATCGAATCCAACACAGTTTCGCATCATGTGCACTTTCGGTAAAGTTAGACTTACTCTCCACTAGAATGCGCTGAAAAAAGACAGAACTATCTCTCCGAAGACAGCTGCAAGCTGTCGAAGCTTTTTATATGAAAACAGCAATAAATGTTGAATTCACGATTCAACTCGCATCATCAGCCAACCATGTTTTCCCACGGTTGCTTTTTTCGGTTGAAAAATTATGTTGACAATCACTCCGATTTTATGCATAGTATAGGATACCGGATGTTCACCGCTACATAGGTGACGTTGAGGTTCTATTAGCTCCCTCCTGAGCCCTGATTTCGCCGCGGTACAATTAAGCTTTGATAACAGGAGGAATGCATGATTGGTAAATACACGTTACTTCAAGTAAGCGCAGGCTAAGATTGGTCGCCAGCGGCCGCAAAGGTCTCTCACATATGTCGCGAAGTACTGGCTGCGTTATTCTCACCATTCTGCGCGGCCTACATGTTTTCGTTGGAAAAATGCGCCGAATAATCGCGATGTGGACCTACCTCGCGTGCAACAGAAGGGTGCCAAGAAAACGGTCCATTGTCGTCGTCCCATATAACTGGAGCAGGCAAAGAGGCCGTGTCGGAATGTACTGGTGAAGGTGGGAGCGCCGGATCCGCAAATTTAACTGCGTAGGGCACAATGGCCGCTGGGCGACCCCTACCCCGCCTCTTGATTCCGTGCGATACTTGATGTCGGTTGAGGTTTGACCGCACGCCTGAACACGAAACCGTTGTTCAGAAATTATCATGATCATATCGCAGAAAATCTAACCAAATTCCTTCAGACAGCCAGGGAAATTGCAAACGAATTTGGCCGCTGGTAAAGCCATCAGCTGGTCAGGCAGGATGGACGATTTGTGATGCACAGGCTGCTCGCTGTGCATACTTTCATGCTGTCGTAGATCGGACAGTCTGAGCAGAATCAGCTCAGCAAGACAGTCGGATGCAGCATCCTCACCGAATGAACGAGTCCGGGCATGCAGAGCATCGGTGTCTCTTGCGGCGTTTGATCCTACGAGAATCGGACTCCTCCTTCAAGTCCATTACTGGCGGTCCTGGCGGGCATGGCGTGGAACTGAGAGCTGCATCCGAAGGATCTTCGCTCTTGATCCCGATCAAGTGGGTTTTGGCACATCTAGAAGAATTTGTTAAACGCCCATTAAATACCGAGAAAGAAGACACGAGCATGGGAAAGAAATTGTCGAAGTTCAGAAAAGTGTCTGCGTTCGGGATTTCTGCCGCATCCTCCGAGTGAGTATGACGGAGGTATGACGATCTGAGGTGAGGTGAGTAGTGCAATTTTCATCGAAGAAGCACCGACCTGGGAAAAGAATTCATGGCCAAGATGGAATTATTGTAGCTCTGATTCATTCCATCCGAGAAACCTTCGTCTCCGGGGTACACATCTTGAGTATATCTTGGGATCACCGGCACGGCGGTCTCGAACGGCCAGGTAGACTCGCTCCCAGACGACGAGGGCATGCCATTGAACGACATCGGCGACGGCGCACCATGATCCGAGACACGCTCAGACGGTCCCGCAGACGTCCTGACGCCCGGGTAAAAGTTGCCCAGAGCGCATGTGAGGCTCGGGTAGCGTTCCACCGCTGAGTCCGGAAAATCCGGCTCGAAGTTGTATACTATGCTAGAAATTTGGCGGCCCATAAGGCGCGTCCACACGGAGGGGAGGCCAATCTTGCGGCGTGAAACGGGCACTTCGGCAAGGCTCACAATATTTGGGGCGCGTATGGGAAAAACTTCCTGATCGCTATATTTTTTTCAAAGTCGATTATATTGTCGTTGAGTCAAGTTGAAGGATGTATTTCAGTCACTCAACGTCCTGGAGAGCTAGAAATCGAAACCTGGTCAGCGCACAATACTCCGAGTCGGACGGTGCGCCTCCGATATTCCCGAGGAAGTGGGGGCGGGTCCAAGTCAGACACCTAAGCTTAAGTGGCAAGCTCGTAGATATATCTCGGGGAAACGGAATGATCGCCGGCCAAAACATGCCCTGTGGAGATTGTGGAAAAGTAATCGGGGGTGAAATGTGACTCACGGCACGGTAACTCCAATCCCTCAAAGCATATGATGACAGAAGGCTCCGTCGAAGCCGCCATAACTTTAAACTCCTGCAAAAAAAGTCCGTGTACAAAGGATGGGTGCGACGGAATTTCAATTCGTTTACGGCCGGATTGTGGCCGGAGTGTTGTGCAGATGTCTTGTTGGATCGTGGAAAATAACTGGTTAGGTCCGTTTCAACTTTCTCCCAGTTTCAAGTTAAACAACTCTCTGGCAGAGAGTTTAACTTATTACATGCGGTGAACACGTTTACTCGAGAAGGTACCGTCAGCTGACATTTATAAATATGTTCATGACACCTCACCGTCCAGAATATTAATGCTGCGGGCGAGAGAAAGGGAATTCTGCGTAGGAACGGACAGCTAAAAATTCATGGTTAAGATGAGATCTGTCGGATCCGATCATGGTTGAAATTTAGAACCGATTTGATCCGAAGGTTCACCGGGTTCATCCTCACTTGCTTTTCCTTCAGCAGAGACAACTTTTCAACAGTCGTCCGAATTCAGAGTCATGGCTCATGAAGAGCCGCCTGGCCCATCGAGCGTTTCGGACTCCGGAGATACTGCAGTTGCGAGCGGCCAAGAGCAGACAGCGGACTTGATACATCAGCCATTTGACATTTTTGTTGCGGCATTTCACGTGTTTTTTGGCGTTTCGGCATTGTTCACCCAAATTGAAGTCTGTCTGGTAGGGTGGTGGGACAAGGTCTATGGCTAATATGTTGCACACTGGTCCGGAGGGTAGTAGAGAAACTCTTAGAGGTGAAATAGTGTTGCAATCATTCCTCGTTTCGGTGATATCAGATGATCTTGTTCCGGCGTTGTGAGATTTTCGCCGAAAATTGTGGCGTTGCCACGTTGTGACGGTTTCGCGGGGGATTGTCGCGTTTTTCGGCATTGTTTGGCGTTGTACAATGCCACAATGGATTTGTCAAAAGTCTGATGTAAAGCGCATCGCGACTTTGACAGATCACTTGTGATCGCTTGTACGTGCTCGTACAAGCGAGAAAAGTGGCCAAGCTGACAAGCCCACAAGCCATGTCGAATTTCCCACAAGTTTGGAAAATAAAAAATATTTTGAGTACCCTCAATGCGTTCTTCCGTGGTTTTATTTTTTGATCGCAAGTTCCAAAAGGCCGCAAGTGCACAAGTAAATTGCGATGATACTGATGCGCTTCTATCGGTGGCGGCCTCCTTACATATACGATGTCTGCTCGCCCATATATCTGCCCCTTTGAATCATTCTCTGCTTTGCTCTCGAGATGGAGGTTACAAGACACGTACTCCCGGGAAGGCATCAGGACGGCCTCGGCGACCTCACTCTCGCCTTTCACCGGCACAGATGATAGATCTCGAACCGCGCATCCTGAGGCCTGAGGCCTCGAAGAGCCCTTTGGTACTTGTTCTGGCGCACTCTGTTGCAACCCATGCGCTGCCATTTCTGTGACGCTTGCCGATGCGATATGCTACTCCGTTCTGTTCAGACTGGGACCCAGTCATCGAATATTTATTCCCCAAAGATCGACTCCATTTCTGTCAGTGCCCACTTCCAAAACGATGAATATCCAAACGAAAGTCCAATTCTTCCAATCTTCATCTTTACTGTAAGTTCCATAAATTAATGCTGCTGTACTTGTATCGTACTGTACGTTCGTTGTAATAATGCTGCTTGCTGTTTGCTGTAAGTAGTGAAAAAAAAACCTGTATCAATGACAATTTCCAATATCGATATCACGACAAAAAACGGGCAGGGAAAAAATAAACGGAAAGCAAAGAAAGCAAGAAGGAGAGAAGAGAGTAAAAACCAATACGACCGAACCAAAACCAAGCAATCCGCCCCAACGCGTTGTTTGTCCCTTTTCCTCCTCCTTCTTCGAGTTGTCCATTCGGGTCTTCGTGACGCGGAGCCAGAATTCGCGGCGGAGCGTCGGCGGCAATGCAGCCCACAACGCACCGTGCCAGAGGCAGAGGCAGAAGCAGAGACATTCCCCGTCCCGCGAGGGTCGCGCCCAATGCAACCCAATCCAATGCTGCCTCCCCGCCCTTGCGTCCAACCTGCCCAACCAACCCGCCCGACTAGCTAGACCCATTCGACGGGAGCCTCAGCGGCGGCGGCCTCTTCCCCTCCCGCAGCGGCGTCACGGGCGCAGGCGGCGGGTCCGACGAGTGCCGCCTCGCGCGCTCCGTGCCCGTCGGCCCAGGCTTTTCCTGCTCGGGCGTCACCGCGTCCGCGTCCTCTTCCCCCTCTTGCACCTCCCCTTGCTCTTCCTTCTCTTTCTCTGGCCCACCCGCATCCCCCTCCTTTGTCCTCTCGTCCTCCTCCGACGTCGTCTTCTCCCGCATAATCTCCTTCTCCACCCCACTCGCCCCCCACCCCCGCCGCATCCCCACCGCCGACGCCCGGAGGCGGCCCACCACCACTCCCATACGCCAACGGGAAATCAAAATACCCCTTCGGCTCCTCCACCGCCATCGCCCCGCCTTGCTGCACAGAATGCATCCCAAAGAACCCCGGGCTCCCTCCGTACGCATACGGCGAATGCGGGTGCTGCTGGTTATGCGGGTGCATATGCGAAGGCGGCGGCTGCCCCACCGGCGCGCCGTACACGCTCCCCTCGCCCGCCCGGCCCCAGAACGCACCAGGCGACAGCGCAGAGGGCGGGCCCAGCCCCATGTGCGCTTGGCCCATCATCATGTGCATCGCGCCGCCGCCCATCCCGTTGACGCCGCCGCCGTTCGCCGACCCGGGATTGCCGTTGTTGGGGTTGTTGCTGTTGTTGGGCGGCGGGTGCGCGAGGACGTATGCGGGGAAGTGTGGGGAGGTGGGCGTCGCGATGGGCGTCATGTTGAGGAAGTGCGCTGTTTGGGCCGCGGAATCAGTCAGCGCTCGCTCTCAAGTAAAAGGAGAAGGAAATCTTCCTCTCGTTTCGTTCGAAGAGATCGACATGGAGAAACGAGGGAACGACAAGAATAAAGCACTCACCGCCCGTCGGCGTCCCCACCCCCATCCCGAAATACCCCTGCCCCGCGCCTCCTCCCATGCCCCCAGCCCCAGCCCCTCCTCCTCCTCCTCCTACCCCACTCATCCCAACACCCCCCAACACATGCGGCGACGGCATCCCCCCCATCATATGCATCCCGTACGCCATACTCCCCCCGGGCGACGGCATCGGCATGGGCAGGAACGAAAACGGCGGCATGCTCGGCGTGATGGGCGGGAGGCCCAGCGGCGTCAGCGCGTACGGCGGCGGCGCAAACGCGGGGTGCACGCCCCCTGCCCCGTGGTTCCCGTTGTGATTCGGGTATCCGTTCACGCCGGCGTTGGGGTGACTGTTCGCGCCCATGCCCATGCCCATGCCCGCGCCCGCGCCAGAGTCCATCGAGGAGCCGGAGCCGCTCGAGGACGACGACGAGCCAGACGCGGACGCGGACGCGGCGCTCACGCCCTGAGGCAGCGCAGACAGCGGCGGCGGCGGGAGCGCAATGGGTCCGGGGTGATGCGGATGCGGGTGTGCGTGTGTGTTGGGCGAGATCGGACTCTTTCTCTTGCTCCCTGCACTCGCACCCCCACTCGTCGAGGACGCAGAACCGGTCGCCGCCGCCGCCGCCGCCGTCCCCGTCGAGGCCACACTCGCATAGCTCACCACCCCCGTCCCCGGCGGACTCTGCTCCCTCTCCCTCTCCTTCTGTCCCCCCGCCCCAATCCCCATCCCCGCAAACTGCTGCTCCATCACTCCTAACCGCTGTGCCTGCGCCTGTACCAGCTGCTGGGCTTGTTGCTGTTGCTGCGCCTGTGCTTGTTGAGCAGCAAGCACCTGCGCCTGCGCCTCCCGCTGCACCTGCTGCGCATGCGTCGGCGTCGGCGAGTTATGCTGCCCCAATTGCAACTGCGTCTGCGACTGTCTATTATGCAGCATCTGCGACCCAAGAACAGGCGAATGCGCATGCGCTTGCGCGTGTGCAAACATCGGCGAACGCTGCAGCTGCTGCTGCGACCGCGCATGCCTCAGCCCATGCCCTATCGGCGGCTCGTCAAAGTCAAACTGCTGTTGCTGCTGCTGCTGGTGTTGTTGTTGTTGCAATTGCTGCTGCTGCTGTAATTGCTGTTGTTGTTGTTGTTGCTGCTGCTGCTGCCGCCGCCCGAGCTCAAACGCAACGAACCCGCCGTCTATCGCATTCCCGCCCCCACCTCCACCTCCACCTCCACTCACGCTCCCGCTCGCGTTGGCGTTATCAAACGCATGCCGCTGTTGTTGTTGTTGTTGTTGTGAGCGAATCGCAAACGCATCCCCACCCTGCCCCAACCCCAAATCCATCGCCAACGACGACGACGACGACGCGCCCCCTGGTCCCAACCCGGACCGCGCCATATCGAACGCAAGCTGGGACGCGCTGGGCGAGCCGCCCATCTCCATCATCGACAGAGCGAACATGGAGGGCGACATCCCCATCCCCATCCCCATCCCCACGCTCATACTCGACAAGCTCGGCGAGCCCGCACGCAACCCGCCGCCGCCGCCCAGCAGCTCAAAGTTGCCGTTGCCGTTGCTGTTGTTCTGCATCTCAAACAATGCAGTATTCATATCAAACGGCGACCCGGCATTGAGGAGGTCAAACGGCGAGTTGGCGTTGGCATTGGCAGCATTGGCGGCGAGGAGGCCGGGGATGCCCGCGGAGAACTTGTCGTAGTGCACTTTGAGGGTGCGGCCGTTGTATTCGTATCTGTACGGGGAGAATATGAGCATGTTTTTTTTTGAGTTGGGTGTGGATTGCGAGGGAGGGAAGGGAAGGAAATGAAATGAGAAAAGTAAAAGTAAAAGCAAAAAAAAAGTCGGGACGCCCTCTTTCCCTCTGTACACACCCAACACCAACACCAGCATGCACACAACACCAACAGCAGCACGGCAGCACAACTGCAGAAAGAAGCAGCCCACAACCGAAGAAAAAAAGGCAACAAGAACGCGCGTAGCAGCAGCAGATTTCCCACACGGAGATGTGCAGCGCGCTTCAGCCCGCCTCAACGATACGGCTATCGATCCCCTCACTCGCCCGAACGGTTGATCGAATCCCCTCATGGTCACGGCTACGGCCACGGTTTCGCAAAGCGCGAAGGGCGAAGGGCGAAGGGCGCGTGACGACTCGTGTCGTGCGGGGGCGAACAGTCCCACCGCCATTACCATCCCCGACCCGGTCCCCGTCGAAAATGCATCCCAAGCCACCGCGGCCGACGAAGCGAACTAACCACACGCAGGCGGGGCTAGGAAATCCCGATCGACGCCACGGAGAGGGAGAGCGCGCGCGCGCGGCGGGTGGGAAGGAAGGAAGGAAGGAAAGAAGAGGAAAGGGAAAGAAGAAGAAAGAAGAAGAAAGAAGAAGAAAGAAGAAGGGAAAGGGAAAGGATCAACATGAATGCGTGAAGCCTAGGCTAGCCAACCTCCAGGCGAGACCGACACCGACACCGACACCGACAGTACGAAGGGACGGACGCGAGACGCAAGACGCAACACGCGAGACGCCCAGATCGAACGCGTCCGCCTTCAATCCCCTGCCTCCCTTGCTTCCTTTCAACCGCGAACGCAAACGCGCACGCGAACGCAAGGGCCTTCCTTCCTTCCTCTTCGAAGAAAACGTCCCACCAACCGACCGACCCACCAACCCGACCGCGCCGCAACCAACCACACACACGCACGTGAATTCCGGTCCGGCGCCGAATGCGTAGGGTATGGAGGGACGAGGACAAGGACGCGGCGGGCGCAGGGTAGAGTAGAGGAGAGTAGACTAGAGGGAAGATAATATCACATCGCATAGCATGGCATAACGCCAACCCAGCCCGACGCGCACGAACACGAACACGAACACGAACACGAATAGGGACGCGGATGTGGACGCGAACACGAACGAACACGAATAGGGACGCGGACGGACCGCCGGGCAGCGCGTACATCCGCGACGACAATCCACAGACGCGCGCGCGCGCGAGAACGGAGGATAGAAGCAGGCGATAGCGGGTAGCGCGTAGCGCGTAGGTCGGCCCAAAGGCCTGCGTTTGCGTTTTTGCGGGCGTCGACGGCACGACCGCCGACGCGTCCCAACGCGCTCCCATCCGGCGGCCGAGGGGCTCCGGATACGCCATCGCGAAAATGAATGTGGATGCACCACGCCGAAGGCCCCACAGCGGCGGCGAATAGAAGCGCGAGCATTCCATCCATCCATCCATCCATCCATCCATCGCGCTCCACAGCAACGGACGCGCAGTCGCGGACAGACAGACAGAGAGACAGCCGAGGGACCCGGGTTGGGGTGGCTCCGGCTCCACAGTTTTGTGGGAAGATGATTGGGGTGGAATAGGCTTAGGCGTAGGCATAGGCGAGGGAGTGCCAGTGAGAGTGGGGAAAGCGCGTTGTCTGCCCCCAAAAAATGAAGCGAGAAAAGGGAATGCCAGAAGAAAAAAAAAACGAGAGAGACAAAGAGGGAGGGACAGAGACGCACCCGGAAAACATGCCCACCGCGCGCCGTGCGTCCTTTTCCGTGGCGAACACGACTGTGCCGAAGCCGCGCGAGCGGCCGTCTGGCCCGAGGGCGACGTCTGCGCGCACGATGGTGCCCGCCTGGCGGAAGAGGTCTTTGAGGTCTTGCCATTGGACGTGGAACGGCAGCTACAAAAAAAGTTTTATTAGCTCGAGACCAAGTGCACAGAATAAAGCAGCGCACATTCCCGACAAACAAATTGCGCCCCATCGGCGTCCCGCCATACAGGGCCTCCTCGCCGATCCCGTCGAGCGCCTCGGGGCCAAACGGCGCCTCGAAATCGCGCACTCGGTCGGCCCTCACCTCGAGGACCCGGCCCTGCCACGAGTAGCCGCTGAACATGTCCACGGCGCGCCCCGCGTCCTCCGCCGTCGCGAGCAGGACGGTGCCGTAGCCGCGGGAGCGGTTGTCCGGACCGAGGGAGACGTCGGCGCGCAGGACGGTGCCGGCGCGGCGGAAGAGGTCCTTGAGGTCCTGCCAGCGGACGCGGTAGGGGAGGTTGGCGACGAAGAGCTGGGTGCGGGTGTCGCGGAGGGGGAACGCGGCGGAGGCGGCGGAGGAGGACGCGGCGGAGGCGGTGGCCATTTGGATGACGGCCTCGATGGCGTCGTTGGTGGGCGTTGGCGGGCGGTCAGGGCGGGCGGGGATGGGGGCGGGATTGGGGGCATTGTTGGTTGGCGGCGACGGCGGCGACGTTGTGGTCTCCTGCATCGAGTGGGCAGCCCGCACTCCACTTGGACGTCATCCATCAGCCTCCGCGCCACTGGCAGAACATGTCCATCATGACCCCCCGGCCCGTCTTGACGTCACGCCGCCCCTGCCTAGATCCACATTCCTGGGGACTTTCGCTCTGGCTTTCTCTTCTGGTTATAATTTCAGCCATGGCCTTCAAGTTGCCTAATGGCCCTTTACGAAACACAGCCATGTACGTGTGACACGCTGCATTGGCAATTAATTCAACCCTTCAACTCGCCGCGGTGGTATTCTATTTCTTACACCTTTCCTCGGATGGGCGCCAAAAGTGGGTAGATGTATATTCTCTTGGCCCAAAACAATTCACCCGAAGGCATGTCCCAATTGCAACTACTTACGCCAAATTCTTCTGGCTGCGACTCGCGCTGTCACTTCTCAACGAACCCCAATCTCAACGACTCGCTACTTATGCGGGGTGAACCAGACGCGGTGATGCCTTCGGACAGAAATGCGGTATGTAATTATAGAAAGAGCTCGAAAGGTCTCATTCAATTTCTAGGTTATTCAGAGTAGGACCAACTTCAAGGGCGCCAATTGAGCGGGCAACGCCGCAACGGGCAACAAAAGACCATTGGCATGATTCGAACCCTCATGCACATCGACTCGTGATTTTTTATTTCAACATCACCGAGATGCCCGGCCCGATCTCGCTGTCCGTGTTTCTGCCTTCTCCTTTTCGAGCAAGTCCCAAACAGCTCTTGTTTTGCTGTCACAAAGTACACTGCAATTCCAACGTCGACGCTTCACTTTTCCGAGATATCAAACCCAGAAAAAAACCGTCCCGCCAAGAGAGATGGTTGTTTATTTCCTTACCTTTACTGTGCTGTACGCGGGAAGGGGGTGCAGCAAAGGATTATTTATAAACACGCTCCCACTACCGCTAGTAAACAAACTACGTGTAATATCAATGTGGTAGGCAGCCTCGGGAGGATCATGAAAGTTTAGTTTAGCCTGGCTGAGCCTGAGCAATGCAAGTCTACAATTGCTAAGAATATGCTAGTGCGTAGGGCATCGGTCCGGGATTAGACTGTCTAGAAAAAAAAATTGGCCGAAAAGTAGACTCGAACCAGTCCCAAGGGCGTGAGATCTCGAAGACATTCGGTCGATCGTTATTCAGCTGTTTCATTGATCGAGTGCATCAATATTGCGATAACGACTGGTTCGAGTCTAGCCAAAAAGGCCAGGTACAGCTCGAAAATGAGCCATCGATCAGCGGTAAATACGCCCCCGCCGTTCTTTGGGGCTGGGTGCTCAGGGAAAAAGGTCCGAGCCCATGGAGGTGTTTTTGGTCATGGGTCGCTGGTACATGCGAACGAAAAGTCTGAAAAATGCCTCTCAGGCTGGTGGCCACCACAATTTATTGCCTTTCTACTTCTACGCTATTTGGCCCTTTGTGTTGACGGGACCTGCATTAAACTGTAACACAATCACATTCTATGCCCCAACTGTGAATTTGGCGCTGGAATAACCGTCCTCGCGCTCCTTACACCGAGATTGGGAATGCTTGAGATCGAGGCGAAATAAACCAATTGTTGTGCTTCAAGTTCCTGGTTCACCACTGTAATTTATACATAGAGAGAGGAGACTCACTCACTCGTCGAATTTCAATTAGAATGGACCAAGGGAGGGCTTGATTGCAACGTGAAGACCGTACTGCAACACAGTGCATACGTGATTTCAACATCGCCGAGATGCCCGACTCAAGTCTTCCCTTTCCTTTTTTTGTTCAAGCAACTCTTTGCTTTTGCTTAGTCCACTCGAGCGTCGACAACTTCTGCTTCACGACTCAGGTTCGACTTTACTTTGCGCGTCGCCAAAGTTTGCAAGTCGTCGCTCCACTTTCTTTTTTGTCGGAAAGGTCAGAGGCATGATCGCCGCGAACCTCTTCCCTCTTCCTCGGGAGCGATCCAAAACTTGATCCAAAAGGCGGGTCAGAATCTCTTCCTGGGGCGGCGATAAGTGCAATCTTGGCCGCCAGAAATTCAACGACGCTTTTCAAATACCTTCAGGGAATGGTGGGTGCCGGAAGGTACGGCGCTGAGTTGTCACGCTGAGAGGGTTGACACAGGGGGCAAACATGGCCGCACTTGTCATAAGCGCAACCAAGCCGCAACCCAACGAGACTCGCTGCGTCTTCTGTGCGTCTTTGCTCTGCATTGACAGAATATTATGTAATGTGGTGAGGTCTCCGTGCATGGGTTCAATTCTGAGCAGCGTCATTTTCTTATTTCCAATGTTTTCACCCATGACGGGTCAAACTAAATGTGCCTCTAATTCCATTCATGATAAATTAATGCAGAAGAAGGCATGTCTTTGACCTGGCCAAATTTCAGCACCAAGCAAGTAGATGTTGTCATACTCCCCTTTGTTATGGTCCAACAAGCATTTCCAGGGAATACTGAGCATAGTTTTTAGAATCACACCTACTCCCGGGATTTTACCACCTTGTGAAAAAGCCAAGCACTTGTCCTGTCTGGCATTGGTAGGTAAAAAGCCCTGCACAGCCCCAGGAATAGCCTGCCAAAACTTCGCAGCGGAACGTGTCCTTGCCAGGTGTCCCTCAAGGTACCCCTCCAAATAATGCACAAACACATCACCTCCATCAAGTCACTTTGGTCTGTTTCCGCACTGCAAAATTGTGGGCAATGCCCTGCATTTTATATGTTTGCACACATCTCTGAGAGCACTCTCAAGATATTGTCCCTTTGGAAGATGAAAATTGAATCCTGAAGTTGATTTTCTGTGGGCCAACAATCATCACACTACATATTTCTGACATCCCATGATGCTGCAATCAAAAACGTATCGGAGGTTAAAAGAATGGGATGGGTAGGAATCGAACCCTTGCACAGATGCACCGGTGTATTACATAATATTGTGTAAGGAGACAGCAAGGACGCAGCAAGGACGTAGCGAGTCCCGGTGGGTTGCGGCTTGGTTGCGGTAATGACAAGTGCCGTTATGTTTGCCCCCTGTGTGAGCCGTCGGGCTCACGAGAAGGTTTTATGTAGTATCATAGCGGCACACTAATTTCAACATCGCCGAGATAGCCGGCGCGGGCGAGGCGAGACAGGAAAAAAGGAGCGCTTCCGCAAGTCATCCCAGAATGGAAAGTCGACATCGCTAAGCGGAGTTCAAAGGCGCAACGATGACTCGCAGACTGATGAGATCACCGATTCAGTGATGTTGATCGGTGGCTGTCGCTTTTGTCTTGCACCTCCAAACTTTCACACCATGCATCATTGCCTGAAGATACTGGAGATTGTGGACGCTATATGCGTACACCTCGATCCCCCCTTCAACCGCGTATCATCTTTCCGTGACCTGGCTGCCGTGGCGAGAACGTGCACGACTTTCAGTGGCCCTGCTCTGGATCATCTGTGGAAGTCTCCACCGCTAGACAGACTTCTCACACGATGTATGCCCTCCGATCTCTGGGAACTTGAGCGGGAGCTGGCAAGTGCTGAACAAAGATACAGTATATGAAAATGCTGATTCGTGAATCATAGAAACCACTGCGACCCATTCGCGCGCGCGACTGGGATAGACTCCGATTATACGCTCCTCGCGTTAGAATCCTCGCATCCCATGACGATAACTGGCTTTCCTCCGACGCCCTCCAGGCGCTGAGTGTATCACTTCCCGAAAGGCTCTTTCAAAACCTCAAAACTCTTAATTGGGAACACTTAGATGACGAATTTCATTACATCCGTCTTTTCCTTTCCTCCACCTTAACGAGCCTGAGATTCGCTTTAACTTCTTTTCCAGCCGTCTCACTGCTATCGACCCTGGCCTCAGTCTGTCCCAGATTGACAGATGTTTCCATCAAATCGAGCGGCTACACAAAAGAGATCTCAGAATTCGTTTGCGCAATACAAAGGCCCGAAAAGTTGTCCCTTCCCTCCCTGACACAGGAAGCTCTGGTGCATCTCTCGCGCCTACAAACTCTCAAATCGCTGGACTTAAACACCCTCCCATCGGGATTAAATATGTCTTCGGTGCAGGGAACAAACACGTTCAGCGCCCTTCGCACGCTACGTCTCACCGAATCAGATAGTGTACTCACAACCGAATTTTTGGGACTGTGCAGCGGCGTTCCGTTGAAGAAATTTGGAAGGTGCTTCGACGAGTTTACCACGGCGGCCAAAATGCATGCACTCTTCATCGCCATGGCGGCCGGCTTCTCACACACATCTCTTGAGCAGCTCGTGCTCGACAACGGGTGCGAGGAGGCCGCCGGCGCCGACCCCGCCGTCTATCTAATTTCGCACCACTCCCTTCTCCCCCTCCTCTGTTTTACCAACCTCGTCATCCTGTGCATTGCGTCTCCCATGGGATTTGACCTCGATGATGGCGCCGTGTCGGATTTCGCCCGCGCGCTGCCACACGTTGAGACCTTCCAGCTCACGGCCTGTTTCCCCACCCACATCCCCCGAACCACCCTCGCGTGTCTGCACTCGTTCGCCCAGTACTGTCCGCGCCTATCTACCCTCGGCATCGCGCTCGACGCCACCACCGTCCCGACCATTGACCTCAACCGGTCGCAGGATGGTGGGGTTCTACAGCTGAACTTGGGGTGCTTGGACGTCGAGCATTCAACCGTGGGAAGAGCCATGCCTGTGGCGCGCTTCCTGTCCTCCGTGTTCCCGAATCTTGACACCATCTACACGCACCGGGAACATTTTCCCAATGGCGAGGAGGAGATGTTGGAGCACGGGGTGGCTATTGGACACCACAATCGGTGGAAGGAGGTGGCAGAGCTGCTTTTTGAGGTTCCGGCCATCCGGGAGGAGGGAAGGGCGTTGGAGAGGAAGGTGTCCGGCTTGGAGTAGGCGGTGCCCAAAATATGTGCATAGTGTGCGCGTCCATCCTCGCCCTCTCTGGCTGTGGGATCCGTCTGCGTTTCAGTTCACAAACCTCAATATGTACTGACTGTGAACGCAAGCGTCTCACATCGGAAAGAAAGGGATAGGTGTAATTAATTCATTGGTATTCAAGCCGGGAAGTCGAGTACTCGACCAACGCAAACCACCGCGACCAGGAATGAAGTTTGTTTACTTATGGGCTGGCACTGTGTGTATGATACATATACAGAAATCCGAATAGAGCAATGACCTCGAGAGAAAAGAGGATACGCACAGCTTCGAGCTGCTCATGATCAAGAAAGAAAGAACGAGCAGGACTGCGTGTCACTCCTCCTCTTGAGACACCCGATGAATTCTACAGCCTCAAGTGTGAATGGGGTATGGAACTGGAGGAGTGAAATATGTCAAGCCACCTTTGGCGGAGATCTCACAGTCAGTTGCGACGGGCGACGGCATCTGAGACCACTTGAAGACGGTAAGTTGGAAACTGAACTCACAGGGTCTGCAGCAAGTCTTTGGTTACATGTTTAGCGGCGGAAGTTCACGGACAAGGTCTTTCTCTTTATTTATTTAATTTTATTTTGAATCGAGTTTATTTGCCCCTTGTGGCGTGTTGGAGATACTTCTACACAAGCTGTTGACCTAAATAGTCGGAATTGCGATGATGATACGGGCTTCGAAAAAGTGTCCAACCGACCCACATTAAGTCGGATGTACGGCGGGCGCTGGTAAGTAAAAAATATGTAATGGGAACCGGATGGGAGTTGCGGAAAATGGCAGCGATTAGGCGGCGTTCAAGGGGGTCAGCGGAGCGAGGTACGGCGGAGAAGGCTCAAAGTCATAGACGCTGTCTCCGCAAGATTTTCCACGGAAAATATAACGGCAAAAGCTAAAGCGGAAGGAATATGCATCATGCAGAAAGTATGGGACGAGTGAAACAAAGAAGGGGGTCCGATGGAGAAGGTTGACACTGGGGGCAAAGACGCACACGAAGGCCGTGTGTCTTAGACGCACACGGCTCGCGCATAGGCCGCACATGGGATGCACAAAGGACAAATCTAAGGGACACGGCCTTCGTGTGTGGGGGTCTTTGCCCCCAGTGTGAAGGAGGTAAGAAGAGCCAGCCAGAGAAAATGAATGATCCTTGGGCTATTACTCACCTCATAGACCTCCCTCGCGAATTAGAATCGGGCGGGGCCCAGTCGTTTAAGCGACGCCCTAAAACGCGAATTCTTCCGGACAAGGAGGATGTTCCGTGTTACTTGTTCTTGTTGAACCAAGAATTGATGGACGAAATGCAACCCTGGGAAGGAACTGGTTTATTATACTTAGTTCTTCCCACATTTTTCCTCGGCAATTTCGGGGCGATTCCACCTTCTGTTCAAATACAAAACGCTGACCGCGGCGGTAGCTCTATCTGGATCATTTCATCAGCACATTCGATCCCGCTCAGGTTTTCTTTGGATGCATAATTATGACATCGTCTTGACTCTTTACCGACTTTTTTGTCCATATTTTCAACTAGCTCTCATCTCCTTCCGTATTTGGTCCATGCGCCATGAGGTCAATTCGGTGCTGGCGACTCCGGTCAGGCGCAATTGCAACCAGATAGTGTCGTGGAATGTTGAACTTTAGTCGTGAAATCAAACTTCTCCCGGCATTTGCCGTAGCGCCGAAACTCATAAAAGGTTGGAAAATCTTCCAGTGGTCATGACCGAAGGACGACGTAGATGTGTAACACAACAACAGCAATCTATATATTGTCTAAATAAACCTTTGACCGGCGCGTACATACAAACAACAAAGGGACTCTTTTTCAACAAACATTTGAACTTAGTACATACCATTGGCACGGGTTGTTGGCATCCAGGACATAAAATCATCATTGGGTCCAGTTATGTCGTCCATCTCCCAGGAAAATGTCGACTCGTTATTGCTGTACGGCTGGTTGAAGAGCGTGGACGAGGCAGTCGGCCGAGCGGAGCGGTCAGAAGTATTTAGCAGCGAGTCCCTTATCGTTGGGTCAGTGGTGCAGCACAGATAATTGCAGCCTCGACGAACTTGACCAAAATGTCCAGGTCCGAGACATGTGTTGCAAGGGCGCAGTTGGAGCTGGTGTGACTGGGGGAGCAGGCAAGAACCTCGCCGGCACGACGCAGCCTCGCCGATAATTCAAGGACGGCGTTGTAGCAGTCGGCCTCACTGAGACACCCGCAGCTGCCCCCACGCCGCATGTACATGTGCTCTGATAGGCCAGCGTACATGGAGAGTAGTGACTCTACCGTGTCTTTCTCATAAGACGGGAAAGGAAACTGAGTCGCCGCTGGAGCGAAGGGAAAGTGGGGAGGGCTGGAGCGGGAAGAAGGGGGCATACCCCACGACAGAGCGTCGGGCGTCGAAGGGCTTCCGGAAGAACGCGAGGAGGACTGATTCCCGTCCGAGCGGCCTGAGGTTCGATCTTTCTCCGCGAGCCAACGGGGATGTGGTTTGTTTTTCAACTGGAAGGAAAGTGAGTGAAGTGTTGCTGCCCGATAATGTGGGCGATGTACCTCACGGATGACACCCTCAAGCTCCGCAATGCGGCTCATCAGTCTGGTCTCTTCGTCCTGCTTCCCTTGTCTACTGGGATCGTCGACTTCGTACACACAATTCCCGGTCTATGTCGACTTTGTGTCACATAATTTTCACGCCGGTAAAGATCAACTCACAAGCCCAAGCTGGGAGCATCGAGAACATGGCCGTTTCCTATCGCACTATGACTGATGAGGTATTAAAATCGACGACATGCGCGCTGGGCGTACCATCCGCTTCGTTGCATGACAGTTGAGACATGATTGAGTGGTCCGATTACGACGACTAGTCCTGGTCAGAGAGCGGCGTCTCGTCCACAGTGTTTGCTTACCGTTTCCGGTGGTCACCTTCGGGGGTGGGTACTACAGTCTTTGTTTTGCTTTTGGGAGACAGTGGTGAGGAGGGCATGATAAGGGAGGTGTACTGTGACGAAGGGCGGAAAGTTCAGATAAGGGAGAAAGGGTTCGAGGACTGGAGTTGAGAGCAGATACAAGGCAGGCTTTGTATGGATGGCGGAGTCGGACCTTGGCATCGAGAAGGATCATGGTAGAAGAACGTTCGACGTGGAGAGCAGAGCTGCTTTGGGAGGGAAGCGGCGGTAGGGACATTGTTACCTTTGGGCACCCCAGCATTCCCCGTCGCCCGTGAACTAAACTTGCCGCAGAAATCGCATGTAGGTCTTGTACCGGATGTTCGGGGCGACCGATGTTACTGTGATTTCCTGTCTGTTGTCATCCATTCCCGGGCACAATTTTTTGTGCGGCTGAGAGAACTGGTTAACGCGCGGTCCTCGGATTTACCATGAACTTCCGGGAGGGGTCGTGCGGGCCTGTCATGACCGAAATTCCGTCCAGTAATTTTTACCGTACGTTTCAGAGTCAGGGACCAACCTGCTTCTCGATAGCAGGACTCCCACTCTACAATTCGTCTTGTAATCCGTTGCGCCGGCATAGCCGCGATACCCACTCGACTGTGATATTTCCAAACAAATGCCGTAGATTCTAAGAATGCACAGGGACATCATCAAACAGGAAGATTCGATGGTGGCCTGTCTGGGCCAAGTCCTACCACAGCGGACTTCCAAGCTCCAAGGGCTCTTATTTGATACCCAAACGTTGGATCAGCTCCGTCGACCCGGAGGTTCCGTGGAGAGGTATCCCTGGCTGAATCTTTGTCGAAAGGAGACCAATCATAACGCCATGTCGATAACCAGTGCCAGTGACAGCGGTGGCCGCGACGACTACTGGCTGTCGCAGACACGGTTGTCAGGAATTCAAGCCAAGAAATTTCAGAGAAATTCGCTTACAATAATGAGCGACAGCAATCGGTGCCGGGTGGATACTATTACCCGTTCAAGTTCAATAAAAATTGCCAAGCATGAGGCCCGTAGGTCAATCTGCGAGCGAGCCTGAAGGTTCACTGCCATGCATGCCCAAAGTCGCCGTAAAGACTCCAAATTTGCGACGTTGGAGTGCGAGGGACCGGGAGGACTTCACGTTGAATTTCGGGACGTTTGACGTAGACATCGTGCGGCGGTGCAAAAATAACAAGAACGTCCCGTACTACACGATAACACGAATGATTTCCAAGTCGTCGCCGGTTTCAGTTTTGAAATAGTCCCAAACTGGGAATCCTAGAATCCGCATTGGGCCAAGAGGCTATAGAGCACACAATCAAGCGTTGAACAGTGAAGAAAACGCCACAATGCGATGGCCTGACCTACGAATGGATGTTTCTCAACCAACGACAGTGTGGTCGGCATCAGCGCCTTGGCTTGAGGTCAGGGCACAAATGCCGAGGAAGCCGGCTTGGCAAAATAAAGATAAACTCGGCTAAGACAAACCTCAGCCCGAGGTCGCGTCCAAATTCCCTTGCTGGCCTCCTTTCATTCGGGTCCATTGCGAAATTGCGTGCTTGTTTCCACTGCGTTCTCTGTGAAGCTGTCTGCAGACAGTTCTGTCAGAACGGTACTCCTCCGAATCGCCGATGCATCTCTTCAGCGAGCGAATTGCCCTGAAGGCGCGTCTTCAATCCCACCCCCTGTCGATCTTCTTAACCTGGCTCTTTCATTGTCGAAATATTTTCCGCGACGGCCCTGCCCGCACACTTGCATCCTCATTCTTGTTCGTCTGACAATTTGGACTCCCCAGATGATTTGCATGAGCGCAGTATCATTTTTTTTTCGGGATCTCGTAAAGTACTCCACACGCTTCGAATGTTCGGGTTTTTAACCATTGGCCGGTATTGAAACCGGCCCCGAAGTCTCAGACCTCGAGATCAGAAATCGAGGGCTTCGAGTGCTGCAAGATATGATGGCTCGTTAACTCCAAGCCTTAAAAAAATCTAGGCCACGACTCGGAACTCGGCGCCTTCCTGTACCATTTCTTGGAGAAGATCGTCACACGTCTAGATAGGGTGCGCAGACCGTTTTTGTTTCTATCAGGAAACGTTGTAGTTTCTGAATTCGCCGTGCTTGTTTTGTGCGCGTTCACGAATGACACGCCAGGCTTCACAAACATCGAACACCGCCTGTTGAACAAATTTCCGTCGGACGTCCCACTTCAGGCCGTCCTGCCTCCTCTTCCGGGTATCTCAATTTTCAATTTGTTGAGAGATGCGACCCACTACACTCCTTGGCAATTTGCGTCCACAACACGGTCTGAAATGCGCGTCTCATCCCAGATTCCGCAAGCCGGACACCGCTTCACGGACCTGGAACAACTTGTATGTTCTCGTTTAGTCGATGTGTTTCAGTCTGATAGTCCTTGGATAATCCAGCTATTTAGTGCGGCAGGTAGTTGCCCTCCTGCACTCAACCCCGAAAACCCGCCATAATTATGGCGCAAGTCGAAACAATGCTGTTCTCTCCTCCTTCAAATAAAAAGGCCCTCACGGATTTTGTCGTCGACGCCGCGCTCTTCTCTCTTTTCTGATCCACGCACTGGTACTGCTATACACTACAAGTACTTAGTACAGGTGAGCCGGTGCAATCACATTCAATAAACAGACTCACGGGTCATCTCAAATTCAAGCTCATTGAAGTTCCCCCCGCACAACTTGAACCGAGGTACAAATCTGCTGGTGGTCCCACGCAGTAGCAGCCTTGTAACTTGTTCCCGTTCCTCGGCAACGCACTGCCACTCTGCTCCGCGTCGTGAGGAAGTAGTAAAAAAAATGTTTTTGTGCTAGGTTGCGGATGGAAAAGTCCAAGCGACTCGAGGGGCTCAAAAGACTCAACCTTCAGGGCATGAATATTGAATGCCCCTTTTGAACACATAGGGATCAGGCAAGGATCCGGAGATAATACTAGATGCCGCCGCGGCTGATCACTACGGCGTGGGCTTACCGCTCATTATTAACCTTTCCCTTCTCCCCACCTCCTTTGACGGGCTCGCCCTTCTCCACGCTCGCTCAAAAAGTTACTCATGAAGTTTAATGTTCTCGCTGCGTCAAGCCTCCTAGGCCTTGCAACCTCCGTCGCCGGCATTGCCAAAGTTTCTCGAACGGGTAGATACCTCTACACCGACGACGGCAACCGGTTCTTCATAAAAGGGGTGGCATACCAGACGCAAGGGATTATCATACCTGGACCCGTTGCTTGGGGAGATGGACGATTGGAAAAAGTAATAATGGAATAAGTACAATATACAGTATACAGTAGTAAGTAAGAAGCTCATACACCGCTAATCCAGCAGAGTGGAGTGCTGTTTGACGAAGGACATGAAGGTCGTCCAAGCCGCCGTCCTGGCGCTGCTCTTGCGCACAAACCACGGCGTCCTCCACCCGCCAGCCAGGAGATATGAGATCTGGCCGTCCGTATGGCGACCTTGGATACGCCACTCCCCCTCGGCGCGCGCCAACCGCACCCAAACCAAAACCCCCACCGCCGGCGATTCACCCTTGTCGGTGAATTTTGCCCAGTCTGACGGTAAAACCGAATGCCCAGCGTCGACAAGCAAACGCCTCGTATCTCCACCGGCTTCGAAGAATGCTGCCGGAGGGTACTCTTCATCCGGGGCGATCACGCGAGCTATGGCGATCAACGGAAGCTTGATGGTAAACGAGGGTTTGATATCGTCGCCATGAGGTCCTTTTTGAAGTCGCAGGCCAAAGAAGCCGCCTTGAGTCTCGGCGGCATTGGGATTAAAACTAATCACGCTGCGAGCGATTAGAAAATATTTAAGCGATCGGGGCTGCGCGTCAACTTACGGTTGCAGCCCAGTATAAGTTATTAATTTTTTGGTTTGGAACTCACTCTGAACGATCTTGACCGATGACTTGCCCGTTTTGTCTGCGATCCGCTGGTACGAAGCGTTACCGATCATATGAGGCTTTTCTCTCCGCTTCACCTGGGAACGAACGGCCATGGACGCATCCCACAGAGGACCCTGAGCCTCCACGAATTCGGGGGATATCAGGGTCGGCCGAGCTACAGCCACGAGTTTGATTATCGAGATTGCCACGATGTTGGCCCAGGCGGCGACGTATTCAGGCGAAGTCGCCATTCGGGAGAGGTCCCCGGAATGCGGGACGAACACGGTCGGGCGTCCAGAAGGATCGAGCTGGACGAGTCCGTGAATGTTTGGGTGAAGTCCCCGCCCACCCCGCCCAAATCTGCGGTATAGCGCCTCGTTGTTGCATGAACGCGCGGTACCGCCGAACAAGACCCGGCCGTGCACACGCGGGTCCTCCGCGATGTCTTTGAATCGAGCCTGCTCCGCCACTGTACTGCCGCGCTGATTCGACGGGCCGCTGTCGTGCGTATCCGCTACGAAGACGGTACCAGAGAAACGAAGTTGGCGGAAAATGAGGGAATCCAACACAAGTGCCATCCGCGAGCCGTTCAGCTCACCCCCGTTTCTCGTCTGCGCAACGTCGCAATGGAAAACTACTGTGAGAGCATGAGCCACGAATTAGCCACCAGCAGAAAGACCACTTACGATTAAAATCGACTAGTTCCGGGAGATCCAGGGCACCACACAAAGAGTCGGCAAGTCGCGGATTGGCGGTGGTACCGCGAATGAGCATGTTGAGATTGCGATCGGTGTCCACAGCAATGCCCAGAACCTCCGCCCCATTGTTCAGCTCGTACGGGAGCCCGACGGTTGGAAGATACGGTGCAGAGTAGTGATAAATTCCCGTCCCCTCACCGCCGATCTCTTTCAATTCAAACTCGCTGGTCCAAAGGGCGGAACTCCACGTTCTCAGTGCAAGGCAGTCTCCCTGTAACGCGTTTTTAATCCCTTTGATCTCATCGGCAGTCGGGACCGGGTATCCCAGGCGCTGTGAGGCCAGCGCGACAGCCGCCTTGCGCACTTGATCGTGGTCGGTGCGGGATCCCACATCCATCGCCTGTTTGTTTCTCTTCTCCGGAATTCCGATCCCCGTATAGCTGAGAAAGATCAAAGTATCAGGAAGAAGGCGCCCGCCCGCTGCCCTCTCTTCGACCGCGATCGCCTCGTTCACGGCCCGCACGTACGCGGATGCCAGTTGGTGCGGGAAGCAGCATTATCAAGTAGGTCCAATCGTCGCTCGTCATTCCGAGCTCGCGAAAATATTGGACCACTTTTGAGCTGGCATCCACACCACTCACGCGCGCCATCTCCGCCAAGAGGGCATGCCGCTCGACGGCGGTCGCCGTCCCCAACTGGAGGAACCTCCTCACCAGGTCGTCGCCAACCAGGTCACAGAGCGCGTGCACCGCCTGCGTCGGAAAGAACTCCTGCGCCTCTCGGAACACATTCAGGACATGCTGTGGGGGTGCAGGGTACTCCCGCGAGGGCACGGTTTGACCCGTCTGCAGAACTTGCACATGTTCCCAGCTCGACGAGGTGGACGCGGACGCAGAGGTCGATGTCGGAGTCGACGCGGAGGTGACGGCCCTGCCCTTGCCCTTGGAGCTGGCGGTGGACGCAGATGAGATCGAGGTGGAGGTGGACGCGCTGGACGAGGTGGTGGTGGAGCTGGCGGTGGACGCGGAGGTGACGGCCCTGCCCTTGCCCTTGGAGCTGGCGGTGGACGCAGATGAGATCGAGGTGGAGGTGGACGCGCTGGACGAGGTGGTGGTGGAGCTGGCGGTGGACGCGGATGAGGTCGACGCGGAGGTGACGGCCCTGCCCTTGCCCTTGGAGCTGGCGGTGAACGCCGATGAGATCGAGGTGGAGGTGGACGCGCTGGACGAGGTGGCGGTAGAGCTGGCGGTAGAGGCAGCCAGTTGTGCAGACTCAGCCAGAGCGGCCTCCAAGGCCTGCTCTTCGCTGAGGGTACCATTTATCGTGCCGCGCTGGCGTTTGGCGTTGCGCTCCTGCACCCTACGCTCTGTGTTATTGGCGTGATTAGCGTATATACGTAGAGCACAAGCCCCGCGCTCACCATCAAACTTTTTTGCCTGTACCATGAAGGCGGCCTCCAGCGAACCGTCGGACGGGGGCGACGCAGTCTTGGTTTTCTTTCGCGGCTCGTCCTCGCCATCCGAAGTTAACTTGCGTTTCTCGACGACATTGAGCAGGATCGAGGTGAGCGCAGTTGCGGCTTTCTTTGTCTTTTTGACGGGCGGAAGATAAGCGGCTTCGGCTTCGGACTCCACTTCTGCGCGCGCGCGCTTGGCCTGGGGCGGCGGGGTCGGCGGAGGGTGCAAGGGGAGGTTCTCCTTGCGCGGGGAGTTGAGGGGAGATGCTTGGAGACGGCGGACGGAATGCGTAGTACGCGTCAATTTCGTTACCGGGCTCCAGTCGTCAGAGTCGCCAGACGAGTTCCCGTCCTCGTCCGCAGATTCGTCCGCATCAACGTCCGAGTCATCTGGCATGCATCGCACTTCACTAGCGCGGGGCACTAGCAAGCGGCGAGCAATGTCCGAATAAGAGACGGTGGGGTTTCCGCCGATTACGGGCTTTGGCGCGGGCGTGGAGACGAGGCCCAGCTGGCCTGCCATTTTGACAAAGGCTAATTCTCCGTTTTGGCTCGTTTGTGCGAGAATATGTTGGGCGTGAGTCAACGAGTACACAGTGAAGGCTAGGGTAAGAGAGGCGGCGACGCTGAGCTTGCCTCCGGGCCCAAAGTGCTCTGTGGTGCCATACAGATAATTCGCGTCAGATACAGCCAGACCGAGGATGCGCTCCACCCCCGCCTTGTCCAAGGTGGTGGAGAGGAGGATTGCGAGACGACGGAGTGGGATCTGCGGGAAGCGGCAGCGAATGTATCTGTGCAGCGCTAGGTAGAGGACATTGTCACGTTGAGTCAAGGTTTCTGGTTGGTGTTGGTGGCGGTGCCGGTAATCGGGCCGGTGGCGGTGGCGGTGGCGGTGCTGGTGGTCGGGCCGTGGACGATGCTGGTGCTGCCGCTGGCGCTGGTGCTGGTGGTCGGGGTCGGGGTCGGGGTGGTGGTGGTGGTGCCAGTCATCTTGAGCTTGGGGTTGCTTGGGGTTGGTGTTGGGTTGGTGGTGGTGGTGGTTACTGGTTAAGAGCCGTTTGTTTGTTTATCACATGCGGTGAATTGCATCCGATTGTTTGTATTTGTTTCGCGTTTCTGGCTTCATGCATCCGAGCGATACCCGCACCACCCCGCGCTGGACCTGGCCGCGTCGACAACTCAGGAAGACACAACCGACGCTTCCCATACATACCTGGTCCCGCCTTTGTCGCAGCTCAGAACCAGAACTATTGCTCCGTCAGCAGGACCAACCCGCAGGCGGATGGCCGTCTCTTGATTTGAAGGCCAAGCTCCCCCAAAATTACCCTCCCCCGCTCGCGCTGAAGGATGCAGACACGCTCCGTTTAGCCCCAACCTCCCTTGAGGACGGTCGTTTAGAGTGGCTCGGCGACGGTCTCGTTGAAGCTGCCATAGCTGTCTCCGCCCACAACCACTTGCCGGATCTTAATGCGCAGCCCCCTGGTGTACGACCGCATTTATTCGACCGTCCACGCTGATTGTAACCGTTTCCCCGCCAGGAAATCCTCCAAAGAGTCGGCGGGAAGGCGCTGCTCGCACGTCTGGCACTGCTATACAGCGTTGAGGGATCCCGCTGCCTCGAAGACATGTGCGACTTGTTTGAGATCTTCACCGCCGCGATTGCGACGGATGCTGGTGCGTTTGGCGCAATTTGCTGTTTAATTCTACGAGAGTTTTATTCAGACATTGCTTCCAGGGTTTCCAAGGGCCTTGGAGTGGCTCATCGAGTTGTTTGACCCATGGGTTTCAGAATATTGCGCGACCCACGCTTGCGGTAGCGTTGTGCACGCTCGTCGCCGATATAAATCTTGCCTTCGCGCCTTTGGTGACGCACCGGTGGCGGAGCTGCCGTTCGAAGGTATCAACCTCGGCGCCATGGCCGCTTTTGGACGACATCCAGTCGGTTGGCGCGCACTTGAAATGCCACCCGTCCGTGAGCTGATCAAAAGCCTCCGACCGCGGTGGCCGAACCTCCATGTATCCAATGTCGATCTCGGGGACGCCTATCCACCGGAGCCCCCAACCTTCGAGTCCAAAGACGCACAACTCCTTACGAATGCGCTGACAAGTACTTTCTGCCATTTTCACTTTCCACACACCGTCGTTGGCAATTCCCGTTACCATTGGCTGGGGCACTCGCTTTATCGACTGGCTGTCTCCGTTCTCGCCTATCAGCAGCTCACATCCACTAGCTCCGCGGAATTGGATGATGTCAGGCTCGAATGTCTTGATGAAACTTTGTTGGCGCGTCTAGCGACAGTTCTTGGACTCGACAAATATGCACGAGTCCTGCACCCCGAGGGAGCCAATTCAACCGATATAGGCCCTTTCCAATATGCCGAGGCGTTCCTGGCCTTTGTCGCAGCAATCTATCTAGGAACCGGTACGTGCACGAATTTATGATGTTTCTACGTTGTACTCAACGCCCACAGGTTGGGAATCTCTGCTCTGCTGGCTCAGACGCCTTCTGTCCCCTTGGATCACGGCGGCTGCAAACGGTGATTTTCGCGTAAGCTCCTCAGCAGCCAAACAGCGCGCAGTGCGTTGCCAGCATCGAGAGAAGCCACCGCCAAAGGAACAACATTTGGATGTGTCAGACGACGGGCCAACAACACGCGAAGACAGCCTCAAGCGGAAGCTTGACGGGGACACGGGAACGAGGTGCAAGAAACGGTGTGTACACTTGCCGATATTTTCAGTGCGTTACTTAGATTGCCTCAGTCGCCCAAATCGCAAGAAAGCGTGAAGAAACGACCCGCCATCTATCTTTCGACCCATTTAATGTCCCCATTTTTTCTACTTTCTGTTTCTTGTGTATCGAACGAGGAGGTAAAATGTACCTATCAATGTATCTATATCTATGTAACCCTATGTATCGATGGTCCGGTTACCCCTCCAGTGGACGTGTGATGTGTGATGTCACAACCGCCGCTCATTATTAACCTTCGTCTTCTTCTCTACGCTCGCTCATGAAGTTTAATTTTCTCGCGGCATCTAGCCTCTTAGCTTTCGCAACCTCCGTCGCAGGAATCGCTAAGGTTTCTCGAACGGGTAGATTTCTCTCGTCAACCTGTCCCGCTGACCTGACGGGAAACCTAGGGCGGTATCTGTACACCGACGACGGCACTCGTTTTTTTATAAAAGGGGTGGCATACCAGACACAAGGAATCATTATACCTGGACCCTCAAATCCTCTCCTTCAACCATCAACCTGTGTGTACCTTGATTCTGTCTTGCTCGCCGACTGACTCGTCCATAGTCGTGGACAACCTTGCCGATAGCGCTGGGTGTACCCGCGACCTGCCGAACCTTCAGAAGCTGGGGGTAAATGCGATTCGTGCCTACTCCGTCGACTCGTCGCTCAACCACGACTCGTGCATGAGCGCACTGAGCGGTGCCGGAATATATGTCATGTATGTACCACACACTCACTGGGTGCCCTCCTCGTTGCTTATGCGTGGACCGCAGCTTGGATTTGACTTTACGTAAGCGCAGTACCTCTCCTGGAGTGACTTTTGTCTTATCCTTCTTTAGCTCTGAATGGCTCTATCGACACTACCCAGCCTGCTTGGGACACCAACATCCTCGACCAGGTATGTGCGCCTCACCAGGGGTTTCGCACGCAAACTGAGGAGTTTACTGCCAGTACATCAAAACCATCAACGTATTCTCCAAATATGACAATGTACTCGCGTACAACATCGGGAACGAAGTCCTTACCTCCGACGCGACCAACGCCGCACCGTTCCTGAAGGCCGCCGCTCGCGACATCAAAACATATCTGTAGGTCGCTTTGCGGGTGTGATACTGGAAGTTCTGTGTTAATAAATCCTTCTTCAGCGCTTCCATCTCGTCCACTGCGCTCGTCGGATACGCTGACATTGACGGGGCCGCAAACTTTCGTGATAACGTCGCAGAATACCTCTCATGCGACCCTTCTGGGAGTGGTTCCGGCAGCACGTCCATCGACATCTTCGGGCTTAACAACTAGTACGTCCACCCCTCGGTCCACATACCCCAGGCTTAATGCGCTTCAGCGAATGGTGCGGTGACGCAGCAACAACCACGTTCGATGGTATCAACACCGAGTTCGAGAACTACAATGTAGTTGCCTATTTGTTCGTTTCCCCGTTTTTTACTGCGGTGGCAGCGCTAATTCGAACTTTAGCTCCGAGTTTGGGTCAGAGAACTGCAGCCCCTCAGTCCGCGTCTGGACCGAAACGGGTACACTCTTCGCTTCGCCAATGACCAACGTGTGGTCCGGCGGACTGGCGTTCAGCTATTTCCCGGCTTCAAGTGCCGGGCACCAATTTGGCATGGTTACGCTCTCGTCGGACAACAAGACAGTCACAACCAACCCGGACTTTGACAATCTCGTGTCGCAGTACGGCAAGGTCACCTTTGTCAACACCCCTACCCAGTCCGCTGCCGCTGCTTCGACCTTCGGTGCGTGCCCTGCTGAAGGCGCGACCTTGGAGGCGTCGACTACACTGCCGCCAACGCCGAACGACAGCGCGTGTGCCTGCTTGGCGAGCAAGCTGAGCTGCACGTTTACGCCCAAGACCGCCGACTTTACCGTGGTGGTAGGAACGCTGACTGGCCAAGTTTGTGGGTTGCTGGCGGGTCAGCAGTCGAGCTGTGCTGACATCTCGGCCAATGGGACGACTGGCGTGTATGGTGCTGTTGCGATGTGCGATCCCGGTAAGAGATCTCTACAAGCTTTGTATGTCCACGGCCTGATACCCTCCCTCAGTTACCAAGCTGTCCTACGCTTTCAGCCAGTACTACGAGCTCAACTCGAGGCAGGCGACTGCCTGCGACTTCAGCGGCAACGCAACGATCAATGCCGCCGCTACCGCCACGGTGGCCGCCGCTCTCTCTGGGTGCCTCACGAGCCCTAGCGCGGTCTTTACACCGAGCGCACCCTCAGGCGCGGCTTCTGCCGGGAGTTCTGGCGGCTCTGGGTCTGGGTCTGGGTCGGGCTCCGGCTCGGGCTCCAGCTCCGGCGGGTCGAAGGGCAGCGGTGCAGTGTCGCTTGTGAGCGGGCAGGCGCTGATGGGGGTGACGGCGATGGCTGGGTGTGTGTTTGGCGCGATGGTGTGGACGCTGGGAGCGCTTTAGCGCGTAGACTTTTTGATTCGGACCTTTTACTTTGTCCTCATGATTTGTGCTATATATTATCTCCGTCGAGGTGGAGGCTACATGGTAGTACAAACGTCCCGCTGTATATATCCCTAATTCGGCAGGTTTCTGCTCTCAACTGGAAGATCTACGCTGATTTTCGTCGAGTGCGCTGGTTTCCCGTTTTGGAAGTCTTCTTACTTACCGTCATCGACAACTACTACGGCCCAAGTTTCCCCAGTTTCTCGTAGAACCTCTTCCACGATTTGACTCCTCCTTCACCTGGACGCCTATCAAGCTTCGAGGCATTGCTTCGGGCTCCGATAAGTTTTGCAGTCGTATTCCATCTTGAAATCCAGAAGTTCCCCCAAGCTACTTGAAACTGGTCGGCAATTCTGTCTATCTCCACTGGCCTTATCGACTGGTCTCCGCCGGTCAAGGAAGCCCTGCTTCGCACGCCGCAGCACGCCGCGCACCTCCTTGGACGTTACTGACGATTCAGTCCGCCGCCCTGCCAGTGCCCTCTGATGGGAATGCCTGTCATGTCTCTAGATCCCGCCGACCGGAGATTGGGGTTCTCTGATCCAGCGAAATCTCTCCCATATGCAACTTCAACGGAAATGAAATCGAGACCACAACTTTTTTGTGACCGTACCAGCTCGGAGCAATTTTTTTTGGTGGTTCCATGCGGTCAAACTCCGCATTTCACACCGGGCCCACTAGTCATTCACGCCCCAAGTCCTCTAATACCGATGGGAACCGTTTTCTTACCCTCTGCACACGCTCGAGTAACAAAACTTATCCATGCGGCTTCACCACTGATCTTGGACCCTCAGAAGACACTCAAAATGCGCAATAGGCCTTTCAAATTTTCTGGGGCAACTCATAGAGCTAAAATTAGGCCAACACCTTGTTCCAGTCGGTAGACTTGGCACCATGTCTTGGAAGACGGACTTGCTGAACCTTCAACCGTTACCCGGTTGAAGTTCAAGCCGCAATTCGCTGAGCCAAGCCCAAGCCAAGCCAAACTCCCAGTCGCAACTCTGAAAATACGCACCTGGCCGGTACGATGTGCGGAGGTAGTCCCAGGCGCTAGAGAGTGTTCTCGTACTGCGCTGCAAAGCTTTTCTTCACCACAATTTCGTCAGTTTCCAAACCGGACCTTCAGCACCAACGGTGACCAGGTCCCGCAGCGGTGATGCTTCACTGTATGCAACAATCTCAGAACCCTCGGGAAGACCGGCGCCTCAAGCACACGTTGTGCCCATAGTCGCACCGGCGTCCGGAATCGGAATCTTTATTGTGGGCCTCACCGATCACGGCAGAGTGGCTGAACCGTCTCCGGGTTTTGTCACGAAGGCTGGAGTAGGTTCTCTCCATAGAAACCCGTCTGACAAAGGGGACACCTGTCAACTGTCGAGCGTATTCTGTGAAGACGGCCTTTCCATCGAAATGGACTACGTGGTACTTTCCCCCGCTGCGCTTGCTAAAGGACCGCAGACCCAGCCAAATGATACGGGAGAGGTCTCCGGCCTTCGCAGCATCAATCATGAGCTTTTCTTCCAAAATTTCCTGGTCGCGGGTGAGTCCGACAGGTTTTCCTCGACAGAAGGGATCTTTCGGAGGTAACATCTGCTCCTGCGAACGCCTTGTGCACTTCTTCATCATTTCCGGCGACGAGAGATACAACCGAATCTCTAAGCCGTGTTTACTGAGGTTGTGGGCGGAGGGCTCTGCGGTATCGCAGGTGAGCCTCCTCCCGCCAACGCCTTGAAAACGCTGCCGCCTTGAATTCCAGTAGCGCCGAAGACGGCAACATGGATCTTGGCTAATTGTCACGCTGCGCAGCGGCTCAAAGACATGCGAATACCTCTGTATCTGTGCTAGCCTGAATGCCTAGAATTAGTCCTGATTACTCGTTGTATTATTTCCCGTATGGCTGGGATTAGCTTTATTAGTCGTTCAAGTTGAAAACAAAGTCAACAGACGATATTATACGGACGCAAATCTATAGAGGGTTCCCGTTCGGTAACCGAGAGGTACACTGGATTTCCACTGGGTTTCCGAATCCAGATCTGTGGGAGGCTACTAAGGCTATTGACCTGCGCATTCACTCTGACTAACGCCTACAGGGAAGTGTGGGCCTCTTGCATCTGACCAAGTAGTTCAATTTCGACAATTTCATTCCACAGAGCCAGCTTAAATTCGCAACAGAAAAATGTGCCGCCTGAGAGGGCTGAAACTTGAAGAAGTTGAAGAACCTGCGAGACTGTCTAACTTCTTGCCATTGAAAAGTGAGTGGAAAGCCCAACTTGAAGTGCAATTAAATCCGCGTTTTTTTTTTGGCTTAGGCATCCATTCAGTTCTGTGTGGTTGTTATGGTTCAAGCCAATTCTGGAACCATCTTGTAGGGCACTCGTACGAAGGAAAGCAGGAATTCAACTTTCGGAAAGTTTCGGTCTTAATAATCGGTCACTGCGGTTTCCGTGGATGAAAAACGGCGCAATGCATGAAGTCCTTCAGCTTGTCAACACGGTTGACGACGAACTTCCCAGTGGGTGGGGCCGCTAAGTGCTCCGAAAATGCCCGAGCGGGTGAAAGGGCAAGTTGCGAATTTCCTTTCTTGGCCATAGACGCTGCAGCCAAACAGAGGACAACCGAAATTCAGCGTCACCCAACTCCAACTCAACTTAGACCGGAATTCGCGCGCAGCGTTGCTTTTTTAGTGCAAAGTAGACGGGATCCACTTGCGCCCATTCAAAGGGTCTTCCCCTTATTCTTCTATTCCGGTCCTCGACGTCTAGCTATCGTTCTTGGGTCTAATATGTTCTCAAAGCAAATAATTGGGGCCGCTCGTGGCCGTGTACTGCTTAATGCCCATGGCGCGACTTCTCTGGCCATGTCAAGAGGATGGTCTGTACATATTCCGAAATTTGCGCTGCCGGAATTAATTTTGGCCCAGGGCGACTGCCAGCGTGCACGCGAAACGGGCGGGCTTCCACTCGACGTCTCTTCTGCAGGGTGCGCCATGATATTCTTTGCAAATATACAAGAAATTGAGCTTCGTACAGCGGACACTGTCAAGGTTCCGCAAATGGCCGAATCCATTACAGAAGGGACACTCAAGTCGTGGTTAAAACAAGTAGGAGACAGTGTCGCTGCGGACGAGGAGATCGCTACGATAGAGACCGACAAGGCGCGATAATACTCTCTTTCATTGACTCGGAATTTTTGACCCGCCGTGCAGATTGACGTTTCGGTAAACGCACCGACGTCCGGCAAGATCGTCGAGCTCTTGGCGCAGGAGGAGGACACTGTGACTGTGGGCCAGGACCTGTTTAGGTTTGAACCTGGCGAGGCCGAAGCTTGTATGTGTGCTCCATGTACCATGACTCGACATTTAGCAATTTCACAGCGGAGTCTGCGCCGCCTGCCGAGGAAAGCGCACCAAAACAAACTGAGAAGCCTGCAGAGAAACCCGCAGAGAAACCCGCAGAGAACCCGCAGAGAAGCCTACCGAAAAGGCCCCGCCGAAACCGTCCCCCAAACCGGAAGCCCAAGAAGGAGAGTAGCAAAACCTGCCGCGGCAGCTGCACCACCAGCTGCTCCGGGAAGCAGAAACGAGACAAGGGTACGACCTTTCATTTATCCGTGGATGCTATTTGACGTCTCCTCCTAGGTGAAGATGAACCGCATGCGTCTGCGCATCGCCGAGCGGCTCAAGGAGTCGCAAAACGCGGCGGCCTCGCTTACGACGTTCAATGAGATCGACATGTCGTCGCTGATGGATATGCGCAAGCGGTACAAGGACGCAATTCTCAAGGAGCACGACGTCAAGCTTGGGTTCATGAGCGCGTTCGCCAAGGCGTGCACGCTGGCACTGAAGGAGATCCCTGCGGCCAACGCGGCCATCGAGGGCGAGGAGATCGTGTACCACGACTACGTCGACCTGAGCGTCGCTGTTGCGACGCCCAAGGGGCTTGTAACACCTGTCGTGCGCAATGCGGAGAGCCTGAACTTTGTCGGGATTGAGAAGGAGATCGCCGCGCTGGGCAAGAAGGTGCGCGGCCTCGTTTGCACCGCCGTGTTTCTGATTTGACATTGGTATATAGGCGCGCGACGGTAAGCTCACGCTTGAGGATATGGCCGGTGGCACATTTACCATGTAAGCCAGCAGCATTCCCCAGTTTCTGCCTTGCTGAAGACCATTAGCTCCAACGGCGGCGTCTTTGGCTCCCTATACGGTACCCCCATCATCAATCTTCCCCAGTCCGCTGTATTAGGTATGTGTGTATGAGCCGTAGCTCTGTGCATCGCTTACCCACCCGATCCCTCAAGGCATGCACTCGATCAAAGACAAGCCCGTCGTCGTCGACGGCCAGATCGTCATCCGCCCAATAATGGTGGTCGCCCTCACTTATGACCACCGGCTGCTGGACGGACGAGAAGCCGTGACTTTCCTCGGTACGCCCTCCCTCCTTTCCCTCTCTTCCTGCATCCATCTAACGAACCATCCTGTATCAGTCAAAGTCAAAGAATACCTCGAAGACCCGCGGAAAATGCTTCTCGCCTAAACCTTACTCGGACTCGGAAAGAAATTTGTTTGAATAAATCGGAGGACGGCGGCCAAACAGGATATGATATCGCCGTTCATGTCATCAAGTATCGTACCCAATATTTTATTGTTTTGCTTCAAATGCGCGTATGGACGTGATTTGAGCGGTAACAGCGTCGAGGATGTTTGAGGCACCTCAGCTCTGACGGGCCCGCCTGCAGCGCGCCACGTCATGTAGGCCTTGGCTATTTATATGCGCTCCCGAAATTATCTGGGCCGCAAAACGGAGGTCCTGGGTATAGGTGCCGCCTCAGTAAGGCTCCAAGCGCAAAAGTATCTAATGAAAATCTCGTCTTGCTTCCACTTGCATCGTATCATAACACGGTAGAATCGTCAATTCGTACAAAAAAAACGTACAAAAAAAAGATCGGGGGGAAACGTGGAAATTATTTCCTTTCCACTGGCAAGCTTCCAGAGCTATCTCGCTTCGATCAAAATGACCGTTCACTGCATGTCGCTCCTGCTTCTCCTCTCATGGAGTCAAGTTTATGCCATTCCAAATCCACATCCGAGACGGGTGGACGAGAATTTGTCTTAGCAGACGCGAAAGCCATAGTTGGGATGTGCTGCCATGGACCGTGATGACCGTCTCCCTGGTCAGTGCCAAGCGGTTGTTGAATAGCACCAGATGGGTGTTGCTGTAAAATTTGCACAAAGTCACCCCCGGAGACTTGGTGGAGCCCGTTGTGTGCCTTCAAGAAAAATATGAGATCCATGATGGCCGCAAGTGCAGTGATTGTTCCCGTTTCAATGGTCAGCTGTACGACTTGCGGAGATTCGGTTTCAATTTTCACTTCCATGAGATGGACACGCGTTATCACGGTGTTCATTCCCGTTAACACCTGGTTTCGACTGCGAACCAACTAAATCGGATGTAGTTAGTCGAGGATAATTCAAACGCTTCTGACGCTCACGAAATAAGTCATGGCAGCTGCACTTACAGTGTCGACCGCGGCGCTCACTCTGAGTCGGACACCCACGGCGCGAACAAGACCATCAGCCCGGGTAACCTCAGAGGCATCTAAAAAGGGGTGGGCTTTTTTTTTTGTCGGAAATGTTCTGGATAAAGGCTCACATAATATGAAACGGCCCCCCACCCCCGCCTAGCTGAAGCAGGGCAAGGAAAATGATAGCTGCGAAGGTGATCCAGGACTTGGATAGAGAGAATATGCGCCATCTAAAGAATATCTATGGTAGTAATGTCATGCAGTTCACGGCGATTGGAAATTCAAATCACCTGAACGATGGCCCCGATGACACTGGAAAGGGCCGGGACGTTGAGAAAACTGCTGAATATTTCGAACATCGCTAGGATGCTCCCCCAGCCATAGACGAACCACTGGAATGCATCATACGTGGCCGAGGATGTCTGAGCCCAGTCCAAAAGGTGAAACAACATATACTGCAAATATCTCATTCGTATGACGTTCAATCCAGGTTCGAGAGATGTACTTACCGATGGCTTTCGAATGCGCTTGTCCTTCGGGAAATTAACATGATAGACATAAACCTGCACTGCGAGGGCGCCGAGCAAACCACCAGTTGAGATTAAGTCCAACGAGTCGGGGACCGGCTCTGTGACCCAATGAGCGGGAAATTCGTGGACTATTGGATATCGCTTACAACCATATTATGTCGTCGCGAGAAGGATTCTCAGGCGGAGCGGGTAACGACGCGGACATCGTCAACAGATAGAGGGGTGATTTCAACGATCCACTCAGGTGAGCGCGCTTTTGAGAGGCGCCAAAGGTGGATCCCACTACTGTATATGCATCAAGGGTTGATTCAAGGCACACAAAAGACGGTCATATCCCGCCGACTCTTGCAAGCGTTGTGGCTCTCGGTGGACGAACGCATCACTGCAGCACGATGTCGAAACATCCCAGTCCTAATACGACTGTCCACATCAGATAGCATCAGATGAAGTGTGGAGAGTTTGTCGCGTCAGGAAACTTGCTTCAAAGCAAGTTCATTCCAAGAAAGTTGTTTGAGATCGACCATTTGCAGAATGGTTTTGGACAAGAAATTTCCTGAAATTTAGCCCTGGAAACTTGAGATCGCGAGCCAAGAGGCGTCTGATCTGCTAGTGAACCAACCATCAACAGTATGCGTCAGTTGGACCTCTTCAAACCTGGTTTTCTTGGCCCTTTTATCACTTTTGGATTCTGTGAGGAGGCTCGGAGCCCGTTCGCTTAGCAGATCAGACGCCTCTGAGTCGAGTTCACTGCCACACGAAACCGCGAATGTTGGAGAATGGCGCCTATGTAGGCCCACACGGGGAAAAACGAACGCGCGGACTTCAGTCTTCAGCGCTTCAGCTTCAGGGCATAAGGAGATGGTGGTGAGAGACCAATTAGTAGGTTGTGGCTGTGTTACTTTCGATGTTCTTCAGCTTGACTCTAACGCGCAACGTTGCGTTCAAATTTACACGTCCTCGAGCCTGTTTCCTTCATACAACAATGGCCTCCACCCCGAAAATATATGTTTGCAATTGTTGGCGTCGGGCTGGTTGGATCCGAATTTATAAACCAGCTTTTGTCGATTCCCAGTTCTCCGTTTCATCTCGTCTCACTCACGTCGACAACCCGAACCGTCTTCAACCACAGTCATCCCATCTCACCTTCATGGAAATCCGATCTCTCAGCCTCTGCCGATCGTCCAGATCTCCCAAAGCTCACCCAGCAGCTCTCCGCGCTGGTGTCTCCAACTCAAAAAGTCGCCTTGATCGACAACACATCTTCAGAAGACGTTGCTGCCCTGTATCCGACCTGTTGAGCGCTGGGATCAGCGTCATTACCCCCAACAAAAGGCCTTCTCTGGTGATATTGCGCTCTACGAACAAATCGTGGCCGCAAAGCCGGACTGGAGGGCGTTTCTTGAACGAAGCGACCGTTGGCGCTGGTTTACCCGTCATAGGCACGCTGAAGGATCTGGTCACCACAGGAGACAAGGTGCGATTATCTACTCCACACCGCGAGCAAAGCCTGGCGCCCGCCGCACCCTGCTTTGTGCTGTGGCCCCGACGGCGTGGCTTTGTACTCCTATTTTTGCGGTTGTTTCTTTTTGAGAGCGCTCTTTTGGGCCCGCCCTCGCTCGCTCGAATGCTACGCCTGAGCCCATGCGTGATCTTGCAAGCACGCGCGTCGCCGTTCTAGCGAAGCTTCAGAGTGAAAATGCGAGCCAGGTCAACCAATCGATTGCTCTCTCTTTGTTCCCGTGGTGGCAACTCCAGGCGGTGACTCACGCACACAACAGATTCTCAAAATCGAGGGTGTATTTTCCGGCACGATGAGCTACATCTTCAATGAGTTCTCCACCGGAAAGGCTGACGGTCCGGCCTTCTCCTCAGTCGTCAAAATCGCGCGCGAGAAGGGATACACGGTTTGCCGCAATTTACTTACCCCACCTCTCTCTCACGAAACATGTGGCAATGGCAGGAACCACACCCAGCAGACGACCTCAACGGCTTCGACGTCGCCCGCAAACTCACCATCCTCTCCCGCATCATCGCCTCTTCCTCGCTCCCAAAGCTCCAATCCTTCGCCTCCGTCGAAACGGCATCCTAATCCCACCCGCGCTAGAGAACATCCCCCACGGGCGACGAGTTCATCGCCCGCCTCCCCGAATTCGACGCCCACTTTGCGGAAATGCGCGCCGCCGCGAGCGCCGCGGGCCAGGTCCTCCGTTTCGTCGGCGTCGTCGACGTCGTCAACGGCCGGGTCCGTGCAGGTTTGGAGAAGTGTGTACTCGTTCCTTTTCTGCAGCCTCTGCTGATTGCGAAACAGGTATCCGACGACGCACCCGTTCGCGACGTCGCTCGGGGGCTCGGATAACATCATCATGTTCCACACGGAGCGGTATGGAGCACGGCCATTAATAGTTCAGGGGGCTGGCGGCCGGCGCGGCTGTGACAGCCATGGGTGTGCTCGGTGGACTTGCTGAAGTTGACGTGAACAGGGCGGACGTATTAAAAAAAGTGTAAATTACTTTGATAGAAAGTGCGTCTTCTTGGTTTATCTACCGAGCGAACGCCAGCGTGGGTTATTTTTCATTCACCCTACCCCAAGACGACTGCCGAGCTTACTCTCTGGTTCCTGAACCTGCCGAATAAGAACATTTGGGAGACAGGCCAGGAGAAACGGGAAGGGCTCCAGTCCGCCCCATCGACTGCCTGAACCGGATGCTGGTAGGCGAACTAAGCTTAATCTTGGATCCTGACGCCCAATATGCTAAGACCGTTTCAAATCTGCCCGACTCGTTGGCGCGACACCGACATCGTACCTGCCACAGGAATCGGTTTACTGTACTCGTTCTGAGGCACGACGTATCTACGTACTTACTCCTTGAGAATACGGTCCCTAGAAGCGCTTCAGCCTGACACCCCGATCGCCTCCGAGTCGGCTCTTCGCACCTAAAAGGCCCGCCTATTTGACTCACAGGGCATCTATGGACGCAGTGCAGGAGACAAACGCTATGCGGTGGGAGAATCGAATGGACCGTTCCGCGAACGGTATGTTTTTGCCTCAATTTCATGGTCCTCTATTGACCGCACACCTTTCCAAGTTAGCGCGTTGTGTCTTTTTTTGTGGGATTACAGTGCGAAATTTAATTTCTAGAATTGTTACACCGCTCGACCATCATCCACTGCCAGTTCTTACATTCCTCAAGAGGTTGGGGAGCCGCCTCCTCAGAGCGTGACTTACTGATCGTCGTCCTGAATTCGAAGGTTCACTACTTCTGGGTGAGTCGCCTCATCCTTGCAAAGAGTCCAACTAAGAATTTATGTAGGGTTCACGCTGGTCCCTGGTCAAATGCCTCTTCTTCTTGGTGAGTATCACCCCAAGCTCTCTGAATATATTGCCAATTTTCCAGAATCGTTATCTCACACTGGTTCTCCTCGCCTTCACGGTTTTCTGTTCGCAACTTTCTGAAGCCCAATTTTCCGCTAATATTCTTTTTTCAAGTCGATCTTTACCCAAACCCGGATACCGAGACGTACGTGGAGCTCGTTGCTCTTAAATGCTCACTTATTGTTTCATAGCTGTACGCTGTGCTGCATTGAGCCATCAACTCTGAACCATATATTTAGGCCTTATATGGGCGAAGTTTGAAGTTTTTTCTGGTGCGTATTCAAGCGGAAAGGCCTTTTTAATCCTCACGCCCCATGTATATCCAGCCCTGGTTTGTGCATTTATCGTTGAAGGTGAATAAAAAGGGCAATAAAGGTCTCACGACTGAACGTTTCGCAGTTATCATGCAAATCCGACTGCACGCGATGTATGGACATAGTAAGCTTTCGTGGACTACGACTTGACGTTATACCAACCGGGCATAGATAAAAAACTCATCTTCGCGGTTTCGCTCCTTTGCGTCGGAGAACTCATGAGCATGGCTTCACTGTCGATTGCAAAGTGCGTCCCATCCAATCAAACCCCCTAGATCAAACTCAATACTTTGTTCGGACAGATTCCCAACTGCCTTCGGTACCATTTCTCCTGGCCAATTTCTTAGACGCATACTAATCTCTCAAGCTGGATTAGCAGAAGTACCCAACACAGCTTGGACGTTGCCGTTCTGCAACAACGTGATTCCCAACCATTTTTACCCATATTGGTTATCGCGCCTTTTCGTTCCACTTTCATCTGTTCTCATATCGTGTTGTACTCAGGATTGCTTTCATGATATTCGACATGATTGTTCTCCTCCTCGTCATTCGAAAGGCTTACATTCACTATCACACTCTGCCCGATCAATCCTGGTCGAACACTGGGCTCATGGCCGTTCTTGTCCGCGGCTCGGTCCTCTATTTCTTATGGTTCGTGCAGTGCTCACAATCATCATCGCTCTGAGATAACATTTGCGCTCTCAGCAACGTTGTCGTATTCCTGGGTATTGTACCTGCGTGTCCCTTCGGAGTCCCCGCAGTAATATTCCTTCAGGCAAACCTACTTT
>JARJCM010000407.1:0-79498 GCA_029233265.1 Mycena alexandri
AGATACCAGCGACCAGGATGTCTTGCGCCAATTGCACCAGGGAGAGAAGGAAAAAGAAACGGCCAAAAGTGGCCTTGAGATGAGCCAAGTGACCCCGCGATCAGTCCCAAGAATGGGAATATGTCAAGGATCACTGCCGATGTATAGTAACGGCAAGGGTGAGAGTCCAGCCAGTTCAACCGTGCCAAAGACAGATAGAGGAAATTATGAGGTAGAGAGGAAGAAGTACATTCAAGTACAGAGGAAGAAGTACATTCAAGGTTGATTTTAGGCAGTTCTATTACGTCTCAACGGATCGACGACGCGTTATTTAATTTACTAATGGGTTTTTACTTTTGCGGGGAGTAGTCCCCGCAAAATACATGTTTTTTTTGCCGACAGTTTTAGGCGCTGCGCAGCCTCGGACGGCAACGCAACCGTCGTGGGAGGACGCATGGGCTACAAACCAGTCTCGTTTGGCGGAAGGCATTCCTATACTTGAATCTGAGAGACTATTGAAGACCATACTTGGCGAACCCCGGCACACGAGGAAGATCCGAAATTGCGGTCTCAGATGAGGGCGATAGGGATGGTCCAGGCGTGTGCGGGTCCACAGCTGCGGCACGGACCCGTGGTACCACTCTTTTTTTAAAACAGGAATGTGCCGGAATAAGACTACTGACCACGGTGGGGTAATTGCATCTTGGTTTGGTCCTAATGAAACACTGAGACATACGGGTGTTTTCGGACGATTGGCCGTCTATATTGGACACCTTGCGACCTAGAGAAGGGGCCGAGGACTCGGACCGAGAGAAAAGGCCCAGGAAAGCTCCCGCCAAAGATACTGAGTGGTTCTTGAGGCCGAGAAGATAGTTTGGATTCTTGAGGCCGAGATTTACTTCTCGAAACGTTGGACTCTCGGGGAGACAAATCACGGAATGAATGACGCGAACCTTGCCGACACCTTGAACCCCAATTGGCTGCCAATAATGAAACAAGAGGGAGATAATCAACGGCCGCGTAGATAGGGCTATTTTCCAGCTTTGCACGAAGAGGGAGCTAGAGGGAGGTGCTTTCCAAAGACCGGTGAAGTGCTTGGTAAAGGCCAAAGGCTTGGAGCAAAGCAAACATGGTGGTTGCGGGTCGAAGTTGCTTCGAACCATATTTGGAAAGACACCGCCGCTTGATTGAATATGCAACCCAAATGCGGTAAACTTACCCCTGAACTGAAATGTCCGGTTGAACTTGCAAGTTCAACTGTAACGAAATTATCATAGTCGAGACTCGAGACCTCTACGTACGGCGTCAATGAGCAAAATTCTTGAACAGAATCAACAGTCTCGCAGGGTTGGTCGTTTTTACTTCATATCAAATCTGTGCAACATAAGTATGTAGGCATGTGAAGGCATAGAGTCATTGAATTTGTCAGTGCAACTGAACAAGCACAAGGCATGTAGGACATAGATATGGGAGCGTATTCTAACAGTCAATTAACTTTGCGTGCCTTCTCCTCCATAGGCATTTTCGGTGTTTTGGTGTAAAAAGTCCGCATCCGAGGTCCCAGAGCCCGAGGTGTTGACGCTGGACGTGAAGGAAGCGGAAGCATGCCCTTGAACGCGTTACGAACCTGCCGCAACACCTGGTCGAACCAAGCAGGCCAATCGAGCGCTTGTCCGGGCTTGCGTAGCTGCCACGGGGTGAGCCGGTCGCAGTCCTTGTTGAAGCGCTGGATGACCTCGCCAATCGTCGGGCGCATGGCGGGGTCTTGTGCGTCATATCGTCCACCAGGGGCTTGAGAAATTGCAGTGGCATGTGGGTGCCGCCGCCACACTATAAGTGGTTCAAATGAGTGTGGGTTCCACAGAATGAAAATAAATCGGCGCACCGACGGATCTGAGCGGATAAAGTGCCGTTTTAGAATGTCTCCGAGAGAGCGGATGTCCTCTGGGAAGGGATTGCACTCGGCGCCGGCGTAATCGGGCGGGTGCCTGTCGCCGCTAGGGACCGCGCGCTCCAGCGGTGGTCCATTTGAGGGATCATAGCGGCGCGAGAGTCCGAAGTCGATGATATAGTAGCGCGGCCAGCATTCCGTGCGTGTGATGGAGTAGGCCAAGCCATCGTTGGTTGATTAAGGCAGGAATGGACTGGATGAAAACCACGAGGATACAATTTTGTTGGATCCTGTAGGATATTAAGGAGGCTACAGTCACTGTTGAGACGGAAATTAGCGCAACGTTCGGAGGAGAGGTAAGCCGCGTACCGATGCGCAACAAAATTCTCGTGCATGAATTGTATACCCTGCGACGTGGATTATTAGAGCCCGACGCCGGAACTCGAATTCGACGGACGCACCTCGAATATTTGACGGAAACAGTCTATTACTTCGCCAACCGTGTCAAAGATGGGCTCGTCAAAGCGAATTAAACGCGGCATGACGATGATCTGCTTATCACTGTCCTGTGGATCCCGTAGCACATCGAGAACAGGGATACAATGGTTCTTGGGGTTTCTAGCCAGCGCAGGCATCGAGAAGAAACGAGCAAGTTCCACTTCGAACGGGTTCGTCTTTTTGGAGACCCATTTCAGCATCACTTGTTGCCCGTCTGAAATCCGTTCCGCGTCCATGATATTTTTGCGCTGATGAAAAACGAGATTAAGGGTAAATAAGTAATAAATCAACTGCGGGGACAATTATGATTTGCGTACTGGATGGTGGGCTGTGTGATCGCCAAGGCTATAGCGACCCGGGGGTTTTGGACCCACGAAGCGCGGGTTAAACTTTGGGCGCAGTCGATATCCCCGCTTTTTCGAGAAACGCGCGGCGCTGGAACCAAAACGCTTCTCTGTCGTAGGAGGTGGCTCTGATTTTCTCCGACATTGTCGAGCAGGGGAGGGGCGCGAGGACGAGGGTAGGTGGTGCAGTGGGAATATTTGCTCACTTTTATACGGGGTGCCTCGCCTGGTGAGCGTGCTCGTCGATACGACAGATATGATTGAGAATCTCAGAGATTTAGCACCCACGCACGTCGGTTGGGCGGTAAGCGACTCCTGAATGCACCACGGGTCGAGCTCAGGTGAGTGATAATGATAATGACGCGGGACGGGTCAAGAGACTCTCGTTCAACCCTCACAGTCAAGGAACGAGAGAAAATTGCGTCAATAGCGAATGAGGCTCAGTACGGCTCACTTCTATGACGCAGAGCCGAACTTCCCCTTCAACACAAGGACTTGGAGTGACTCGTTAAGTTCTCAACATACGCTGCGTTAAAGATAGAATTAGGCTGACAAGGCTCAGCTTCATCACTACAAAAATAAGAATACTCATCGGCGAGTCAAGTAACCCCAAAAGCGGCCCTGTTTCTTGACACTTCGCCGATTATTGGCGCGCAGAGCGCGCACAAGATTGCCGACAGCATCGTCCACTCCATCTCCTGTCTTCGCGGACACCTCTGTGAAGGGACAGTCAAGCTCCCGTGCGAGCGCTTCTCCTTCCCGGCGTGAAACCTCCTGGTCTTGTGCCGGCCGGTCGCGCTGATTTGCCACCAGCAGAAGCACTGGCTCTGCAGCCTTCGCGCGGCGCACTGCACGCGTGTAGGCGACCACGTCCTGCAAGGAATATGGCGACGTGGTGCTGTACATGAGGATGAAGCCGTCGGCATCGCTAGGCGGAATTAGCTCGCATCGGACGAGGCAACGAAGGCTGCTGCTGACCGAAGCACGGCATCGACGGCATTGTCATTGAGAGCCGAGTACACGTCAAGCAAGGTGACGATCGTATTCTGGCCGTCGATGGTGAGTTTGCGCGAGAAGCCCTGCTTGGAGCCTTCGAGGTCCTCCTGCACTCGTTAACGCTCCCCGGTCGCGGAAATGACGGCACGACCACGAACTAGACACGTCGTTAGAGATCGGTGCGCGAAAATGGCGCCTATAGCCCACCTTCGAAGTCGTCTAGCACAAACTGAGAGGTAGAGATTAGGCACGGGCGGTGGAGGGGAGGCGCATGAAACTGACTCTGCTGATGAATCGCGTCTTCCCGATCCCCGGCGCGCCAACGAGCGCAATAGTCCAAGCGTCGCGGTCATTATCGGTGTTCATTAAGGTCGTAACAGAGTCGTAGCTGAAGGGCCTCTGCTACTGTGGCCTACAGCTCTTATAGCGAAATGAAAGTGGCGTGGCAGATACATACACGCGTTTAAGATGCTGTTCCGGAAGCATACGTACGGAGCGCCCAACGAGATTTGCAGACATGCCGAATCAGCGGAGCCGGAGTAAGATTGATGTGGATAATTAGCAGCGCTAGGTCGTGTTTCACGTCGTTCGACGCGTTTGGGCACACCTTTGGACTAGTCGGAACGACTTTTTGAATGGGACTTTATCACTTCCTGGCCACCGCGCGTTTAAGCCGCATAAATGTCAGTTACCTCGTGAAGGGCTTGAGAGTCTGAGCCGAAATTTGGCCATTTGAAGGAAATAATATGGTGCTCTCATACCACTATCTTCTAGCCAATGTGGATGTCCGCGCGCTGGTAAGTGCCAGAAAATAGCACATGTGGGAAGCGGAGGACAAGGCCGAAAGCGTGACATATATGTGACAGTCACCCACCTGGCTTCTGCGCTCATCACCACCAACGCTGGACTTCATCTTGCCGCGTTCACTGGCCAGGGAGCACATAAACTAGGCCTACATTTGCTTCACAGATCCTACAATTTTTCCTCCAAGTTGGGCACAAATCTTAGCTGGCATTGGCTTTCTGGAAGTCCTCTTCTTTGCTGGTCTTTTACGCAATTGGGCAGCTAGGAATCCGCGGATAGTCTCCAATCATCTCTGGACCGTGTTCCAGGCATATATTCCGCAGGGTATGCCACTCCGAGCTTTCGCTGAAACCAGGCTGATGCCATGATACGTGGTCTCTTCAGCGCCATTGACCTCCCAGTTGGCGGACTTGAAAACATATAGACGCGTCTCGATTGTAGTTTCCGAGAGCTCGGTACGAAACGTTCATCTGTAATTTCGCTGGTACGCACGTTTGAAACCTCGTGCTCACGCATGTCTAATTTTTTCTCCTCAAGCAGACATAGAGCAGACGTGAACTAATTTTTTGAACTCAAAATCCCTCCAAGCGGTGCGGCAAACTGCGCCCGATTTCAAAACCCAGTTCTGAAACTGTACAAGTAGATTTAAAGCCATGGTAGACACACCGGAACCCACAGAGGCTGCCACCAGCCCCGTCACAAGCATCAATGGCTCTGTACCAAAAGCCAAGAGTCCGCCGCCGGGGGCGCATCATACTACGAGCTCGGAGGCCGATGCCCAAGAAATGGTCATCACCTCCCTGCGCTCGCAGATCCAAGACCTTTTCTCCCAAGTAACGCAGCTGAACGGGAAGCTCGTCAAATCGTATGACCGCGTGTCGGACCTCGAAGACGATCTGCACATGTCGTCGGCCCAGGCGCGACAGTCGTCGCTCAAAATATCCCAATTGGAGCTCGAGCGCACGCAGCACCTGTCTGCGCTCAATACAGGGCTGTTGGTGGAGAAGTCGCATGTCACGGCTGAGCTAACACGACTCATGGAGAAGGCGACGGACGAGGCTAAGCAACGCGGGCAGGCGGAGAGTGCCAAGGCGGACATCGAGAAGGACCTGGACGATCTGAGCGCGACGCTTTTTGCGCAGGCGAATACTATGGTCGCAGAGGCCCGGTATGCACAAGCAATGTCGGAGCGCCGCGTCGAACAGGCAGAGACGGCGCTGAAAGGCGCAGAGGAGATGGTGGGCATGATGCAGCAGCAGATGCAGGAGCTTCAGACGGACAAGGACGACGCTGAGAGAAAGGCGCGGGAAATGCAAGTCGTTATGGGCAAGGGCAAATGGGTCGACAGGCGGAGTGCGAGCGGCAGTATCTTGGGCAAGGAGACGCGCTTGTTAAGCTCCCACCTCCCTTACCAGGAATTTCTGATGTTTGTCGCCCATTTACGCTCCGTGCACCCCTCATCAACTGCGCCTCCTGCAATGACGACGCTACTCCCCATGGCGTTCTTGGCGCGGTTATCTTCTGAGGATTCGTATGTCTATTTTCTTCTAACGTGTGCTGGTCTAAATGTTTTTTCAGAGAACCTACCGTCAGACTTGACTTGGCGCCGTCACTTAATTGGCTTTCTCGTCGCTCTGTTCTTGCCGCGATACATACGGGCCAACTCACCATCGAACCCATGTCGTCTAGTATCTTGCTGGCAGAGTCATCTTCAGCAGCTGGTGGCAACAGCAATATACCCGGCCTGAAACAGCAGCAACAATAACATATCGTGTGCCCTCTGCGGTACTCCGATCTTCTTAAGTCCCGATGTACATTCTCACCACGTACGTCCGCCCACGCATCCCTCTCTATCAAACGGCGGGAACGTCAACTCATGGTCCGCCTCCGTCCTCAAGAAGACACTGGCGTACACCACGACCCCCAACGGTTCGCCCACCCCTCCCCCGCGCTCATTATCCCGTCCCTATGCACACGCCCTCCCCGAGCACTCCTCGCCCTACCCCCCGCAGATCCACATCTTCCGAATCGCAGCCCCACTCCCGCCCCCACAGCCCATGAACCCACCCACGCGGTCCTCCAGCCCCTCCCCCTTCCTGCCCTCCGTCGGCTCCTCCCGCGCCGCAGGCGCTTCTTCTCCGCCCACGCACAGCTCCAGCGGTAGCGGCAGCAGCCTGACCAACCTCTCCCTCAACGCGCTCACCCAATCCGCCACCCCCCTCCACTACGATCTACCCGCTCTGCACATCGGGTTGGTGCCTCGCGCGTCTACGCACAACGTGCACGTTGTGGGCTTTCGTGCGCACGGGCGTCGTCGAGCGTGTCTGGGAGGAGGAAGTACCGACGATCCTCCCTGCACCGCCGCCCGCGGGCGAGGGTGGACCCCCACCGGTGCCACCGCGCCGTCGTGGCCTGTGGGGTATGGCGAGCAAACTGGGAGAGCGGGCGGCGAGCTGGAGTGGAGACGGTAGCGGCAAGGAGAAGAAGCCGGAGGAAAAGACCCTGCCGGCGCCGCCGCCTGTGCACCCCGACGATCTCCGCGCCAGGGCGCACATCGTCGCCTGCGCCCGCTCCGCCGTTGCCGAAACGAAGTGCGAATCGTCAGTCGGTCGTGCCGGTTCTCCCGCCGCGCGCAGGTGCCGCCCCTCCTGCTCCTCAACCGCAGGAACAACCGCACCCTCGGAAGTGCCGAAACCCGCATCCCGAACCTGCTGCCCCTGCCCCGGTGATCGCCTTGAAGGCCGAGGAGGCGAAGCAGAAGCGGTTTTCGGCCCACCAGGTGCCGTTGCCCGACTCTCGTCCCGCGACAAACCCGGCGCCTCGCCCATCGACCCGCCTATTGCTGCTGCTGTTACGAGCGATGCAGCCCCACGGCCCCGGCGCCTGGTACTGCGGCGCCTCCACCTCTTCCCCGACTTGCTGCTGCGCGCGCGGTGCGGCCTGTGCCTCCCCCACCGGGGTCGTCGACGGCGGAAACTCCATACCGCGAATCCCATCGTCGTTCCTGAAGCGGCTGTGGCGGACGAGGGCATCGAAAGCCGCTCCCCAAGAGACAACCGAGAAAGCCGTCGATGCCGAGGCGCCTGCAGCTGCAGCTGAAGAGCCCAAGGCCAATGGGGACGCCGGGGCTGCCCCAGAGAGCAAGGATCCTGCTGTTTCCGAGACGATCTTCGCCACCGAAGAAACCGGCACAGGAGACAAAGCGGAGATCGAGGAGGTAAAGGAGGAGGTCCCGCGCGTCGATTCGCCTGCCCCAGTAGAAGCGGCGAAGGCCGACGTTGAGGAGAAGAAGCCCGCAGATGGGCATCTCGAGGAGGAACGAGAAGAGAAGTCGTCCCAGGACACCAAAGATGAAGACGACCACGAAGCGTACGTCGGGGATGTAACATGGGAGGAGCGGACGTGGAAGGAGCTCGTCCGGCTGCGAGAGGATATGTTCTGGGCGCGAATTGGCGGATTGCGAGGCTGATTTGTGGTTTGTTGATGTATTTATACCTTCACAATGTCTGCCAACGTTTAGCATACAAATCTTCACGCACCTAACATTATTTTATCTCGATACCAATATTTTAACCTCCAATCTGCTTCCGCGAAATCGAACAATATCTCGGGAATGCGATGTTTGTCCTTGCTACTCTCGGAGTTCAACGGTTTTACCGCGTACCACCACCAAGTCTCCAGAAATCCTATACGAACCGTACGATCTGTGCGCAGTACTGGTCGTGCCACTGGCGTGCCTTTAACAAGACTGTCGTATTATTCCGAGTCTGGTCAAATTCTGAGCTGCCCAATACTTAGCTGCCAATCAGAGGTTTTTAAACGGTCTTGCTGCTGCGATAACATACGCGGCCCTTCAGACACGGATCCTTTATGCCAGGCGATTTGGACCCCAGCTCTACGCATCCGATGCACCAATCCACGTCCTTCTCTGCTGAATCGTATTTTGCGACGCAGTCAGCCCCGCCCTCGCTCGCACAAGATATCGCGGACGTGCAGACCTTTGTGGCCCGTCAAGCTGCGGCAAATCGGAATGTTGTGCTAGTCACTGTGCGTTTCTGAAGGAAAAGATTAGGTCTGAGACTTATTTCAGTGACTTAGAGTGGAGGGACGACAGTGCCGCTGGAACTCAACGTGTGAGAGCGTTACCCTTGCGTTCCGCACAGAGCTCACGCCGCGCTGTTCTAGCGTGCGCTTCCTGGACAATTTCAGTGCTGGTAAGCTGAAACGCCTCTCTACTAGTGAATTCATTTTCATGTACAATGTTTTGTTAGGAACGCGCGGCGCGACCTCTGCAGAGTACTTCCTCAAAGCCGGATACGCCGTCATCTTCATGCACCGGCAGTTTAGTCTGCAGCCCTTCAGCCGGCACTACTCGCACTCCACTAACCCCTTCCTCGACTTTTTGGCTGTCGAGGGTGAGAGTGATGGTGATGGTACCGTCGGGATAACGGCGGACAAACGCACCGACGTGGACCTGCTTGCGGTGCTGACCGCGTATAAGGGTGTGCAGATGGCGGGCTCGCTCCACACGCTCACGTTTGTTACGGTGAACGACTATTTGTGGCTCCTCCGCGCCGTATCGCAAGAACTCTCTCTCCTACGGCGGCGCGCGATGTACTACCTCGCCGCCGCCGTGAGCGACTTTTTCCTGCCACGACAGAAGATGGCGAGTCTCCCTCAGCTTGATCGCTTGTGCCTCTAAGATACTGATGCGTACGAACAGTCTGAGCACAAGATCCAATCCGGCAAGGGCAGTCTCCACATCGAGATGGACCAAGTGCCCAAGGTACTCAAGCCGATGGTGGAAGAGTGGACGCGCGACGGGTTCATCGTCTCGTTCAAGGTATCCCCTTACGCCCACTCATCGACAATAATTAACTGTGATCCTTGCAGCTTGAAACCGACGACCGGCTCCTCATTCCCAAGGCCCGCGCTGCGCTGGAGCGCTATGGTCACCAAGTCGTGATCGGAAACGACCTCCATACGCGCAAGATGCAGGTCGTGTTCGTCGAGCGGAAGCGGAAGCCACTGCCTCCTCTGCCTCCTGGTGCAGAGGAACCGGAGTCGGAGGAACCCGTCGTGGAAGCGAAGGAGGAGGCTGCTACTGCTGTAAAAGCGGAGGGGCAGCCAGGGACAAGCCGCGGTGGTGGACGAAATACCGAAATCCGACGACGCCGTCGCGGCAGAACCCGAAGCCGTCGCTGAACCCGCTACTTCCGAAGCAGCCCCGGCCGTCGTCGACGCACCTGCCAAGGCAGAGGAGAACGCTGGGCCTCTGCCACCGCCGAAATCCCCGGCGGACGCGCACGGCGCCGGCGAGGGAACAGAGAGCATGACTTTCGTCGAGTCCTGGCTCCGTATCACACCCCCCGCCGCGACGACATCGACGCAGGTGAAGGAGATCGAGGAGGACAATCGTCGCGGAGCTCCTGAGGCGGCATGCGGCTTGGATTGCCCATGATAGATAGACGAATAACTTGAAGCTTGGGCACGAACACTAACGGAATTCGAATCGCGGAATATCTCCTTGGTACAGTAGCAGACCTTTACTTCCATGACGATCATGGCTTTGCCCGTAAATTACGAGCTGCATAATCCAAGTCAATGGCCATCCATCCTCGGCCCAGAAAATCAAGTAGATAGCCGTGCAATATTAACCTCGTAGAACAGTGAAGATGGCAGTTTCGATCCTCCGAACTCATTGCCCAGTCGTCGGTAATCAATTATCTTTTGTCCATTTTTGCCCCAGCTGTTTGGTACCGCCCCGGTGGCGAAGACCGTCTCTGGAAAATACAAGATACATTTTGGTAGATTGTTGCTACGAAGTTCGACATATCATACGCTACGGTGCCGGTCCAGTGGGTAAGGATTTCGCAAGAGTTTCCTGAATTCCTTGACCCTGTTCTTTTTGTTCTTCAGCTCAGGAAAAAAAATCCCAGGACATATTCACACAGCTCTCCGGATATGCAGGCCTCGTGCAGTTTCAGAGGATTGGCACCAGTTCGCTCGATGATCGACGTGTATAGGCCCTTCAAGTCCCGGTATTCGTCCTCCGACGCACAGTTCACGACCCCATAGTTCACCTCGACAGACATAGGCATGTCGGTGATGGAGAGGATTCAATCGGCGGCGGCGTCAACGGTGAGGAGACCACCATCACGAGCACAACAACTTTTGAACCTAAGCCGACTCAAAGTCATGTCCCTCTTCCTCCCATGGCCCCGGTCCAGCGGAGCCTCCAGTGAATCGACGCAGTCGCCTGAGCCGCCGGGCGGAGTTTGATCTCGAGTAGGATGAAGTAGTGCCTCCCACGTGTGATCTAGTTGGAGAAGAGGAGCCAGGTAGTCAGTTGAGGAGGATGGGCGGGTTGTGAATAATTTTGAAGCGACTTAGGCTCTTCTATTTTACGGAGGAATTCATTTTTGTCTGTTCATAACTCTTGAGCTGCATAAATTGGAGTTTGAGCGACAGCAACGGATCGAGGGCCTTGCAAAACCAGGCCGGAAAGCCTCATACGTACGCAGAATGGGGTCGAGGGTTGAAAAGACATGCTGAACTGTTGGTTGAAATTGATTCGGAGCCAAGGTGAAGCAAACGTGCAGCTTGATAAACATACGCTTAAGCGTTCATTATCGACGAAGTAGCTCATCTGGAATTGCAGACATCAGAAGGTCACAAAGTCAAAGTATTATCAGTCTCTTCGAGTATTAACCAGGCGGGCCCGAAACAAACGATAATTCGAGCATGCATGGTGGTTGAAACTTGTCCCATTCATACCTCCTCATTGGAGCCGGGCTATAAATCGAGGCCGCCAATCTGACACGCTGAACGTCAGGATTTCAGTACCTTGAAGCTCTGACATTCTCGTCTCCATCGCAGCTACGAAGTGGTCGAAGAGAGGGCCCACGCTACTTGCAGCATCCTGGGTGCGGAGCCTACAGTGGACTCGTTGGAGATGGAGGAGTTCCGTGCGGGCCTTGAATGACGGCCCTAAGATTGGGAGTGCTCCCTGGTCCGGCCACACTGTCTCAGTATGAAGGGGTACAATCGGGAAGGATAATGTTATCGTTTCAACCGCGGGCAGCGAGGACACGATCCTCTCGAGGCGTCGATGGGAAGTGGCGCGGGAGTTGCCGTTTGCCGTCGACCTGGATCTCGATCTCTAGCCCAGACACAAACGGTAGATATGGTAGGTTGATGATGTCCACAGAGGCTGCAAAGTGCATCAGGACGCGCACAAACAAATTGAGGAAGGAAAAAAATACCTCCAGGAACGATGGCAAGAAATTTCAGCGTTTTAGCGCAAGTAGATAGGAGGCGATGATCGTAGCTTGCACTATCCGAATCCATGTATATCTGCACAGACTCGATATGGGTGGTATATAAAAGTTTCCTTGGGTGCAATAGGAAGTTGCAAATGCCAAGAACTGTGGGGCCAGAGTTCATGAGGCCCAATTGTCGAATGCGAGGAGCGAAGTCCGACGGGGGGAGCTCTTCGGTCGCATTCATTGATACGCGCCAGAAAGAGACCACGGGGACAGCCATCGCCGCCGAAATGATCGTCGGAGGAACATCGTGCATGTACGCAAGATGCAGACGCCCTAAGGTTGGGCGAGATAGGCATTCAAGAAGGGCGGCCGTAAATCCAAGATTATCGTTCGGCATCTCGGAAAGAATCAAACGCTCGACATTTCGGACTACACCGAGAATTTCGATCAGAGCAGCGGGCTCATTCGGATATAGCCGGAGGGTCAAGTCCCGGATGTAAGACGTAATGTGCGGAGATACACTTAGAAAGTCAGCCCATCCGCGCAACGACTTTTGACGGCCTGGTGACCAGGAATCTGTACCACCCGAAAGAGTTTGCGTTGGGCGGAGGAAAGAAAAGGCCCTGAGACAAGTGTACACGACTTGATTGTTGAACCCTCGTCAACTTGGTCGATAATGGCGTCGACCAACTCTTGGGGAAGAGGGATCATGGTGGCCAAGGGAAAAAGAGGAATTCAAGTTGTTTGAGATGGCAACCCAAACTGGAAGTAGCTATCCATGTCCATAGATTAGTCAACAGTGGTTAAATCCAGTTGTGAACCAACTTTGAAGCCCAAATCTCTCTCTTTCGAGAATCACTGGACGTGGTTTAGGTGCAAGAGAGTGTGCGAATATAACTATTGCCTTTGAATTTCCGGGCAATTTCTGGGTTCTCTCGGCAACCCTACGCAAACCCTACGACAAACGATGGAAATTCCGCCTTCCAGCGCCTTCCGTGCTCTCCGGCGCAGTACATTGGGACCCACCAGATCTGTCCGGTTGTAAGTTTCCGACCTTGGAAATATGACCAATCACGATTTTGTCACAATCCCATCTTTGCGCCTCCTTTTCCTCTTCAAAGCGTTCGAAAGGTCACCTTTATCCGTCCAGCAGGATTGCCCACTGCGAAACTTGTGGTAATGTAGGCATTAAGCACTGTGCAAGGAGTGGCCCCTTCAGGTTCAATTGCCAGTGGTCGTCGTCAAGTCGTCCGACTCCGACTCCGACTCGTCGTGACGTCGTCGAAGCCGTTGTTTTCAGCCGCGCGAATCAAGCTCCGGCGTGATACCAGTAGTTACAATATCCGTGAACTCGGGATTCAGCTCTCTCTTTACAACACCACCTCATCTTATCCCGTCCGAGTCGTAACCTCGTTCCATACACCCCGCATTTTCGATGGGGCAGACACTCAGCTTTGTCTTCAAGGCTTTAGGCGACCAAATGTTTGCCAACCTCCCAGGCCCGGAGACTTATGGCGACTTGACTGGACGCACCTTCCTGGTGACTGGGAGCAATACCGGGATAGGGCTCGGTCTTGCTATCCATCTCGCGCGTTTGCAGCCGGCGCAGCTCATTCTTGCTGTCCGCGACTTGAAGAAAGGGGAGGCGGCAAAGGAATCCATAATTGCGCAGACGGGCTTCAAAGGCTCGCTCGAAGTCTGGGAACTCGACATGGCAGATTTCGCTAGCGTTAAGCGGTTCGCAGAGCGGGCGAATACGAATTTGAAGCGGTTGGACGGCGCCAGTCTTAACGCGGGAATTAACGTTTGGGACTGGGGAATGACCGCCGATGGCTGGGAGAGGATGTGAGTATTCTATCTCTTCGTCATTAATATTTCGGTGACCTTTTCAGTTTGCAAGTTAATGCGCTGTCCACTGGCCTCCTGGCGGTTCTATTGCTGCCCTTGCTTCAAGCCACGACGAGACTCCCACCCCCAAGCCCCGATGCATCCCAGACACCGCCGCATCTGACAATTACTGGTTCCGCGGGTACGCTAAACTCAAGTCCGTTCTCTCTCTTTGACCGCTCACCGGCTGAACCAGGTATGTTTGTGGCGAAGTTTTCGGAGAGATCGGGGGCAAAACTTCTTGAGACTCTCAACAATGAAAGTGAAAGCAACATTATGGACCGCTATACCACCTCGAAGCTTTTCAATTTGTTTTTCGCTCGAGAAATTGCAACCTTGCCGCAGGCGAAAGGCGTTGTGGTGAAGTACGTCCGGATTTGAAGCCTACGTTCCAAACACTCAATCCTATTTCAGCGTTGTCGACCCAGGTCTCTGTACCAGTGAGCTCGGAAGGGACCTTCCGCTCCCGCCCTTTGTATTGTAAAACTTATGTCGACCTCTCTCATTCGTCCGGAATTGAATTCGCTCCACAGATGGGTCTTTGGAAAGATAGGTTGGACACCTGCAAAAGGCGCCTTGAACTTGCTGTACGCGCTGCTTCTTCCTACATCGCCGGGTGCTTATATCACCGCATGCGCGGAATACCCGTACACCATATTTTTCCCGATCTGAATTATTCCATTGCTGATATGTTTTCCTTTCAGACCTCCATCGTGGACTCTGACCAAAAAGGGGTTAGATCTCCAGGCGAAGCTGTGGTCAGAAATGGTCGAGCTCTGGAAAGGAATTGTGCCGGAAGTTTCAAGCGTCGTCGTAGTCTAGTTGAATGATGACAATGATGTTCAGTTATCGTTTCTTCTCCGCTCTGCTTGGTATACCGCGGTCTCTCGGCCTCCACCACAACATCGCTTCGCAGTTATGCCCGTACGCTACGGGAATGGAAGCGACGGTTCCTAGCAACCTGGGACGGCATCGACCGAGTTGGTGAACAGCGACTGTTGCGAAGCAGCATTCAAGACGCAAACACTCGGCGATCACATTGTAACCTTTATTCGGGAAGGGAACGTTGTGTTCGGGTGCGACGTTGAGGTTCTGAGCTTTAATTTTGCCACTTGTGAACTGACAATCGCTAATAACCTTCTTGACCCTTTAAATCGCTGAATTGGTGAGTCAATGCGTGCATCAGGACCTGCAAGAAAACAATTTTCGAAGACGGAATGAATACCTCCAGGATCAATGACAAGAAATTTCAGGGTTCTGGCGCAAGCCGATAGGCAGCGATTATTACTGACTGAGTCCATGCGTATCTGCACATACTCGATATAGGTGGTATATAAAGCTTCCTTGGGTGCAATGGGAAGTTGCAAATGCCAAGAACTGGATCAGAGTAAACGCTTAGGAGGTTTAATTGGCGAATGCGAGGAGTGAAGTCCGACTGGTGAATCCGCTCAGCTACTAGGGGGTCTTCGGTGGTATCTATCGATACGTTCCAGAAAGAGACCACAGGGATGGCCGTCGCCGCCGAAATTATGGACGAAAGAACACCCTGCATGTCCGCTAGCTCCAGTCTCCAGAAGGTTGGGCGAGATGGGCAGCGAAGAAGAGCGCGAAAAAATGCGGGGCTGTATTTCGGTATTCTGAAAACCTTTGGGCGAGACTTGGAGTCAAGAAGAGCCAGGAAAATCCGGAGTTGTGTTTTGGAATTTTGAGTTTTGGCATTCCGAAAGCCTTCAAACGCACGATATTTGGGACTAGAGCAAACCAGCAGCAGTGTAAGCATCATAGAACGTGATAGTCAAGCCGCGGATGTAGGACGCAATGTGCGGGGAACCACTCAGAAAATCAGCACATTCAGACGACGACTTTGGCGGCTTGGGTGACCAGGTATCAACGACTTTTGCCGTCCTACCGCAGGAATCCATAGTACACGACAAGTTGACTGTCAAGCCCTCCTCAACTTGGTCGATAATGGCGTCGACCAACTCTTCGGGAAGAGGGACCATGGTGAGGCATCATGCTCGGGAAAGAGGAATCCAAGTCGTTTCAGAAGTAGCTGTCCATGTACATAAGTTAGTCAACGGTTGCTCAAACCCAGTTGTGAACCAATTTTGAAGCATAAATCTCTCTTTCGAGGAATACCGGATGTGGTTGGGTGCAAGAGAGGGTGGGAACATATTTCCAATCGACTCGATTGCCTTTCTGGGCAATTTCTGCTCCCTGCAGGACAAAACGATGGAACCTCCGGCTTCTGTGCTCTCTGGCCTATCTGCTGGCTCACAAGCGGTGATACATCGCTTGGTCTCGCACAACTGGGACCCACCAGATCTGTCCGTTGATCGTGCTTTCCGACCTTGCAAAATTCACTAGTTTTTCTACTCAGCTCTGCATTTCCGAGGTCTAGACTAGCAGCAGTTCTTGTACTTTTGTTCGAGGAAGCCGGCGAGCTCAGGGTGCTCTTGACGACCCGCTCCAAGACTTTGAGGACCCACGCTGGACAGACAGCGCTGCCCGGAGGCAGAGCTGACGAATCCGACGTAGATCTCATACAAACCGCTGTGGGTTCTTGCAGGCATGCGTCGCGTTGTCTCATGGGCACCTTCTTAGTTTCGGGAGGCAAATGAAGAAGTTGGGCTCCCTCTAAACACTCCGCAAATTCATGCTCTTGCCACCTTACAGCCTTTTATTTCGTTGCACAAGCTCGTTGTGACGCCTGTCATTGCTTTGCTCACCGACCCGTCCATGATATCAACACTTCGAGCCGCCGAGGACGAGGTGGCTCATATCTTCAGTCATCCGCTAGAAGCAATCCTCAATCCGGCTCTAGCGCGAAAGGAGTCTCTCGTGTCTCCTGGCAGCGAGGACTGGATTTACGACACAGAGCTCCATGTACGCTGTTTTACTCCCCGGCGTGCGAACAGCAAATAATGTGAGGCCACAGAACACAAGCGATTCAATCGTCGCTGTCCTGGGCGATGCCATGTATCGAATGCATCGTTTCCAGAGTACGGCTTCCCCGATCAAGGGGTTGACCGCAGATATTTTGGTGAGCAGGCTGATTTATGTCGCGCTACTTTCACTCAGCCGGCTGCCAGATCCACATCGCCGAAATCGCGTTCGGTAGGCCCACCGAATACGATAGATGGGCAGTTGGACAGCCTCGCGGGTTCGCAGCATATTGTCAGCTGCTTGCGTTGCCATAGTGTTAGCTAGAGTTCTGGTCCTAGAGCGATACAAGTAGAAGCCAGGTTGGCTCTCTTCTCGGTTACACTTTTGAGCTGAGAATCTTCAGAAATTGCCCCCTTCTGAGACGCAACAGTGTGGCGCACGCTCGATCCGCCTCCTCACACCTGCCGTGCCTTTTCCCCCCAAAAAAAACGATATTTCCGATTCGTCGAGCACCTACGACTGATGGGTCGGTGAGGTATTTTTGGTTCAGAAGTGACCCCGCCTCCCAACAGCCAACTGGTCCTCGTCGCGCTTCTGAATTCAAATAAAATATCCGAATTTCCATATCGGTTCCCTCCGTGTTCAGGTCACCTGAGGTGCAACGCGGACTCGTTATTCCAAAAACCTACTTCCAATCTCCGACCCTCCACGCCCCCATCCATGTCCCCTGGACCCAACCCACCCAACTCCCAGCCCCTCTTCTCGCACGCCCTCCGCCAAGGCGCAGACCGCATGCTCGCCTTCATTGAGGCGGAGCTCCAAGCGCGCGGCGCCGCCGCGGAGAAGGAAATATCCGACTTGCGCACCGCGCTGCAGGACGCCCGCTGGCGCCAGGTGGAGGCGGAGACTGCCCTCACGAGCGCGCGCGCCGTGCACAAGGTCGTCTGGGCCGAGCTCCAGCAGGCACACACGCACATCGACCGTCTAGTGGGCGTGCTCGCCTCATTCGGCGTCCCATGCCGGAGGACGGGCGAAGTAATTGGTTATGACAAGGAGTGATGCTGGCTCTTCGAGGCGCTTCAGCGCGAGGAAGAGAATGAGGAGGACATTAGTGCTGCTGATTCGAAGGGCGACCACTCGAAGAGGGTTAACGTTGAGTCGAGCTCGAGTTCGGGAATGGATCCGGTGCGGGATCTCCGCAGAACGCGTCTGCTTCTGGAGAGACGACAGGCAAAGTGCGAGCGGTGGAAGAATAAATACCTTGAAATGGAGATGAACCGTGACGAGCAGAAGAAAGCCATGAATAAGGGGATGAACGAGCTGCGATGACGATTGGACGCCTTCACTCAGCGAAAAGTCCTCACCCCATCCAACTAAGTAGCATGTTCCTCTTGTATTCACATGCCATCAATATGCACCTCTTTCATTGACAGCGTCAAAAATATCCTGGTCGAAAGTTCTTCTATTCAGTCAACTATCACGACACGCTATAATCCACACGCATCCAATACAGACGATACGTATGTACGCACAACGAAAAAAGTCCACACCATATGTGCAGTAGTAAAAAGTACAGTAATTTTTCAGGTCCGTAGAAGCGTCAGGCAACAAGACATTATTCATGCTCATGCGCAAGAAAAGGCAAGGAAGGGACGCGAGCGAGCGAGCGATATCGAAACTAGACTCATTTATGCATGGTCGTTCATCTTGCCCCGCCATTCGTTCCGGCCTCTACTCGACGGTGACCGACTTGGCCCTACAAAAAGGGAAAAAAGTATCGTCAGCAAAGTCCACAGACAAACGCGAGAGCAACGACGGAAAACGCACAAGTTCCGGGGGAAGTCGACATCACACCCATTCGTCACGGCAAGGTGGTAGCTAAGCAGCTGCAGCGGGATGATATTGAGCAGCCCCTGCAGACAGTCGATAGTCTTGGGCACGCGGATCGTCTTCGCGCCCGCGGGGATCCCTTCGTCGCCCTCATTGCACAGCACAATCGGCTGCGCCTTGCGCGCCGTGATCTGCGCAAAGGCGGACTGCACCTTGGGGTACAGCGAGTCCTGCGTCATGATGATGATCACGGGCATGTTTTCGTCGATCAGCGCGAGCGGGGCCGTGCTTGAGCTCGCCGGCGAGGATACCTGGAGAAAAGAGTAAGGATACGGAGTAAGGGGAGGGTGGCAGGGGAATGTACCCTCAGAGTGCATGTAGCTGATTTCCTTGATCTTGAGCGCGCCCTCGAGACAGGTAGCGTATCTGAACAGAGGAATCAGCAAGAGAGTACAATACAAACAGCAAAAAAAAAAACGCACTGGTATCCTCTGCCCATGAGCAACAGACTCTTGTTGTCCTTGATCGTGATGGCGAGTTGCTGAAGCGCGTTGTCCTGGTCGAGGACCTTCTTGATCATCCCGGGCAAGGAGTGCAGCCCGTCGATGATCTGGTTGCGACGCTCAGAGAACGAGATACGGTCCTCGGAGAGCTGAAGAGCGATGAGCAAGCAGTGCGACATATTGGGACGTGTACGCCTGCACAAAGGCCAATCAGTCAATACATAAGGAGAGGAAAAGAAACGTACCTTGGTCGAAGCAACACCGACTTCAGGGCCGGCGTTGATGTGCACACCACAGTGAGTCTCGCGAGAGAGCGTGGAACCGACAGTGTTGACGACACCCACGCACAGCGCGCCACGCTCAAGGCAGTACCGCAGTGCCAGGATGGTGTCCGCAGTCTCTCCACTCTGGCTGAGGAACACAGACACGTCGTCCCGGAAGATGGGCGTCTTGCGGTCTAAAAAGTCGCTCGCAAGCTCCACGCTGACGGGAATCTCCGTCAACTCCTCAAAGATCGCGCGCGTCGCCAAGCACGAGTGATAGCTCGTCCCGCACGCGATGAACACGATACGGCGGCAGCGGCGCATAATGGGGAGGTACGCGCGCAGCCCACCGAGCGTAATCTGGTTCGAGTCAAAGTTGACGCGCCCACGCATCGTGTTGACGACCGACTCGGGCTGCTCGTAGATTTCCTTCTGCATGAAGGTGTCAAACTTGCCCTTCATGATCGCGGCGATCTCGAGCTCGAGCGTCTCGATGCTGCGCGTGGACGCGATCTGTCCGGGGGTCTGGTCACCGTCCTCCTTGCGGCGCAGACGGTGGATGTGCAGCTCGCCCTCAGCGATGTGTGCAATGTCGTCATCCTCGAGGTAACAGGACGCGCTTGGTGTGCTCCACGACAGCCGCCGCGTCGGACGCGATGTAGAATTCAATCGGCTGGGGAAGTCCATCCTCGGACATGAAGGCGCGCGACTGGGTGCGCAGAACCTTGGGGTTGACGGTGGGTGGCGCAAGCATAGAGTTCGGGGATTGCGGCTGCACTGAGGAAGAAGAGGGTAAGAATCGGACATTGGGGATCGGGAGCATATTGACGTACGGGATTCGACCTTCGAGTCGTTGTCTTGTCCCGCGAATTCGACGTCCACAAAGTCGACCTTAAGCTTCTTGTCGGTCTTGACACCGATCAAAAGAGGAGATCCACGACGAGCGGTGACGACCTCGTTGGGGTAGTGGACCGACTTGAAAACGAATGCGAACGAGCCCTCGAGCTCCTTGAGCACCGCCTTGATGAGCTCGGTGAAAGTGATCCGCTTGTCGGGTTGCGAGTCGTAGACGTACTTGGTGAGCTTCGCGACAGCCTCAGTATCGGTATCGGTCTCGAACACGTATCCACGCTTTTGCAGGACGAGTCGGAGCTCAGCACTGTTGGTGACGATACCGTTGTGAACAAGACAGAATTCGTTCTTTTCATCGGAGCGAACGGGATGGCAGTTGCGCTCAGACGGCTGCCCGTGAGTTGCCCAGCGAGTGTGGGCGATGGAGACCTGGGACACGAAGGTCTTCTCGACGTCAACGGAGCTCCCGGCAATCTTCTTCCGCAGCCCGGCGACCTTTCCGACCTCCTTGAAGAAGAGGACCTCGCCAGGCTTGTCACCGTCAACACCGAGTCCAGCAGAATCGTATCCTCGGTACTCTTGGCGCGCAAGACCAGCACAGAGGACTTCAAGAATTTCTTGCCGGCGCTAAAAAGTTCACGTTAGCAAAGGAGGACGATTGCGGGCCAGATCGCAGAATGGAGTTCGGCGTAAACGCGCCAGTTGAGCGAACAAGATCGCGTCAAAAGCCACACTGCACGACTCCTGAAGTCTATAGGCGTCTAGCGAGTTGCGCGACTGCTGGGATAGTTCCACAACGACGCGTAGACGACTTTTCGAGCTCCCGCGGCATACTAGCCATAAATTGGACCCCAAATGAATGAAAACACACCTTCTCCTTCAAGAAACTGCAGTAGGCAAAGATACCACACATCGTGTTGATTCGGGTAAGTGACTATGGCGAACCAAGTCAGTATAATCTTAGTGTTATCGATATATAACACACCTGGGGGAAAGGGAAGGGATTTGGAAGGAAGGGGTTGTGGTGGTGAAAGTGAAGGGAGAGAGGAAGCAATTGAGCAAATTGGGATTATAAGGGATCTGATGACGGAGTTGGCAAAGGCGCTGGTAATAAAGCGCAACACCCGCCAGGGGTTCCGCCGGCTTACACCGCCTCTTCTCGACACGGACTCATACAAATTCCGATGCAGACACGTTTCATTCGCACTGCCTTGTCCTGGTTCTCCCTCAGCAAATTCGTCGGCAGCGGGGACAAGACGCCGTTTTTGACGCTTCCTCGCAAATCTCAACCTTGGCTCGGCCGATGCTGTGTCCTTATCGTGCCATTCACGTTGTTAAACTCGCGCTTTCAACCGCCGTGCCTCGTGTCAGGACTCGACGCTTCGTGGGCAAACGTTTTTCACAGACCGCTGGCAGTTTAAACAAACAATCACGGAGAGGCGGCCAAAATATCGACGATTTTCTGCTGCAAACCAACTGTGCTCTTGCTCCATAAAGATATATACTTCGGGCATCAATCTCCACGAAGGCATAGGCGTTTTCGAGTGGGGCGCCCACAATCTCTGAAACCGCGCCGGAGTCGGAACCTTGGCCACTATGATCTACTCGGGCGGGGAACAGCGATTTACCCGCGTACTCGGCGCGAAATGGTCTCGCAATTGTTCACTTCCCGGGGAAAAAAATCCGCCGAAAACAGCTCGGACAACATAAAAGTTACCCTGCAAGTATTCTGATTTCCGTCTAGGCAAAGCATCTCTCTGTCGTTGTTTGCCTTCCAGACCCCTCAATTCCAACCCTGGCCTAACAACTTAGGACTTGCTGGAGCATCTAGAAAATCCACATAAACAAAACCAAACCTTTTCCACCTCGCTTAAGGACCAAAAACTCCTAGGTACTAGTCAACGAACGGTGTCAAGTTCTGATTGCCTTCCCAACCGTCACCGCGCCAACAGCCAACCTGCTTGCACCTGGCACTTCTCACACGGCATCCCAGAAAATAGATAGATCTTTGCTACACTCCGATGGCCGAAATCGCCGCTCGGCGGTCTCTCGTAATCCGCAGTGGCAGGTTACCCCACGCAACTGGTTTTCAGTTTCAGGCGGCTTGATCTGACTTGCAAAGTCTTGACTTTCTCATGTTGTTGGCGGAGGTCGGGTTTTCAATCGTGCTTTTCTTGTTATGTAAGGCGCGTTCTTCATTTATTTCTCTTCTTCTTCCGAAGACTAGCACGGTAGTTTTCCCGGTATTGTTAACCGCCGCGCACAGTGAGCAACAATCTCAGCCATAAACGTCCACTAAATTCTTCGACACATGTTCAAACATTTTTTTCAACTCTTCGGCCGACCGTTCAATTAGCTGAACGAAGGCCGCTAAAATCATCAGGTGTGCGACTCTCGTAGAATATATATCTCCAACCCATACCTAATTGGTGACATTTCTCAATCTTCAACAAGTTGTGAGCAAGTTGCGCAACTCTCAGGTAAAAAAAAACATCTCTTTCATTCAACGTTCTTCCTGTCCTCAACATTCAACACGGAGAGTCAAGCTATCAACTAAATTAGCTCGGTCACTCCCCTGATCTTCAGATGAAAGTACTATCGAATTCACTGTTTTCGACTCAACTCGAGGATGAACGGACAAAAAAATGAATTCCTCCCGTCGAATAATTATGTAGATGAGCAAAGTCGCTTCAAGGTTATGCACGGCCCGCCCATCCTCTTCAACCAACTACCTGGCTCCTTCCTCTCCCCTCCTCTTCTCCCGTCGTATCGCATACCGGCGACTACTCGAGATCGAAATCCCCCCCGCGGCTTAGGCGACTCCGCCGATCGTTGACGCGGGCAGTGTTCATATTGGTAAGGTCGTCGTTGTCTTGGGCCGTACCGTCACCACCACCACCTGTGTTCCGTGTGGTGCCACTGGTGGTATCGGTTGCTCGATGGCGGAGCCCGTCCGTCCAGCCTGTCGTCCCACCGACGGGCGGACCCCCCGAGGTCGACGGGTCGCTGCCAGTGTTGTTGTTCGTCAGCGTCTGACCTCCAGCCGGGTCGGTCGTGGTCGCCTGGGGATGTCCGATTTGGTGCCGCTACCCCACCCCACGGCCCGTCACTGGCAGTGGGTCCAGGAGTCACCCGCGCTCGAAATCCTCGTCACGTGTGCATGCGAACCGTAGGACTTCGCGCCGTGCATGTCTGAAGGGCCCGGATCGTGGTCGGCCCCACACTGCGAGTCGTGACGATGCCCGCCCTTGTTCTTGTTGCTCTTCTGGCTGCCCTTGCCGTTCTTCTTGTTGCCCATCGCCGCTGTACCTGACGCTTTTGGGTGCCGCGTCTTGGTCTTGTTGTCCTTCTCCTTGTGGCCTTTCGTCGTCGCTGTGGTCACTGCGCTTGGGAGTCCCAGCGGCGGCAGTGGCTGCGCAGGGCTCCCAGGCGCAGGCACCATGGTGCTTTGTGCGCCGCTGAACAAAGTCGAATATCAGCGGATGAAGGTTAATTTATACTTAAACTGTCCAGCGCTCTCGTACCCTGTCCCTATAGTAGAACCTATGATGGGAATGTGTGAACCGACCACGGGAGAGGCGGAGGCGCCGCGCATGGCGACGACAGCGAGAAGGAGGGGCAGAGGACGTGTAGATCATGGTGCGGGATTGTATAAGTCTGCGCGGGTTTCAAGTTGTGGATGGTGATCGCGATCGTGAAGGAGTCGTGGATAGATTAGGTTACTTGTGTCCGGCACAGGTAAGTTGGTCGAAGGGGTGAGGCCAGCTGGAGAATCCCGTTGAAAGAATCGCGTCTTATATCTTTCAGTCTACGGAGGATTGTCGACATGGAAACTCTAGCCCGTCCGCGATGATGATTTCCGTTCAGGCGCCGACGTGATACTGCTGTTGGATCCAGCAGACTTGCATTATTTACGTGTCTCCTGCGCGCCTCAAACCAGCGGCGTTTTGAGACGTTAATAGGCATGGATGATCTCCAGACATAAGTGTTCTATTCCGTTGTCAAGATACTCCAGCTCGACAAACTGCTCAAGTTCTTCCGTTGCATTTAGGGTGAAGCGGTTTTGTTGGAGAGTTTGAAAGCGAGACGTCAGGAGGAAAAATTAGGCAGAGATAGGGGTGTCCGAAAATGGAAATGGCAAAATACGCATCAACAACTTTACCATCATCGCCTGAACTCCCTTCACCATGATCCCTCTTCCCAAGAGTTGGTTGACGCCATTATCGACCAAGTTGATGAGGTCACAACAGTCAAGTCGTGCACACTTGTCTCAGGGCCTTTTCTTTCCTCCGCCCAACGCAAACTCTTTCGGGTGGCACGGATTCCTGGCAGTGTTCGCCCAAGGGTCCAAGGCCTTGGGGTCCCAAGGCCTTGACTAGGCCTTGGCCAAGGGCTTGGAAAAATCTCGCCGGACACTCCGACCTTGGTTAAGGCCTTGGTTATTTTATTATAATTTTGTTCTGGCCGAAAATTGGCCGCCGCAGGCTTTTTCACAGAGGAGACCTCGAATTTTGAAGTTTTTGCATGCCTAGCAGTGCATATGTATACCGTCTTGCCGCTCCTTGGGCCTTGGGAGCTGGTAACCTTGTAGTTTCTTGTTTAGTAAATTATAAGGGGGAAATTGGATGGCGTACATTCACTGATAGGACTCTCTGAGAGTGCAGGCGGCCTTGTTCCTCCGTTTTAAATTTCTTTTGGGCTACCGCTGAATGCGTGGGAAATTTTTACCAAGGCCTTGGAGGTGCCCTTGACTCAAGGCCTTGGGCTTAACAAGGCCTTGGTATCCGCCAGCCCCGACCCCAAGGCCTTGAGGACGATCACTGATTCCTGGACGACGGCGAAACTTGTCGTTGGCCGACTATTCTCATTTTCTCAGTGGCTCCCCGCACATTGCGTCCTACATCCGGGCGCTGGACGTCAGGGTACATCCGATGACTGAGCCCGCTGCTTTGATCCACATCCTCGCTGTAGTCCGAAACGTCGAGCGTTTCACGTTGACTCTTGTCGAGATGCCAAAGAACATTCCTGGATTTACGGCCGCCCTTCTTGACTGCGTATGTCGCCCAACCCTACGTCGTCTGCATCTTTTGTACATACAAGGTGTCCCTTCGACGATCATTTCGGCGGCGATGGCTGTCCCCGCGGTCTCTTTCTGGCGCATATCGATGGACGCCACCGAAGAGCTCCCTCAGTCGGACTTCACTCCTCGCATTCGACAATTGAGCCTCTTGAACTCTGGCCCCGCAGTTCTTGATATTTGCAACTTCCTATTGCACCCAAGGAAGCTTTTATATACCACCCATATCGAGTATGTGCAGATACGCATGGACCCGGAAAGCGCAAGCTACGATCATCGCTTCCTATCGGCTTGCGCGAGAACCCTGAAATTTCTTGCCATTGATCCTGGAGGTATTCATTCCTTCTTTAATTCTTTTCTTGCACGTCCTGATGCACTTTTCAGCGCTTGTGGATACCTTAAACTTACCGTATCTGCCCTTTGTGCTCGGGGTAGAGATCGAGATCTATGTCGACCACACACGGCAACTCCCGCGCCACTTCCCATCGACGCTCGAGAGGCTCGCGTCTTCGTTGCCCATTGTTGAAACGATAACACTATCATTTGTTGTTGAACCACTCCATCCCGAGTTCGCCTGGTCGGACCAGGGCGCTCTCCCCATTCTCGGGCCGTCATTCAAGAACCGGACGGAATTCCTCCATCTCCGACGAGTACACTGCAGACTTCGCGCACGAAATGCTGCAAGTTACAAGGGCCCTGTCTTCGACCGCTTCGTCGAAGCGATGGAGATGAAAATGTCCGGGCTTCTGGGCACTGAAATCTTGACGTGTGCCGTGGTGAACCCGCAGCCTCGATTTATAGCTCCGCTCCTATGAGTAGACTGCACGGTCGGTGCGAGCCTGGTTGCCTAGGCGTCAGACTCAGCGACAACCCTTTGGTGCGGAGCTTCGCGCGACGATGAATTCCTGTCGACCTTTCGTAGCACCACGCTGCAACCATATCCTCCACGAACCATTTCTTTGATTCACACACGGTGTACACGGTGTTTTCGTGCCAAGGACTGGCTGACAATCTGAATGCATGTCCCACATTACCACACCAGCCGATTTGGGGATTCGTCAACAACGTGTCTGCCGCACGGCTCGGAACACTGGTACGCGACACGAACCTGAGTTACTCTGTAGTCTTTAAGCGCGACTTTTCGGCGCGTGACGTCTTTTGGCTTTGTTTCATTCCAAATCCTTTTCTTTTGGTACTCGCTAAGCCTCTTCCAAGGCCTCCTCATCCTTCACAATGTGATTCACGACTTCGGCAGCTTCCAAAGCCAACTTATATTTCAACTGATCGAAAACTCCGAGGTTTCTCCGAAAGAACTCATGATCGTGCACTATAAAGCTAAGGCCACTGACCAAAGTCAATGAAGCGCATTAATGGAGCAACCCATCGAAACCTCCCCCGTGTATCCCCCTCCACCGGCTACCCCTTCGAAAATTGAATTGGATCCGCCATTGCCTCCGACTTCAACTTACCAGCCCTCACGACAACAATACTCTTGGGCCGAGTCCAAACTGTTGCGCTGTGCTGGGCCGTATTCCTTGCTGGATGGTATGGCTTCCGAATACGCGGGAGCCTTCTCTGACGACTGATCCAGGAACGATGGCACTGTGGGCCCGCTTCTTCCGAGAATCCAAGAGGTTTATCATGTAAGAACTGTAGCTCATCTTTGGCCATGGTTAACACACCAGGCGTTTTGCAGCTGGGATACTTAATTGTTTCCTTACTTTTTGTCTGCGCATCGATTGTAATCTCGTTCATTACGGTGTTGTGGTGAAAACTAATTGAATTTAGGGCTCGATAACAGGCGCGGTCGTGACTATCTCGCTGACGCAAAGATTCGGATTCGGCAAGGTAATGTCCGCATTGAAGAGCGGGAAGAATTTTCGAGCTCGAAATGCCCGCACTCGGGCATTTCGGGGATGTCCATCAGTCAAATCTGATGGCCGATCAACGGCAACCTCGGGAGAAATGGGAGAAATGGGAGAATTGGGAGAAAGGCGAGAAGTGTGAAAATGGAGCAGAACGGTAGTCTAGAACCGAAGTAGTGGGGAGGGTAGTGAAACTCGACAACCTACCTTGACAGAACGCGACTGACTTGAGTTCATCGAGAACCGTGTTGCATCTCCAGGGTAGGTCACATAGGGACCACTAGCGGCATGTTTTGGCTGTCAATAGCTGGAGTAGGAGCCCCTGGTTGGGAAGGGGGGATGGTTGAGGTCGCGTTTCACAGACGGAGAACAATGAGGCAGACCAAGTCACGGGCACGGGACATCTGATGGCTTCTGCGTAGCGCGTTTCGTATATGGTTCAGACGCGTTTCAGGTGTCCTACATGTAACAGGTGCTTGGATACGTGGATGCGCGTCCAAGATACGCCTCAAAAGCCCTGCAGAGTAGCAACAGGGGTCTTCAACTTGGTTACTGGCATTAAATTCGCGTTTCGAACGGGAGTTGGGCATTTGAAAGGAAGATTTTGGTACAGGACTATGCTATAAGTAGAAGACTTGGAGTTTTGAGCGGGTTTTGGACCTAGAAGTTACACATATGTATTATTGTTTGGGGTAGTACAAATATCTACGGTATAAAAGGACGAGTAGTTTAGCTGGAATAAAACAATTTACGCCCAGGGCTCTCCTGTGATTTCTCTCTCTCTCTTTTTGGCTCTCTGAACGGAACGGGTACGGGTACGGGAACGGAACGGAACGATTGTACGGGAACGGGACGAAAGGAACGGGAACGGTTTTGGTTGAAAGAGTTGGAACGAGTTTATTGGTTTGAAAGGACTTCGGTTATTATCTGGATTGCAACTACCATATACTTTGGTAGGAACCCCCGAACTTGCGCGACCGAAGTGTTGTTGCTGGTGTTGAACTAGAGTTTTGAAGGGTTTTGGTTTTGGTTTTGGTTATCACTGCGGGTCAGTGATTTGGTTGGGTTGGATTTGGTTGGATTTTCAGTTCACACTTGCTCACGCTTAGAGCGTTTCATCTGGAGCCCACCGCGAGGGGGTTCATTCAGATAATATCGAATTGATTGTGCTGGTCACAGTCTTTCTCGTCGCTTCACAGCACACACTTGAACGAAGAAGATTCCTGCAGGCAGGAGTTTAGGTCGAACACCGGCAGAGACAGCCAGGAACGAAGTTAGAGATATCGTACGGGCGCGAGCAGCGGCGTACGAACAGAGAAGAAGAACGGCAGAACAAGAGCTTGGCATCGCAGGCGACGCCAGAAGTGACAGTTCATTAGACGACTTACCTTTTGTTGAACAATCCTTGTTGAACGAGGAATTCCCACCAGACTCGGACGAGTCTGAATTTGATTATACTTTTACACTTAGACCAGTTTCTCCGGACGAAATAGCAATGGCAAACGCAGGAGGCTCACCAGCCGGCAACGGAGTGGCGAGTTTCAAAGTACCGCGGCCTTGGGAGTCTAATGTTCCCAAGTTCACCACGGAGGACAAGGACGATCTGCGCGATTTTATCGAGCAGGTTGACGATATAATTGCGCTGGCGCAAATCACGGATGAACAAGACAAGAAAAAGCTGCTTACCAGCTATCTCCCGGCAAGGAAGCGGGAAACGTGGCGGGAATTACCAGAGTATGCGACGGGAGTGTCGTATACAGACTTTAAGAAGGCAGTTTTGAAGGTTTACCCCGAAGTTCAGGAGGACCTGGATGGGACCCTTGAAGATTTGGAAAAACTTTGTGCTGAGAATAGAAATATTCGACGCACCGAGGAAGGGAAATTAACGCGGTTTGGGATGCGCTTCCGCGCTCTGGTCAAGAAACTGAGCAAAGCACCGGCAATAATCTTGAATAAAGAAGCCTGCCGCCGCTACCTTGATGCACTCGAGCGAGGATTCGCAGAGTCATTAAAAATGGCAATTAATACCAGAAACTTGATCAAGGCGGACTTGCAGCCTGCTGGACAGCAGGCAGCGGTACCAAACACGGTTGATCACCGTAAGGAAGATCCAATTCAGTTGGATGAACTTGTAAAAATGGCGGAGCGCCTAGCAAATACATCGGGTACCGAGGCGACGTGGGGCGATGACAGCGGCGCCGAAGTTAAACGGTCAGACCGCTTCCCTACGGTTAAGATTGAGCGCCGAGATGCGCAGTTTGAAGAGTTGGGCGGCGAAGTGTCAAGCCTTCGTGATGCATTGACCGTTGTGCAAAAGCAGTCGAGAGCTGCGCACGAGGAGTTAATGAAGGCTGTTCAAAATATGAAGAACTCACCGTCAACTCGGGAGGACAATGAAAATCGTGACTCGGCGCGTGGTACCGCGAACACGTATAGTTCGGATCGCCAGTTCAGCCGCGGATACGGCCAAAATGGTGGGACTACGCGGAATCAGTGTTACTATTGCGATGGTGAGGACCATTACTCCCGGGAGTGCAGTGTCAAGGCGGGGCACATCCACAAGGGATGGGTCGTAGTAGAGGATGGTCAACAAAAACTCGCAGATGGAAATTATATTCCAAGAGGTCGGGGCTCACCTGCGGCGCGGGTTGAAGAATATTGGCAGAAGAAAGGTGCTGCTGGTCAGCACACATATTCGGAGGCGTTCTTCGGTGGTATGCCAGAGGACGAATTCGATGCGCTGCGCGACGAGGTACGCACCTTGAGGGTGAAGTTGAACCAGGTTACAGTGGGAGGGCAGCGGATGCCGCCACCGCAGCAAACCTATATGGTTAATACACCAGCACAAAGCCAAGCGGTACCTGCTCCAACAATAAATATGGAGGAGTTCGGGCGTACAGTTTTTAATGCAATGCGGATGGGGAATTCAGCCCAAGATCAGTACATTCAAACAAGGAGTGGGGTGCGTACTGTGCCGTTTGCGGGCCCACCGGAGCAGGATTTTTAAAGGCCTCAAGGATGGAGGCGCGGGCTCCCAAGCCTCCTGAGGGGACTAAGCCCAGACATCAAGTAAAGCAAAATAATAATGAAGAACGAGGCCAGGAGAGGTCTTCGTCTCGGCAAGAATTACCATACCGTTTTGTGAAGCCACTAGGAGCTGGGGCTCGAACTCTGCCGGCATCCGAAGGCAACATGGGACGTGTCCTTGAAGAAGGAAAGGCCTACAAACTAAAGGCGCCTATTCAACGAGATGGTCTCACCGATGAGATGCTGGAGCGCATCAATAACACTGAGGTGACAGTTAAATTAGGAGACTTGTTCGGGATGAGCAACGACCTGAGAGAAGGAGAAAAATTGCGACTTACCAGGGTACGGCAGCCGCTGAAAAATGAATTGCAAGGCTCGGAGCTGGTTCTCCCGGCCAATGTGATAAGCGTTGAACAGCAAGAGGTTATCGGCTCAGTTGAACAGGATAATCAACTAAGAAGTGACGCATTAGACTTAGGGGACTTACCCGAGGTTGAAGGTGTATTCGTGACAACCATTGAGGTGGAGGGTATGCCGGCTGGATCGGTTATCGCACAAGACCCGTATCTACAGTACCTGGAAGGACTGGAAGATGGTGAGGGTCCCAAGCAAATTTACGTTGCACGCGATTCGGTTCCGTTACGGGTAACATTCCCCTACATTAATAGTCAAGGGCCAGTAGAATGTGTGCTGGACTCGGGCTCACAAATTGTGTCAATGTCGCTTGAAGAGGCTCAGAAGTGCGGTCTGGTTTGGGACCCCACAATTAATATCTTCATGCAAAGTGCCAATGGGCAGCTGGAAAAATCTATGGGATTAGCAAGAAATGTGCCGTTCAGATGGGGCGAATTAAAACTCTACCTGCAAGTGCATGTTATACGAAACCCAGCCTATAGAGTGCTTCTAGGACGTCCATTCGATGTCTTGACCAAGAGTCGGACGGACCACGAGCATGGGAATCAACTGTTGACGTTAACAGACCCGAATTCGGGGAGGGCATGGATGGTGCCTACTTACGATCGGGTTAAGAACGACTCGAGGAAGGAGGGAACGACTTCGCTGGACCAAAAGATCAGTCAGCAGGGGAGTGTTGCTGGGGATTTTCGCATCGCTTCGAGGAATTGACACAGCTGTGCCAAGGAGAAGAGGTCGGAGTAATTATTGGATTTGATGAAAACCGGGAAGCGAAAATTGAACAAGTATATCGGCCAAGAGGAGGAAGCATGGCCCCAGGGAAAATTATTGAGGCCTATATTGCTGCATCAGACGATGTGGCTGACTTAAAGAAGGATGTGGCGGCGGCGAGGCTGTTTCAATCATTCATGCAGCAGAGTATTGAGAATATGGATGGAGTTCCTCACAAAGCCTTCGCAAATATTCTGCATGAGCCAATACGGAAGTATGCCGAGGAAAAGGCATTCCGTGGGAGGCGAGAGCAGTGGGATTCACGTACCTGGCATACAATGGAGGCAGAGATGCGCTGCGCGTGTTGCCAAACCATTGATTTCATGTGCCCGGTTGAAGAAGTTGGAACAGGTGTTGAGGCAGTGGAGCCAACCTCTGTTTTTGCAGGGAAAAAGTACAAGCCTGTTGGGTTAAAAGTCAGGCCGGTTTATACAGAGTTACCAGACCGGTACCGAATTAAACGGGAAATTAGAGGGGATCCGTTGGTTGGAATGCCAGCGTTGAGTACCCAACCCGCCGAGTTTGTACCGAAAGAGCGGTATACAGAAGAGCGGAAAGAAGCGATGGAGGCCAGGCACACCGGATTCCTACAAACTGAAGAGTTAAAATTATTGCACGAGTTGGTTGGAAATCATGAGCAGGCTTTTGCTTGGAATGACGAGGAGCGTGGCAATTTTCGGCACGACTTCTTCCCGCCAGTGGAGTTTCCTGTTGTTGAACACGAGACGTGGGTAGAGCGGAGTATCCCAATTCCGCGAGGTCAGTTGGCGGAATTCTGCAAGACTATCAAGAATAAAATTGACGCTGGTGTTTACGAACCTTCAAACGCGTCGTATCGAAGTAAATTCTTTGGTGTCATCAAGAAAGATGGGAAAAGTATTCGGTTAGTGCACGCCTTGGAGCCGTTGAATGCGGTAACCATTGCGCACTCCGGAATTCCGCCTGCAACGGAGGAACTGGCAGATCATTTTGCGGGGCGCGCATGTGGTGGGTGCCTTGATTTGTATTCGGGCTATGACCACAGGGATATAGCTGTGGGATCGCGAGATTTTAACGACATTCCAGACACCATTCGGTGCGCTGAGACTCGTTAAGTTGCCGCAGGGTTGGACAAATAGTGTACCAATTTTCCACGACGATGTTAACTACATCCTTCGTGAAGAAATCCCGCACGTTACTATCCCTTATATTGATGACGTACCAATCCGAGGGCCAGGAACACGGTATGAGTTGCCGGACGGCACTTGTGAGAGTATACCAGAAAATCCTGGCATACGACGATTTATATGGGAATATTTTCAAGACTTGAACCGGATAGTTCAACGTGTTCGTTACTGCGGTGGTACCTTCTCGGGTGCCAAGTCAATTTTGTGTGCGGAAGAATTTCATGTAGTAGGGCACTTGTGCTCGTTCAAAGGGCGGAAACCCGATACGGATAGGGTCGGTGTGATTCAACGATGGGGTGCTTTGAAGGATGTGTCTGAAGTACGCAGCTTCTTGGGTACTGTGGGTGTTTTACGGATGTTCATCAAAGACTATGCACTACTCACACGACCCATTCAAAAGTTAGTTCGGAATGGAATTGGGTTCGAGTGGGGGACAGAGCAAGAGTCAGCAATGGAAAGGTTGAAGCTTGCTTTGGTAAACGCACCATGCTTGAAGCCACTAAACTATGAGTGGGACTCAGACATCGTAATGGCGGTAGATACATCTTGGATGGCGGTTGGGGTCCAAATTTATCAGTGTGACCCTAGCGACCCGAAGAAGAGATATTATGCGAAATTTGCATCCATACCTCTGAACCGCAGGGAAGCCGAATTTTCACAACCGAAACGGGAGTTGTACGGCCTGAAGAGGGCTCTTGAGGCCATGCAATATTGGTTGCTCGGTTGCCGGCGGTTGGTCATTGAGACCGATGCGAAATACATCCAGGGAATGTTGAACAACCCTGGAATGGGGCCGAATGCCACAATTAATCGGTGGATTGAGCAGATTTTGATGTTTAAGTTCAAACTCAAACATGTTAAAGGCGCTAATTTCCCGCCGGATGGATTGTCCAGGCGTGAGGCGCAGTTGGGCGACGAAGTTTGGCCGAACACAGAGGAGGATGTTGAACAGAATGGCTCACCAGAAATGCACTCGGAGTGGGATTATTCAGTTGAGCAGCCCTTGGAGTTTGAAGAATTTAAAAGTGAGGTGGATTCTCGTGGAGGATATATCCAGAAAATGGCGGGTATGGCCAAGGATATAGAACACTTTTTCCAGGAGTTGGAAATGGCTCGATGCGAGGAGAGGGCCGTTTCGGCGCAGGTTAGGCGAGAATATGAGGAAGAAGGGTTGGTAGTACCTGCCTACATTCAAACCACTGAGGAGAAGCTGCTTCCGGATGGGGAATTACGAAACACAGACGAAGAACGTGAGGTATACGATGAGGAGCATCGTAGTAAAGGGGCCCGTGCGCACGATGACAGGTTACCAATTATTCAGGAATGGTTGAGAGACCCGTTGGTGCGGCCGGATGGAATGGAGGACAATTCAGTATATAAACAGTTCATGCGCAATGCATCAAAGTACTTTATCGAAGGAAACTCACGGGTATATAATGCGACGGGGTATTTCTTGGACGGGAGTACACGAATGTATCGCAAAGGAAAGGATGCCATGCATCGGCTGGTGGTTGAAAAGAAACACCGGATGTACATGATGCGCGCGGCGCATGATGCACTCGGTCATCGCGGGGTTTACGCTACAAAATCTCTGTTGGAGGTGAGGTTCTGGTGGCCGGATATCGAGGGCGACGTAAAATGGTACATTAAAACCTGCCATCTCTGCCAGAAGCGTAGACTGGCGCTCTTGAAGGCACCTCCGGTCGTATCTGCTACACCAAGTATCTTTCAGAAGGTGCATACGGATGTAATGCACATGAGTGAGATGTCAAACGGTTGCAATTTTATTGCAGACGCACGGTGCGCGCTCTCGAGATACCCCGAAGCAAGGGGCCTTCGAAAACAGAATGCTGAGACTATTGGCATGTTTTTGTTGGAGGACATAATTTGCCGGTGGGGATGTCCGCGGTGGATTGTAACAGACAACGGGACTCCGTTTATTGCCGCGTTGAAATGGTTAAAAGCAAAATATGGAATAGAAGGAATCAGAATTTCACCCTACCATTCGCAATCGAACGGAGTAGTCGAACGTGGACATTGGGACTTGAGGCAGGCGTTATATAAAGCCACAGGGGGCAACCTGCACAAGTGGTATTATTTTCTGCATCAAGTTCTGTGGGCGGACCGCATAACGGCGAGAAGAGGAATGGGATGTTCCCCTTACTTCGCAGTATGCGGGGCTCACCCAATCTTACCTTTGGATGTTGCGGAGGCGACATGGCTCGCGGAATATCCAGACCACATCATTTCGACGGATGAGCTCGTTGGACTTCGGGCCCGTGCATTGGCAAAACACACCACTCATGTAGAGGAAATGCGGGTGAGGATAGCCGCATTGAAGGAGAAGAATGCGGAGGCCTACACGGAGAAATATAAGCATGTGATTAAGGATTACTGCTTTGAGCCTGGAGATGTTGTGCTGGTTCGGAACGTAGTTGATGAAGGCTCGTTGAGCGGGAGGAACAGAGACCGGTGGTGGGGACCTGTAATTGTGGTCAGAAGAACCAAAGGAGGGTCTTACATTGTCTGTGAATTTAATGGTGCTGTCTGGCAGAAGAAGATTGGCCGCTTCCGAGTTATACCTATGAACAGCGTGAAAAACTCAGCATCGGCGATCGGATCGAGGAGTTGATAGATACCTCTCGAAAGATGCTTGATGAACTTGAGAATGAACCCGAAGAAGTCTATGAAGGCAAAGACTTACAGTTCGATGGGGTTCGATTGCACTCGGGTTTGGATGAACCAGATGCGATGGTACCGAGTTTGGAACAGAGTCCGACAACGATAACGAAGATTGATAAGCCAACTTGAATGCGATCAGTTTTTAAAATGGGCTTATAAATCAGAAATAGAAGGTTCACACGAAGGAAATAACAAGAACAACCGGTGCTCATTAATAAATAAGGAGGGACTAAGGCGTCTATAGGGCTTTGTCAACGGTCAAAGGACCAACAGGGAGTCCAAATAAGAAGGGAGCTCAGGTAGATTGTGGGGAAAGGCCAGGGAGACAGTCTACGCGACAAATGAATAAGTACGTAGGACTGTCTCGCATGTTCGACAGCGTGGGATGGCCGCCGCCGTTGACGTTGAGGACACTAAAGGCAGCTAGTAGCCTGACTGGGGACAGTCAGAATCTGTGAAAAATGGAGATGAAGAGCGGGAAGAATTTTCGAGCTCGAAATGCCCGCACTCGGGCATTTCGGGGATGTCCATCAGTCAAATCTGATGGCCGATCAACGGCAACCTCGGGAGAAATGGGAGAAATGGGAGAATTGGGAGAAAGGCGAGAAGTGTGAAAATGGAGCAGAACGGTAGTCTAGAACCGAAGTAGTGGGGAGGGTAGTGAAACTCGACAACCTACCTTGACAGAACGCGACTGACTTGAGTTCATCGAGAACCGTGTTGCATCTCCAGGGTAGGTCACATAGGGACCACTAGCGGCATGTTTTGGCTGTCAATAGCTGGAGTAGGAGCCCCTGGTTGGGAAGGGGGGATGGTTGAGGTCGCGTTTCACAGACGGAGAACAATGAGGCAGACCAAGTCACGGGCACGGGACATCTGATGGCTTCTGCGTAGCGCGTTTCGTATATGGTTCAGACGCGTTTCAGGTGTCCTACATGTAACAGGTGCTTGGATACGTGGATGCGCGTCCAAGATACGCCTCAAAAGCCCTGCAGAGTAGCAACAGGGGTCTTCAACTTGGTTACTGGCATTAAATTCGCGTTTCGAACGGGAGTTGGGCATTTGAAAGGAAGATTTTGGTACAGGACTATGCTATAAGTAGAAGACTTGGAGTTTTGAGCGGGTTTTGGACCTAGAAGTTACACATATGTATTATTGTTTGGGGGTAGTACAAATATCTACGGTATAAAAGGACGAGTAGTTTAGCTGGAATAAAACAATTTACGCCCAGGGCTCTCCTGTGATTTCTCTCTCTCTCTTTTTGGCTCTCTGAACGGAACGGGTACGGGTACGGGAACGGAACGGAACGATTGTACGGGAACGGGACGAAAGGAACGGGAACGGTTTTGGTTGAAAGAGTTGGAACGAGTTTATTGGTTTGAAAGGACTTCGGTTATTATCTGGATTGCAACTACCATATACTTTGGTAGGAACCCCCGAACTTGCGCGACCGAAGTGTTGTTGCTGGTGTTGAACTAGAGTTTTGAAGGGTTTTGGTTTTGGTTTTGGTTATCACTGCGGGTCAGTGATTTGGTTGGGTTGGATTTGGTTGGATTTTCAGTTCACACTTGCTCACGCTTAGAGCGTTTCAGCATCTTCACTGATACATTTACTGAACGTGTATTACAGCTTTTACTCTTCGGTACCCAACCCTTCTCTTGCAATGCCCGCAGTACTCAACTACCTCAGGTCCCGTCTTTCAGATTATCGGCTATAGCCTACAGGCCGCCGCACTTCCATTTCCCGTCTTTGGACTTGCCTGTTTTCTGAATGGGATTGGTGTATCAATACTGGTGCGATAAGTCGCAGCCAGTCGCTGACCACTGCTCTAACCAGCCTCAAGGACGCTCAAGCCAACGGCTACGTCGCCGCGTTTTCACGAAATCCTGAAGCCAAAATGGGTTATGTCCAGGCTGCGTACGGTCAGTGTTAATCCTTATACAACTCCAACTACACGTGTTCAAATTTCAATTCGCTAGGAGCCGGTATCTTTGCCGCACCTCTTGTTTCCACCCAATTCGCGCAGTTGCAACACTGGTCGTTTCACTATCTAGTCTCACTGGGACTCACTTTATCCAACATGGGAATTTTGTTTGTTGTTTTTCGCGGGAAAACGCAGGATGGTGCGTGATTCCACGGCTTTGAATATTTATTTATTTATTGTCCGTTTGTAGAGTGTCTTGCACAACTCGGCCAGGCCGAAGTTACCAAAGGGAGCAGCGAAAAAAGTCATATGCGCCAAGTCCTGTCCATCAAGGCACTCCATGTCTTAGCGCTCTTCCTTTTCATGCATGTCGGAGTAGGTGTTGCAATTGCAGGTCGGCCAAAGAGCATAGACATCTGTATATATTTACTGACGTTTTCTCGGACATTTAGGCTGGACCGTTACCTTCATGGTCGACGTCCGTGGAGGCGGACCCTCTTCGGGATATATTGCTGCCGGTTTTTGCAGGCGGTTAGTGTGCCGAAAATGACTTCGATTCTTTCCTCACGACTTGCAGGAGTGACGCTGGGACGCATTGCGCTGATATGGGTGAACCAAAAGGTAATATCCAGACTCCCTCATAATTTCACTGACCACATCCCTCAAGATTGGAAACAATCGCGGCGTCTACGTTTATTCCATCATTGCTATTGGGTAATTGAGCAGGCCTATATCATTTTCTCTAACTGAAGCCTATCTTTAGATTACAGCTAGTGGTCTGGCTGGTTCCGTCCCTCATCGGCGGGGCCATCTCTGTTGCCTTCATCGGACTCTTGACTGGCCCGATTTATCCACTTGCTCTTAATCGAGCGGCCAAGATGTTTCCTCCATGGCTTCTCACTGCTAGCATGTCTTGGATGGCCGCGATGGCAACATGTGGAGGGGCCTTTGTCCCCTTCGTCGCGGGAGGAATTTCTTCGCGAGTGGGGATTAAAAGTGTAGAACCCGTGTAAGTGACCCATGTTTCGCACCCAGCTTTTGCAATTCTCCCAACTCAATCTTCCCTCCGATAGAATTCTGGCGATGATGATTGCCATGCTCGGCCTCTGGGTGTTGGTTCCAAAGAAGATCTGAGAATGCAGGGATGGTCGGACTTCGACCGCCATAATATTTCCCCGAAATCACATATGCAGACCAAATTTGTACTCCCATATGTTTTACGCCGCACCGCTGCACGCCAACGAAAAATGAATGAGAGAAAATGATACAACGTACAAACAAAGTCGAACCAACACGATTTCATAAAGAGACCATTCCGTCAGCTCAGTTTAAAATTGAGCCAACTGACTCCCTCCCACCATCACGGGCTTCACGTATATTCTGTGCTCGAAGGTGGGTTGTTGCAGAAACACTGCTTTCCGAGCCCATCTCATACACCGGTGCGCATCCTCAAAGGTCATCGTCAATCAGGGAAATGTGTAGCAACCTTCGTTGCGGACGCCCTCACTTCATGATTGGTGCAACATGAATTGGGTTCTTCGAATCATGCACATTCGGTGTAGATAGGCAGGGGTGTGTGTAAATGAATTCGTTTCGGTCGGAGGGTTAGCGTCGCTGCCCAGACGTATGATACTTTGTCCCGCTAGAGTCCTGGTATACACTCATCTATGAGCGATTTCTCCACATCTCCGTATCCAACCATCCAAACATCCAAACTGTCCCACCTTCACAATTGATCCCCACCGCCTCGTCATCGAGCAACGGGGCACCCTTTGCCCTCAGATGGACCCACTGGACCGGAGTCGGATTATTGCTCTCTCTAGTAGGATCAATACACCTTTCTGTCCTCTGTCTGTCGTTCACACAAATTGCAACTCTTTTGTACGTATTATCGCGCTCGACATATAATGAGCAAGCGGGGCCATAATATTCTGGTCAACATCGCGATTTGCAGGTTTATCTTTATTCTTGCGCCGCATATCACCGATGTCCGATTTGAATTGGCTCCACGTGACCGCGTTTCTTCCTGCCGACGCGGCTGACGACGACATTCGGGGTTTTCGACCGATCTTGGAGGTTCTCCACATGTGTTCTTCTAATCTCTGCCTGTTGCCACGAGTTCCATGTCCTCTACTCAAGTCGCGGAGGAACTCCCCACTGCCCAGACGACTCCCGGGAGCGCGACGCCGAGGAGCTCGCGAGGCGTAGAGCTCACTGATCAAACCAATCGACTGCCCTTCAAGAAACTCCTTCCCATTTTCTTGGGGCTGGCACTTTGTGTCGTTGTGTCCACCCTTGACTCGGTTATCGTCGCCACCGCGATCCCGACAATTTCTTCCGCCTTCAACGCTGGATCTGTTGTCTCTTGGGTTCCGTCTGCCTATCTTTTGACTTCGACCTGCTTTCAGCCACTATATGGCCGGTACGCCTTGCGTTTCTCTCCGTTTCAATAATTTACAAAATGGGTTCCGCGTAAACAGATTCTCGGACATCTTTGGAAGAAAGTCTGCTCTGTGCCTGGCAATGTCGTTGTTTATGGTTGGATTTGTCTCTCCTGCCCAACAGAGCCCTAACTCATCTCTCAGGCTGGAAATCTGATAAGTGGATTCTCCAAAACAATCGTGCAATTGATTGTTTTCCGCGGGTGCGTTTCATGTTCTGGAATTCGGATTACACACGGATAGCTTCTAAGTCACCGTGAAGTTTTGCGGGTGCTGGCGGTGGCGGGCTGGTTAGCATGATGCAAATCGTTGTCTCGGATATCGTCAGTCTTCGGGAAAGGTACCGTGCTCCCTATGAATGGTGTGAACCCAAGCGCTGAATGATGCATACAGAGGAAAATACCAAGGAATTATCGGAGGAGGCAAGTGTTTCGTTGGCCGACGGACAGCGGCGTTTTTCAACAATCCTTACTATGTAGTTGTCGCTATTGGATATGCAATCGGTCCCGTAATCGGCGGCGCTCTAGCCCAGAAAGTTGGTTGGCGTGTAGGTGCTTTTCTGAGTCGATTTTCCCTTTGTTGATTTTTTCTTCAGTGGTGTTTCTGGGTCATTATCCTCCAAAGATAGAAACCTGACGAAACTCAGTCATTCGTCATAGATTACAATCCCCGTTTCGTTTGTGGCGACCTGCGTGGTGGTCTTTATTTTGCCATTGAAGCCTGTTCAGGGCGAAATTCGCAGGTAAGTCAATTCCATCAACTCCCTCTTCTCTGGGTTTATTCTCGATTAGCAAACTGCTTGCTGTGGACTACATCGGTACATTGTTGACCCTCGTGGGGTGCACACTGTTAATGCTTCCGCTTATATGGGTACGTTAGCGTTCTTTTACCATTCTGATGTTAGCCCGGTCCGATTTTTCTTTCAGGGCGGCGTCATTTCCCATGGAAGTCTTCCATAGTCCTCGCGCCGTTGATGTCCGGGTTTGTCGTGGTGGCTATGTTCTGCTTTTGGGAATGGAAAGGAGCGCGGCTGCCCATAGTTCCAAGTGCGCAAGTTCTTCGAATTTCTTCGCTTAAGAGGTGCTTAAATAACGAGATCAGTGTACATCTTTAAACATTCGACCGTAACGGGTGTTTTCATTTCGATGTTTGTCAAGTAAGACCATCATCACTCCTTCTCCGTTTACGCATATCCTTGACTGGCTTGTAGTGGCTTTGTATTTTTCTCAACGTTGTATTACCTGCCGCAATTCTTCCAAGTGGCTTTGGGTTACGATCCACTTCATGCTGGTACCTCAATATTTCCCCTGCACCTCTGTACACAAATCCTCATCCGAAGTCAGGGCTCTTCCTCGTACCTCTTCTTGTCACACAGATTATTGCAAGTTGGGCTGCAGTGGGTGTCTCAGCTTTGGTTTTTGTTTCCACATTTACTTCATGTAACCAACATGTAACTTTCTAGGGCATGATGGTGAGCCGCACGGGCCGTTATAGGTAGGCATTTTATGATATCATTTTTCTTCGAGCTGAAATTCAATGCAGACGATCATACACATGGGATTCGCCGTTTGGTCCGTTGCCTGTGGCCTCATATCCACTATCCGGCCCGGGTCTCCCAAGGCCGTCCAGGTAGTTTACACGGGCCTCTCAAGGCTGTTTATGTGCTGAAATTTGCAGGTAGTTTACATGCTGCTAGCGGGCATCGGGGCAGGTCAGGTATATATGTGCTGCTTATTTCTGTGCCTGGCGCTTTTCTGACGAAACCTCCACAACAGACGATGCGTAGGTTCAACCGAATTCCAACAATGTTCGCGACTAAGTAGATACACAGAGACGACGACTGTTGCGGTTCAAGCCAGCGTCTCAAGACGTGATATGTCAGTCGTCACAGCGATGCGCAATGTATGCATTTCTACTTATTTTCTCACCAGTTTGATTTTATGTGATCCTCAGTTCATTCGGCTTCTGGGCGGAACTCTGTCCCTTGCTGTCGCCTCGACCTTGCTGAACAATAAGCTTCGCACCGCCATGACAAGCTTCGGCGTCTCCTCCTCGCAGATCGGCCAGATTCTCGACGACCCCGCCCTCCTACACAAACCTGCAAGCGTAGGGATTTCCCAGGCCACCGCGACGAACATCCTGTACCACGGCTACACCAGGGGTTCAGCGCGTTGTCATTATGAACGCGTGCCTGACAGCATTCGCAACCCTAATTTCCGTCTTCATGATCAAGCACAGGAGCTGACGCGCGGGGGACGATGAGATGCTACGCCAGAAGGCCATTCAGGAGGGCCTGGAGAAGAAGATGGGCGTGGTTAGTGGTGCTGCGACGCCAAAAAATACTGGTACTACGACGCCGATGAAATTAGAGAGCGGGGTAGGCGAGGATGTGGAGATGGCTCGCGTATCAAAACATGGGGATGGTTCAGTGTAGGATCCATTATGGCTTGCTTCCTTTGTTCTTGTTTCATTAGAATAACAATCATGTGCAATGGGTTCAATTTATGTAATCAACTTGATGGTAGGTAGGTAGGTAGGTGGGTAGGATTACACGGCACGGTCCCGCACAGGAACGCCGGTTCCAGGAATTATCCCGGTGTACAATTTCGGTCGGTGAAAGTTCAGTATTAATCTCATCTAGCCTATTGTATTTCACTTGTCGTAATCGCAGCCATAATCATTTCAGTTTAATAACCCTTTGATGTTTCGTTTCTCGCCAAGGACGTCTAACTTGAAGTACTCGCAAGTAACTTAACCTTTAGCGAAGCTGCGCGCGCACTGACGGTTATTGGGCAAGATTCGGGACGAGGAGAGCAGGATTCTCACCGCTTCAATCCGGCTGCATCCCCATTGAAATGACCTGGTCCCCGGGTTAGGTCCCTTGTCGGCGTTCTGCCAAATGTAGTGTACCTGGAATAAGTTTAGGTTCTGATACCCGAAATCGAACGGTGAGGATGCTTACTTCCACCCGGCAGGCACCGTCCCTATGTTCGACGCATAATGGGCTATCCATAGCGGATTATTGGTGCCGAACTTGGCGCTGTTACCAGTCCATGTCTTCCACCAGTCGGTCGTGGTGTAGATCATTGGTGTATGGTTTGAACGTGGGAGGTCAACTAACCAGGATCTATGGGCATTGATTAGTGGGGAAAGACTGAAGGAATTCTGTGTGCTTACTACTTTGTTTCTGCATGGTGGGTGGCCGAGAAGTCGGAGATACAGGACACCATTGCGGCTTGGCTGAGTCCGTGGCACGAAACACCGACTTAGCTCCAAGCTTGGAGTGACAGAGCTGACGGATATTACATTCAATGTCCATAGCACCAGGGAGAGTGCGCCCGTCGGGGCTCCAGCCGCCTGAAAAATATGTGGTTGAGTCCTGTACGATTAAACTGTTTGAACGACTCCCAACCTCCATTCTTGACGAAGAATTTGGCTTGAGCGAAATGATACCCACGGCAAATTATTCCCGCCTTGGTCGCACCGGTCCAGGTGTACTTGGAGCTGAATGTAGGGTCATTGTATGCTTTTAAGAGAGAGTGGGAAGTCAGAAGGATCGTGGGCCGGGAGCAATATTTTACCGGACTTGTTCCCACCGTAGCTTTCATCTAAGCAAATTGAACACTGTTGGTCTTGACTTTCTCCCAGTCGACGGTGGCCTGGTAGTGTGAGACGTCGATGCCTTGGGATGGGCCGCCGCACGACGGTACCGCGGCATCGTAATAGAAAACTGTGGAGATGAAGGTGACAGGTAAGAGAAGCCATTCGCGGGGAATTCCTAGTCCGGAGGGTACTTTCTCAGGCTAAAATGAGAATTCTTGTCCGACTGCAACCTCCTCGAGCAGAGGATTGGGGAACCTGACCTCACGCTACCGAACTTGTCGCCGCAGTCACCAGGAAAATCCCGTGGGTCACCCGAAATTGGGTCGGTTCTGCCTGAAGGATGGCATGGCTTCCGGTGGCTCCGCTCGTTTTTCTTTTGTGGATGGAGGAGCGTCGGCATTGGGCGGAACGCAAGGGAGGGCGGAGTAAGTAAACAGCGGCACCCGGCCCGAAGAGGCGGCCGCATTCCATGAAACGCGTGCATGACCCAACTTTTCACTTTTCATTCAACGCCTTTTAATATTCCCATTTCCAAGCTCCGAATACCTTACTCTTGCCTCAGATCCTCTTCCGAAATGTCGCCGCAAGCGTCGCCACCGGCAACGGAGTAACAAAATCGAGCAGGTTCTTTGAATGCCACTCTCAGTGGTGTTGCCATCCGCTCCAAAATATGGATGCCCTCCGGGGAAATCATCCTTCAAGTAGAATCCACTCAATTTCGCGTCAACCGAGACGTCCTGGCGAAACACTCGTCTGTCTTTCGGGACTTGTTCTCTGTGCCACAGCCTGCAAACGAGCCGGACCATGGACGGATGCCATACTGTCGAGTTGTTCGACAGGGCAGACGATCGGGCCGAACTTCTCGCCGTCCTTTATGAGCCGTGAGCGATATTTCCTTCTTCTCGATCTCTCGTTCACCCCCGTGCAGGTTTCAACACCAGAGCAGACCACAGTTCAACACTCTGGCCGCCATGCTACGTCTCGGCAAAAAGTACGACTTCAAGCAGCCCCAGCCGGATGCGGTTTGTCGCGTATCCGTTATGAGTTTCCCTCCGAATCCAAAGCCTTCAACGACTTGGACGCGGTCATGACGAAGATGAAATACCGCCGCGGTATTCACTGCGATCTACTGAACCTGGCGTATGAATGTGGAAACATATTCAAGCGTACCTTTGCTGGCATTCTGTTGCCTGCGTGAAAACACCCAGGTAAGTATTCCTTATTACATTCCTTCCTGATGTAGCGCTCATCCCTGAAACCAGGGAAACACTCTTCGACGGAGTTGAACGGGACGACGGCTCACGCGCGACCTTTTCCGACGAGCTCAAGATAAACATGGCGCTTGCATTTGTGAAGATGGAACTGTTTCAGCATCGAACTCTGGCCTGGCTTCGCGACGACAGCGTTGTTCCCTACCGCTCGTACCCATCAGCGATTCGTTGCACGCAGCAGCGAAATGCAATGGCATGCGTCGTCGATCGAGACCACGAAAGGCAGTTTAATCTGGGCTACACCACAGATCAGTGGCAGGAGCGATGGACGGGGGGATGCTTTGCCCACTGTGCCAAGAAGCGGCTATGGTTGTTTATGACTTCAACCGTGCGAAGGGTTCGGAGTTGCTCCCCACATTTTTCGGACTGCCTGCGTGGAAGGATTTGAAAGACGATGTAGATTAGCTCTATGGTAATATTACACTGTATTTTAAAGAATTTCCAGAGACTTGCTTATTTTGGAAGGTCGCAATATTACGTTGCGTCGCGTCGAGTCACGGTGACAAGAAAAACCGTGACCGCAACTCTCTGCCTTTTACCACGTCGTACATTCTCGCTGCCCTCACTGCTCGAATGTCAGAACGCCCTTCTTCTACAAAAAAGAAAAAGAACGGAACAGGAGCCGCCGGAACCTGCCCCCGCCTCAGATCCCATCCCGGTCCGCTCTAAAATTTGGATGCCCTACGGCGACATAATCGTCCAAGCGGAATCCACACAGTTCCGTGTGAACCGCGACAATCTGGCGCGACAGTCGTCCGTTTTCCGTGATATGTTCGCTGTCCCACAGCCTCCAAACGAGCCGAAGGTGGAAGGATGTCCGATTGTGGCCGTTTTCCGACACCGCAAAGGACTGGGAATTGCTTCTTGAAGTGATCTATCATCCGTGAATCTCTCTTGGTTCGTTCATAATGATCTGCTCACCCTCCATAGATTTCAAGCGCCCCGCTTCTCGGCCGTTTCATGTGGTGGCGTCGATGTTACGATTGGGTTAAAAGTACGATATCCTTGAAGCCCGAGGAGGACGCCTTATCCCGAATTCATTTCGAATTTCCTTCCGACCTGGAGACCTGGCGTCGAAGACCCATCGCTCTCACAAAGATAGACGACTCAGGGGGCGTTCATGTCGATCTCCTACATCTCGTCTTCGAGTGTGGAGTCCATTCGTCCATACCAACTTTGGGTCTCGCTTGCTTAGCTTTTCATAATCTCGTGGGTATTCTTTGACTGCCAGTGAGGTTCCGTGCTCTAATTGTCTCCCGTGCAGGAAACATTGTTGCTCGCCGGCGTTCAGCGCGAAGATGGTTCCTTTGCAACCATCCACGCACACATTTTGCTACATTGGCCATTGCCCTGGAACGAATTCTACACTTCCAACGGCGTCCAGTCTTTGTCTTGGCTCCAGGATGATACCGTTGTCCCGCATAAATTGTGGCAAGTCGCCGCAAACTATGTGAGCGTCAGAAAAAAGAGATCAATCATTTGGTTTCGTGGAGGGTGCCGCACGGACACGATTTGAGCTTATACCATCGACGAGTGGGATGACGAATTGGCAAAAAATCTCTGTGATCTATGTGCAGGAGCAGTAAGCCTTTCTACGAAGCTAGTTGTCAGAAGGGCTGGAAACTACTGCCGACATTTTTTGAACTGCCGGAGTGGAGCATTTAAAGGACGCAGAATAGCCGCTTGTATTCAAACTGATTTCGAATTTGAACGACGACATGCATCATCTTTTGAGATTCTACTATGAAAGTTGTACAGTTTCGATGATCAAGAAGGTCGGACGCGCAAAACAGAATTCAACCTCAAAGTCAAAGTAAAAACCATCACCAAAAGAGATGAAGGTGAAGGGTAAGAGGCTCCATGGACGGAGGTCCGAAGGACAGCGAGGATCGGAGAGTTTGACCATAATTCTGTCGTTCCGCCTGCAGAGTTCTTACTAACATTGACACTGAAAAGAGTCTTGGCCCGCTTTGAAAGGCGAAAGCAACTTGAAAGTTATAACTTGGAGCTCTCCAGATAAGATCAACAATTCACCCTCCAACATAAAAATCAGGCATTGCAAATGAACTAAAATTTGTGGGGCTGTCTGGAGGGACGCTGAGTTGGATAGGAGGGACGCCGTGACAGGCCGATCAGTGTGACTCCGCGATCACCTGACCGCACACGAACGTGTCCAAATTCGGACTCTCTTCTTGCCACCACATTGCTAACTGTTTCTTGCTTTCTTGGCAAATGGCAGGCCCTCTAAGTGGCCACATTATCAACTCCTACGAATCCTCCATGAACCAGTCCAACCAATCTATCTGTACCGACGGCCCTAATATCCTTCAATCCCAGTATGCACGGCTCCTTCAATCCGAATATGCACAGCACCCAGCGGTCTTTTTCCTTCAGCAATCCCTCCCCGGCCCTCGACGAGCATGTCTGAGTCCACTTATGACCGCGTCAACCGCCTGCAGACCAAGCTTAACCAAAAACTCGGCCCCGAATTCATCTCGCAGCGTCCTGGGCCCGGTGGTGGTCCAAAACTCACGTACGCGGAGGGCTGGAAGGTCATCAACGTAGCGAACGAGGTCTTTGGCTTCGACGGCTGGAGCTCCAATATCGTCAGTCTGACGATCCCCGACTATATGGACTACAACGAGGAGACAAGGCGGTTACAACGTCGGGGTCTCCGCCGTCATGCGTGTGACGCTCAAGGAGGGTGTGTTTCATGAGGATGTCGGGTATGGGATGATCGAGAATGCAAAAGCAAAGGGAATGGCGTTGGATAAGGTGTGTTAAGTCGCCGACCTTTTTTCGTAGTTAACCTTCTTTCGTAGTGTAAAAAGGAGGCCGTGACCGACGGGCTGAAGCGCACCTGCGTACATTCGGTAATGTCCTCGGGAACTGTCTCTACGACAAACAATACACCGCCGAGATCGTCAAGATTAAGGTGCCGCCCGTAGGTTGCCTCATTCGTTATCTAGCGAACAACTAATGATGGGTGGATAGATGAAACTCGAAAAGAGCGAGCTCTATCGACTGCCCGAGCTCTCTGAAAAACCGCCAGCCGGTTGCATCGACATCCGCCGCTGCGTCCTCGGCCTCGGCCTCACGGTCGTCTATCACCGCGACCTCCACACCTGTCCGAGCCCCCATACCCGCGCCCGCCCCTGCACCGCAACAGCAGAGATGGCAAGCCCCAACAACAGCAACAGCAACCCGCCAAACCCATCTCCTCCGTGCCCCGACACATGCAAACCACGGGCCTCCAAACGCCCATCACCACACCCGCAACGGCCACCGTCCCTGAGCGCAAAGTGTCCTTCGCCCCCCTAGACGAAGCCTCCGCAAGCGCAGATGCAGACAATGCAGACGAAGCCGCCGCACGCAGAGGACGAGGCAGAATCATTCGGCTTCTTTTCGGACGACGACGCGTTCCTCGCGTGCGTGGATATGGGGAGGGGGATCTTGGGCGGCCGATTGAGTATGAGGAGAGCGGGGGAGAATAGCGCCGTTTCGGGGTCTGGGGGGTGGGGGCGATGAGGGGGAGCAGCAGTCGAGGGTGCCGCAGGTGTCGCCCCCGCAGCAGCAGGAAGCGGATCGCTTTGGCCGATGGGGCTTGGGCGTACAGGGACGGGGACTGGGACGCGGGCTGGGGCGCAGCAGCAGTGGGGTGCGATGAACCCGCCGCCGCCGCCGAATCCGCCTCAGCAGCAGCAGCAGCAGCAGAGGGTGAACGTCGTCCTCGCGCGCAGGCGCAGAAGCCGAATTCCGGAGGGTCGTCCTCCGCATCCTCCTCGCGCGCTGCTGCGATTTTGAGTGCTACGCGGGGTGTGGCTGGGGCGGCGCCGTCGGCCTCGACTTCGACGACGAACCAGAATCAGAATCAGAAGGACCCGACGCCGCCTAGTTCTCGGAGTGACGGGGGGGGAGTGCGAGCACGAGCACGAGCACGAGCGCACCCGCCCCTGCCCCCGCGAAACGTCCGTCCACGCCATCGGCCGGCGCCTTCCACTTCCCGCCCGGGATGGTACGTCTCCGTCTACCTATCCCTCCTCTCCTTAGCCCTCTACCCGTCTCCTCCTCGTCTCCGCTCATTACTGACTTTGCGCAATAGAATACGCTCCTGCAGCAGCAGCAGAGCAACGGTAAGCCGCCGCCTATGCTGCCGCCGCCGCAGGGGTGTGAAGCGCGGCGCGGACGCGATGATGTGCGTATATCTTTTCTTCTTCTCTTTCGTCTCCCTCCTCTATTCTCTTGCGTGCTGCCAGAATGATAGCTACTTATTATTGTATCTCTGTTCTGTCTTGATTGCAGAGCCTCCTCGACGCGCACGGGTGCGAGCGCAGGGCTTGGATTGAGTGGTGCGGGTGCGGGGGGGACGGCAAGGCAGCCGCTCGGGACGCTTGCGCTCGATGGCCGCAGCAGCAGCAGCAGCAGTATCAACAACAGGGCGGGTCGGATTTGAAGCGGGTGAGGCGGTGAGCTCGAGGGCGATGAGTTTGGTGCGGAGGTGGGACCAAAAAAACAGCCGCTCGGGACACTTGCACTCGATGGCCAACAGCAGCAGTGATAGCAACAGGGCTGGTCGGGTTTGAAGCGGGTGAGGAGCTTCGAGGGACCGAGTTGTGGGTTTTGACTTTTCTGTTCTGGGATTTCCTACAGGCATTGTATAACCTCACGCAATACGCTACTTTTTTGTTGCTTTTTTTTTTATTTGTGGTGAACTTTTGGCGCGCTAATGTGCGCCGTCATATGCATCGCGCTGCGACAGGATTTTCTTCTTCTTTTTCCTTCTTTTTGACATTGCTGCTGCGACCGGTTTTTTCAGGGAATTGGGGAGACAAAGGATACCGTATTCCCTCCTCTCATATGTGGTTTCGTGTATTAGGATGGAGACGGTGTAATCCCTCGGCTGGTGGTCGAGAGACACGTCCATGGCGTGTGGTGGTTTGGGACGCGGGCTCGTAGGGAGCTGCACCAGGGCGTTCCCGAACTAGCTGCATCTTGATTTCCTCATCTCTCGAGCCGCCCATTTTTTGTGTTTTTGGAAATTTAGAGTGAATACAGGCCGCTGATCTGCGTCTCGTAGGTCCTGACACTCCTTATATCCCATAAATGTGGGCAGTAATTTCCAGCCCTTCTGGCGCCCAGCTTTGTGAGAAAGCTTTGCTGCGCCTTCGCAATTTATCCGACCACTCTTCAAGCGCTTAGCTCACATTGTGGCTACTAGTATCCCCCCACAGAATCAAATGATCGATTTCTTTTTTCTGGCAGTCACATACTTTGCGCGATCTGCACAATTTTATGCGGCACAATGGTACCGGTGTCGTCGCTGAGCTATGACTCGCGATCGGACAAGGACCAATTCCTTTGAAAGTCCATATTCGTTCGAGGGCCAGGACCAAGCGGGTGAAGATGTGAATGTGGAGATGCGCTTTCAACAGAGCGAGGTACGAGATCATTTGTCGAAGTGTCTGTCTACGAGAGATTAGTGCAGTAGCTGGGAGGAGTTGAAAGACCTAGATTAGGACTTTCGTCTAGTCTCAGTAGATGGCGTGCCAGTAACCTGCGTTCTATTTGGCGGCTCACGGCTTGCGGTTGGGGTTCAGACCGACAGTACAAGTGCCATTTTTTCAGCATTAACAACAGATATTATGTTACTAAGTTAATATATATACGAAGAATTGACGACGGGTGCTTTTGCGTGTCGCCGCCATACGCCTGTGTGGCTATTTCACCAAGCACAATGATATCGAATTCATTAAAGGTCCTACAGAGAGGAATTAACATTTATGAGCAGGCAGGACTAAGCTCGGACAAGCCACCAACCTGTGATCCTAGCTTGTGTGAAGCAAGTGCCTTTTCCCCTTCCCATCCGTGCCTAAGAACAATATTTCCCGAGGGCAAGCAGAATCTGCCAGCTTTGATGTGATGGGCATCCCTTATCTAGCGAGACACCCATTGCACGCAGGACGTTTCTGGGTCGCTTTTGAACATGTGGCCATAGGAAGTATTGAGGACCGTTGAGTCAAGCTCAATGGAGAAGGGGAAGATTTACTAGACAGGAAGATGGTTCAATGTTGGAAGGATGACAATGTGAAAGCGGACGGACGAAGATTGGAGCGGTAATACGACATGTCGCGCACGGTCAAGTCCGCACGCCAGCTCATGTATGACCTAGCCTTCTCGGGCGATGAGCGAACCCCATGCCGGCCATAATGGGATTTATCGTAGTTTGTGTGGTGGCTCGTGAACGAGAAAGTAACGCCGTTGAGGGTCACTCATCGAAAGGACGTTGGAGGGGATTTCTTCGCACCAAATTCGTAGGGTTTCGTAGGAACGGACGCCACGACCGCGTCCGTCAACACGGTAGTGGAACGGGAAGCCCCCAGCATATGCGGTGACCCGTTTCGCGGGTCCCGCCAGTCGATTGAATAGCCACCGTTTTATGCACACTTCATCGGTAGTGGATAGATAATCGTAGGAGAGCCTCGATTCCAAGGGATGAGCAGGAGTAGGTGCAATAACTCGACGTTGGCATGAAGTGGAACCTAGTGTGAGGCATGGTAGTGTCGTCAAGTCGTCCGAACTTGCGGTAGGGTCCGTTGGTTGAACAGTTGAAGAGGCAGGGGAGAAGGCAGGGCATTTAACGCATACGCTGTACAACAAGCACCAGCATAGAGACATCGGTTTGAAGGCGACGCTATAGTCCAGTACAATAAGGAGAGTGACAAGCGCGGCCACACAAGCATTTCAGGCAGAGGAAGGAAGTAAGTAACAATAACCACTGCTGGACTGAACGCCCACAAAGGACGACCATCAGGTTTCCATTTAAGACAAGGCCAACGGAAATAAGCAGCGTCCCCCGACAGTTCTTTGTTACCGCTTGGTGGGTTTGAGGACAAGCGCGGCTGAGCGACTCGATCATCAGATTGACCGCCTTGTTTCGGCAGGTTCGGCAATCACCCCAAAATCACCCGCTTCCTTCTGTGAACCCTCAACGTTTCAACATTGAATCCAGGGATCCGAGTCGAACATAACGCGTCGCTGTCCACTTTTTCGGCTCGCAGGAGCGTGTATCTAGGTTCAACACTCGTGGAAACTTGGATGTCCCAGGCAGCCGAAATCTTCTGTTCGCGCTGCCGCTGGCGTGGTAAGCTGCCAGTGGCAGCAATGGACTGAACATGCAGCGGGCTCAATAACATTTTATCATCGTGTTATTGAGCTACCTACCGGTCCCACCCTACTTCAAGTCGCCTCCGTTCTTTTTACGCTCGCACGTCGCTGGATGGTCTCATACTACTGGGTGGTCTCATGACCCTTTATCGCGCTAACGTTGCGTTCTCAACACTTCAGCTGTTGCGACGCTCCACAATTTCCTCTTCATCTCTGACGGATTAACTGACTGATTGACAGTCAATGCGCATGGGCACAAAGCCGGAGCTATATATATCGCCCACTGGGTCTCATAAATACCGCTAAACTACAGTATATACCACCCCTGTGTCTCACATGAAGCTTCTCCCAGTCATCCTCTTAGCTGCTATCCAATCTACGTTGTGCAGCGGAGTAGCGATCGTCTTTCGGGACACCGTGAAGCGCGCACAACCCCAAGGAATCGATGTCTCCCATTTCCAGACTACCGTCGACTGGGCCGCCGTCAAGGCTAGTGGTGTCTCTTTTGTGTATATCAAGGCGACCGAGGGGACAAGTATGTCGGCTCAATATGAACGGTCCGAGTTCTGTCTAAACTTCTCTTGATAGCGTTCGAGGACCCGACGTTCAGCTCGAAGTACACCGGTGCAACGACAGCAGGTCTCATCCGCGGAGGGTACCATTTTGCCCATCCGGATAGCAGCTCAGGCGCCACACAGGCTAAATACTTCCTCGCTCATGGCAAGTGTTGCGTATTTCTTCCCGGCACCTGCCCGACTTGAACTTTGTCGTAGGTGGCGGCTGGAGCGCGGACGGCCATAACTCTACCCGGGGCTCTCGACATTGAATGTACAATACTTGGGTTTATAACTCATCATTCTATAGATTCACGGCTTGCAGATAACCCAGATGGAGCGGAATGCTATGGGCTCACTGCGTCCCGCCATGGTTTCCTGGATATCCGACTTTTCTTCGACGTATCATGCAGCGACTACAGGTAAGAGTGTTCATTTTGTTTGGTAGCTTGTCCTCAACTTTTTTAACACCAGGTTCCCTGGTTTGTATTCCTCGTTCTCGTTGTTATCCTTATTTCTCAACACTATTCCACGCTAGTTATTTACACCACAACCGATTGGTGGACTACCTGCACTGGAAACAGTGCAGCATTTGCGACCAACAATCCCTTGTGGATTGCTCACTACGCCTCAAGCATAGGCACTCTACCGGCCGGTTGGAGGTATACTTTTCAGTCTCAAGTGTTGCACATTATGTTGACTAGGGATTGAGCTTCACGACTTTCTGGCAGTATGCAGATTCAGGGGGTAAATCCCGGCGACCAGGATTCATTCAATGGTGATACGGCTGGCTTGCAACGGTGATTGTCGTTCTTTCCTTCTCATATCTGGCTGAATTTGGTTTCGCAGACTGGCTACTGGTTAATGATGTATATTTAGCCTACCTCTGATATTTTTTCTTCGCCTGCCACGGGCTGCGCTTTTTTCTTCATCTTGCCCCCCTCTCGAGTAAACTTAAACTCCGGTGCCGTCTCCTCCCTCTCGGTTCAACTGGCTCTACTCTGGCGAGTTGCAACAACTCTGAAGTCTGAACTCAAATGTTGAATTTTTGGACCGGCGACGACTTGAAACTGCTAATTAATTCCAATCACCCTCACCACAGTTAAGAATTAATGCCGCTAGCGCAATCAAGTTCTGGCTGCCGGAGCGGGCCGACGGGCCGACGGACCTGCCCCTTTTCGGACCGGATCGCCCGGGGCGCTCGTTAAGAAGTCACGGATATGTTGCCATACACTCTCTTCCCTCCTGCCCACAAATCTTGCACTCCCAAAAATGGTCAAGATTACTGGCTATGAGATTCATGGTGTGTAGCCACTGTAGAGTCCACATTAGTCGCCGGCTCACCTTCCCTAGACGTCCGTTTCCCCACATCGTTAACGGGAGATGGCACGGATGCCATGTATGTTCTTTTCTTTTGGGTTTGGGTGTCGGCATGTACTGAATCTCTTAGGAACACCGAATGCGACTACTCTTCCGCGTACATAACTCTGCAGACCGAATCGGATCTCGTCGGTCATGGAATGACCTTCACCATTGGGCGCGGAAACGATATCGTACGAATACGTGTACCTCTAGCTCTGCTCTTGATTCTGACCCTATCAGGTCTGTATCGCGATCAAAGAGGTCGCCAACCGTCTTGTAGGAAAGGAGACTGAGGAGCTATTCACCAATATGGGCAAGACTTGGGATTTCATGTTAGCGGATCCACAACTTCGATGGTGTGTGTCATATCTATATTTGATCCCCGCACTCGCCGAATATTCACCGCAAGCATCACAGGATCGGCCCTGAGAAGGGCGTTATCCATATTGCGTCTGGTGCGGTTAACAACGCTCTCTGGGATATGTATGCACGGTCAAGGAACAAGCCGCTGTGGAAATTGGTCGTGGATTTCACGCCTGTGTGTTTAATTTTCAGTAGGGTCATGGTGGAACTTACCCTACATTCGTGCGCAGGAGGAACTCGTCAACTCGGCGGCGTTCCGTTATATTTCGGACGCTATAACGAAAGAGGAGGCACTAGCGATGCTTAAGGAGAAAGAGGCCGGCAAAAAGGAACGCGAAGAAAAGGTTCGCGAGCTGGGGTAAGCGCCAACCATTGTATTTGGCGGGTTTGAGGTTTAAACACCAATTGCAGATACCCCGCCTACGTTACCTCTGCCGGATGGCTCGGTATGTTCCTCTCCCTTCATTCGATGCTGCAATTTCACATGAACCAGGATATACCGACGAGAAGGTCGCGCGCCTGACGCAAGAGGCAGTAGCAGCCGGTTTCAACCACTTCAAAATGAAGGTCGGCGCGGACCAGGCAAATGACCTCCGCCGTGGCAAAATTATCCGGTCCATTATCGACGACCCTCAGTACCTTCCTCCGGCCACAAGCCACGCGACCTGAAGAGCGAGGCGCTACGCGGGAAGAACGCCGGACCGACGGGAGCAGTCCTCATGATTGACGCCAATCAGGTGTGGGACGTTCAGCAGGCCATTGACTATGTCAAGGGACTCGAGCCAATCAAGCCCTGGTAAGTGCCCTGATTTTCTTTTGCTATTATGTTCTGTTCTCAATTCGAATGTCTCTAGGTTCATCGAGGAGCCGACTGCGCCTGATGATATTCTCGGGCACGCCGCGATTCGGAAGGCTCTGAAGCCGCACGGTATTGGTGTTGCCACGGGGGAACACGCTCACAACCGGATGGTCTTCAAACAACTGCTCCAGGCAGACGCAATCGATGTTGTGCAGATTGACTCTTGTCGTCTTGCCGGCGTCAGTGAGGTGATCAGTGTGCTTCTCATGGCGGCCAAGTGAGCCTGGGCTTTCCCCCTGCATGCTTGGATGCTTATTCTGCTAGATTCGGCGTCCCTGTGTGCCCTCATGCAGGCGGAGTCGGGTTGTGCGAGTATGTGATCCATCTGAGGTATGTTGAATTTCCCTTCTCCTGGAAATCCAATTGACAGTGAGTGCATCCGTAGTCTTATTGACTACATCGCTGTGTCGGGCAGTATGGAGCGCAACGTTCTCGAGTTTGTTGACCACCTGCACGAGCACTTTGTTACCCCATGCTCCATCAATTCGGATGGGCGCTACAATGTGCCCACGAATCCAAATGAAGGATACAGGTGCGCTCGATGCTGTCTTACGATTCCCGTTCAACCTATTCAACTTGTTTTGCAGCATCGAGATGCACAAGTCGAGTATCGCCGAGTTCGAGTGGCCCAACGGCTCTTACTGGGTCGGTGCGAAGGCAAATAAGTAGCCCTTGTGTCTGCTCGATCAATTGAGAGCAACGGCTCTCGTTGTACTTTCCCGTTTGCTATCCTATTTTGTCAATTCGTTTGTTTCGCTAGCCGCGATCAGGCTGAACTTACATAAGGGGCCAAAATAACTTTATCCTACAGCCTTTCACTATCTTCTTGGAGGCAAGAATTGAGTGCGTTGGACGTTCCACAGTCCATTTGTGATCCGCCGAGCTTCAATTATGAATTCAATGTGAAGTTGAACAAAAATGATGCCGACTCGGAATCTATGCCGAATGCCGGAAGTTGCCGTCGCTTCAAGTTGCTACATACGCCGCTGGCCGTGGTGAGGTCAACCTAATAAATGGAGGGCTTCCGTGATTAGTACGTACCAACAAGTCTTGTCCTTATTCCGTCGGGCACAAGACAATTAACGCTGTGTTTTGCAACAGCCACCTAGACAAATAGGCCAATATACTTGCCATCAAAGGCGCCTTTGTTTTCCGTCTCCAATGTAGCAACCGTCACCTTCCCGTTCTCTGGCTACAAGGCTCGGGATTAAAGTAGACAGGTTGCTGCTAAGGAGATCGACTACCGCTCCTCTTGTTGTATTCCTTGTCCTTTTACAAGTGGGCCCGTTTTTTTGTCCACCTACAAGGTCGCGGTCGCCTCCCGACAAGTCTTGTCTTTCTTGTCTTCTCTGGCGTGTCTCTCAGACAAGGATGGCCTTTTAAAACGGCCTCGTGGTAGTCTACTTCCAGGCACAGGCTCCCCAGCCGTTCAAGATCCAATGCAATACTACTACGCGCGCAGGAATCTCGACCTTTCCTCCCCTTCTTCTTCTCCTCTCGAGTCACCGGTATACGGTATCGTGACTCCAGACGAGCAGCTGGATACGAAGGTTCAATTGCGCAATCGGCTCAACAGCGGCCGCCTTTCGAACATGCCTTCAGGCTTCCCATTTCGCCACGTCATGGATTCCCAAGGGACGACCCCACATATCCTACGACCCTTACGAATTTCGGGAGGAGCTACGCGCAGACTCTCGATGCAGCGGCCATTTTGCTGCTTATGTTTCTTTTACGACCGCCGCCGCGGAATCTCGGCCCACCCGTTCAAAAAAAGACTGGTTGTCCTGGACTGCACAACTCCCGAAATTAGACCTACGACCGTATTCTCGTGGCCCTTCTCGTAAGCTCTTTTTACTCGCTCTTCTGTCCAGACGCGTTCTGACGTGCGTGATCTGCCATATAGCGAAAGTCCCGGTAGCACATGTCCGCGTTGACCCCCGAGTTTTGAACACGGTCTATGGAAAATACATCGAGCGCGATCCGCGGATAATCCTTCGGGCTCTTTCAATCTCTCTTGAGCTTGGTTTGCTTGTTACTATTACCCTGGAAGACTGTGGCAACTGCTCTGGCCTATATTCGGTCATCTACATTGGGACCGCAAACAACGGTCACCGAAGCTTATTACACACCGCTGGGTCATTTGGCGACCGTTAGGTGTGCAGCATTTCTTTTCGTTTAACTGAATCTGGAATTTAATTGCCCCAGACAGTAATGACGATAACGATTCAACGACTCAAACCAACGAACCAACGACCTCGACGACCACACCATATTGATTTATAATTATTTATCCGCAAAAACGCAACCTGCATAGATCCACGACGCAACACATCATTCATCTATAATACGCCATCTGCACACTTCCTGTACCATACCACATATTTGTAACATTCCACGCACTGTTCTCAATGAAACAAAATTGCACACCACGGCAACAAGCGCCAGAAGGAAAGTAACTGGAAGTAACTGGTATTGGTCGCAGACTGACCAAGCTACAGTATCACTCCTCTGGGAAAGGTCTGACATCTCGCAACAGCTTCAGAACTCTCCCAAGGATGTCAAAGAACTTCAGGGGGCCAGGGAGTCCCCCAGTCCTTGTTTAACGGGTACTCAACGGCCAGTGCCGTAAATTGGGATCAGGAGATTGTTCATCCCACAGGTTGTTCACATGAACCAAACAGAAACGAGGCATTCCTTTCTTTCCACACTGCTCCCTTTCCCTCCACCATGGCACCCCGCATCTACACCTCTCATTTTCCCGACACGCCAATCTTCAACACCTCTATTTTTCCTCAAGTCTTCCAAGCCCATGCTCCGGGCGAAATCGGTGGCTTTCCCGCCTCGAAGAAGGCATTCATCGACGGAGCTACTGAGACCTCCCTCACGCGTGCTGAGCTTTTGCACCTCTCTCTTTCTTTCTGTCATGGAATTCGTGACCACCCGTCGCTGCACCTCTCGCCAGGCGCGGCGATACGATGTTGATGTACTCCCGAGATTCGCTGGCGTGGCCGGTCGTGCTCTTCGGCTGTACATTTCGTTTTCCTTACCATTGTACTGGCTTATTAAATTTAGGGTGTCGCGGCGGGACTGCGCTGCACGCTTGCGAACAACGCGTACGTTCGCCGAGAGTTGACCCATCAGTATCTCGATAGCGGCGCCAATTTGGTCACCGCAGAGGACGGAATTAACACTGTGCGCGCGATGTTCGCTGAGCTCGGAATTGCGCGAGAGGAAGGAGATAGGCGCATCATTGTGGTAGACCGCGACCTCCGCTGGGCTGGAGGACCTGCGGCCGACCTTCATCCCACTTGCAGTGGCTTGTTGACTTTACCTGACCTACTCGCAAGAGACCTGGAACAAGAGGAACAGTTTGAAGGCGCGCTCGCTCACGAGACCACGTACCTGTGCTATTCGTCCGGCACCACGGGCAGACTCAAGGTCGAACTTTAAATTTCATCTTCTGTGGAATCGCTGACAGTTCCAACAACTCATGGAGTTGAGGTGATTCTACCTTTTCATCAGTGTGTTTTCACAGGCTCAATTCGACCTGTGCAGACCACGCATCAAAATATGACAACTATCATGGACATTGTTCGACATGAATTCCCTCGACTCCAGCCCGGCAATGAGACAGTCCTCGGTATCCCTTCTATCATATTTGTGGTAAGTTAGGATAGGTCTTCTATTTTCATTTTTTTCATCGACTCGGACGCGTCTCGTGGTATCGCTCTACTCGTCCACCTTCCATTCACCCTCGGCTGGACAGTCCTCATTCGACCTCAATTCGAACCGGTTCAGTTTTGTGCAACGATTGAGAAGTTCAGAATTTCTTTTGCGTTCATTGTGCCGCCCGTTTTGGTCGTCTTTGCGCGGCACCCTGAGCTAATTTCGTGGGATATGTTCAACTTATTCACATGCTCCAGCGGTCGATAAATTTGATATTGCGAGCCTGGAATACATGTTGTCCGCTGCTGCTCCTCTGGGGGCTGATCTCGTGAAGCAGGTACGCTCAACGTACGCTCCGTTGTCCGCGTTTCGATCCGACACGATGACGTTATCTAGGTCAAACGCGGCTGCTTCAAGTTGCAAAGCGCGCTCCCGGAGCTTTGTGTGCAATTACCCAAGGTCGGCAAAATTCTAACTTGAGCTGTGTGGTTCCCGACTGACCATCCGTATTCCAGGGTACGGTCACGGAAACGACAACTGGGACGCACTTCTTGGTATTTAACGAGGCGGATCGCAAGGTCGGCAGCGTTGGGGCCCTTTTAGCAATTTGAAAGCACGGATTTTCGATGACGAGGACGGGACGTCGAGACGGAGGAGGGGTAACCTGGAGAGTTGTGTATGGGGGTCAAAATGCACTTTTAATAAATCCACCCACTTAGCAGTTTTCCGACACTTATTGAGCCAAAAACCGATTTTGCCGACCCTTTTACAGCATGGAAAGGCTGAGTGCATCTGTCGGAAATAACGTCAATTTTCCCGACACTTTCATTCACGAAATTCAACTTTCGACACTCTTATTCACCGGACTTGAATTGCCGACAGATGCATTCAAGAGATCAAAAGATTCCGGCACTTTATTGGCAACACCGCGACGGTGATTGGTGTGGATAGTCTCGAGCAGACGACGGAGTTGCCTCGGTGCCAGGTGCAACCCAACCGTTGTCTTCAAAATACACGACGCGACCCCTGAGAAAGTGCATAAGTCGTCCATGCACGTCCTCAAGAAATCAAGACCAAGACTGAGAAAGACGCTTTTGCGGAAGATGTCGGAAAATGGATGCAATCGAGGGTTGCCAAGCACAAGTTGTTGAGAGGAGGTCAATGATTGAATTTGTTCCGTTCTCCTTCCTGTTCGCATTTGATTGACTGCTTCAAAGACGTCTTTATAATTGAAGCGGTTCCTAAAAGGTCAGTTCTTGCTACAATGGTTGGACTCTGACATAACTGGGCATCGTTCGGTGCCGCCGGAAAGATTCTCAGGCGTGAGCTCCGTGAAGTGGCTAAACTAGAGGGGGCGCGAGGTGAAATAAACACCGGGTTCAAATCTAAGTTGTAACGGGGTGTTTCATCATCGTGTTTTTGTACGGGCTTCAAAGATAATTAAAAACCAGTCGCCCTCTTTTCCGGCCTTGACCTTGGTGTTGCTCATATCTCCCCGCACCGCAAAGCCATGCTCGCAACCCTCGAAATGCACGCGGTGGTACCTCGGCGCGAACTTACCGTCACCGAAAAGGCTGTCTGTCTGCACCACAGCCTCGAGGGGAAAGGCACGGTTAACCTTGCAGCTGCAAACGAGGAGCGGCGCAGGCTGAGCCGTTGCGGCGTATTTCTGCAGCGCAAGTCAGTATTATATGCGGTGTTATATCATGGGGCCATCGCGTACCTCCAGGTCCTCTGGCACAGTCAGACGGCCGGGATGTGCAATTGCAGAAATTCGATTACATACGCCGGGCAGACGGTTGGAATCGAGATGGATGGGAGAGATGAGTCATTTCTCCGGACGGTCCCGGCCGAATTGAGCCGAATCACAAAATCAACCGTAAGAAAGGAAATACTTAACCCAATTCGAAACTGCCGAGGACGAAACCTTTGCAAACGTCAGAAAGAATGATTTGCACCGCGCCGTGAATAATTAATCCATAGAACCCATTAAGCAATCTCCCGATACATAGATAACTGAATACCTGAATCGTGACGTCCACCTACAATTTAGCTTTGAACCCAGTCTTAATCTCTCCTCGCTTCATCTGTTCCTTCGCAAGGTCGCGCAATTCTCGGCGTAGAATTTTACCCGCCGCACTGAACAGATGATCTTTCAGTATAAATCCAAGATACCAGTTCAACACAATACCTTTTCGGAACGACGTCGATAATACTAACACCTAGACTCGCCGGATTAGCTGTGCAAACGGGATCAAGAAAAAAAAGACATACCTCCGCGCAGGAACTTGTGTTTGGCAACCTTGGTTTCCATCCATTTTACAACACTGTCTGTGAATGCAGCCTTGGCTTGTGCGGTTTTAATCTTCTCGGGGTTCGCGTGGACGACGTATGCCCTGTGATTAGGGTTGAGTCGGAGTAAGCTTCCGGACTTCAAGCTCACCTCGGTAGCTCTGTTGCTTCCTGAACATCTTCGACGCCGATCACAGCAGCGTCAGCAATCGATGGATGACTCAAGAGCACGGCCTCGAGTTCAGCCGGAGGAACTGGATATTTGGTTAATACAACGGTGGGGGAAGACGAATCTGGTATTACCTTGGAATCCCTGTGCAAACATGTGGTTAGATTGAACAAGAGAAGTACCGCGCGACGGACCTTGTATTTAATAAGCTCTTTCCGCCTATCGACGATGTAATAGTATCCCTCGCTGTCCCTGATTGCGACATCACCGGTTTTGAACCACCCATCCGGCGTGATTGAGTTTTTTGTCGCTGTCGGGTTGTTTAGGTATCCCTATATTAGTCCGATAAATCAAGGCATTCATTGGAATGAAGGCCACTCACTTTCATGACCGTTTTCCCCTGCACCCATAATTCTCCAGGCTGCCCCTCCTCGGCATCGATTTTGCCGTCTTCGTCCTCGACAAGACGCGCCTTCAAGTTCGAAAGAAGGTGCCCGACGCTGCCGACCTTCCGGTCAGCAACCTCGAAGTCTAACCAGTGCGTGCTGGGAGATGTTTCCGTCAAACCATAGCCTACAGAGGTCGTTAACGAAGCTTGGGAGAAATTTTATTTAGTCGCATGCCTTGGGTGACGCAGCACTTTGCACCGGGCTTTCGTTTTGAGAGGAGACGTTTTTGGACCTCGAAGGAAGAATATAAAGAGCGTCGTTTAGACTACAGAGAGTCAGAACATACCATTACGACGAGATCAGCCCCCAGAGGCGCAGCACCACTAAGCAGATACTCGAGGCTGGACAAGTCGTAGCTGTCCACAGCTGGTATCGATATGAGGTGGGAACTAAACCCACTTCGTAGGCGGACGTACCGGGGTGACGAGCGAGGACAACAAGCACAGGTGGGACCACAAAGGAAAATCCCACTTTGTACTTCTCGATGTTCGCGCAAAATTGGACCGGTTCGAATCTGACCTGGATGACGACGGCACAGGCGACGACCAAGGAGAAGGTGAGAATGTTGGCGACACCTAGAGAGGTGGTTACTTAGACCATGAGGGAAAGGTGGCGGATACACCCACCGAAGATGTGGTAAAAGGGTAATATTCCCAGCATTGGTCGTGTCCCGGGTGGAAGAGAAAATCCGGGGATTATTATATCCACCAGCGTTGTCAAGTTTTGGTGGGTTGTCTGATCTTCACTGAGCACTTGTAACCAATTGATGTACAAAGGAAAATCACCTCAACTCCCTGCAATCCGTTCAATAAATTAAATCGCGTGGAGGGAATCGACACTCGCCTTCGGTTTGCCCGTGGTTCCCGATGAATAGCATAATAAAACCGTCTCGTTCGCGGCGGAACCCTCAAAAGTTTCTTCTTTGACCAATGTTCCACGCCCGAGCAAATCCACCAAAGACACTAAACCGGCGGCCGCAGGACCCGCTGTCCCGGCGGGCCCGCCAGCCCAGCGAAGGTCGTCTCCTAAGATAACAATTCTCTTATCGCCTTCTCCCTTGGATAAACCTAGACCGGCGAACATCTCCCGGACGGTGCTGACACCTTCCTCTGTTGTCAGGACCAGCTTGGCCCCGCTGTCCTTGTACTGATATGCCAGCTCATGGCTGGTATAGGCGCTGTTGGCAAGGGTGCACCGGAGCCCGGCAGCGATACCTTGAGATATACATTAATTATACGGCGACTGGTTCACGGCCTAGAGGATTCGCACTTCCGAAGAGAACAACCGGCCACGCAAGTGAGTTTGGAGAAAAGATGAGTACCGTGTCGCCCCTCTTCGCAAATTTGTGTGTCGTAGGGTGGTCGCGGAGTCCGTACGCGAAAGACAAGGCCAGATTTTTCACCTGGGCACGGGTAATTGTCGCTCCGGACGTAGCGTCGATGTACGCCTTGAACGCCCCCGGGAAACCGCCAACGTCACCAGGCGCGCGGGAGCTGAAGAGCCTGGTGAAGATGGACATGTTGAAGACCGGGACATCGGGAACATGGGACGTGTAGATTCGCGGTGCCATGGTGAGGAGGAGGACTGAGAGGAGGTGGAGGAGGAGCAGTCTGCTCCCGGCTAGTAGCGATCGGGATTCGGGAGGATGTGATCCTCCCATCATTTGCCCATCATTCAAATCTCCGCATAGCAATACTATCGATCGACCTGAAGTGCAAGATCACCCTGAAGTGCAAGATAAAGTTAAATTCTATTTCGACCCAAACTCCGCCTCATCTTATTCAAACTGAAATACAGGCCCAATGGTGTGTTTCCTGAGATTCCATTAATATACCTTCCAGAAAATACCGGGTCGATTTGACCTCACACTGAGCGCGAAACTTTTCTTGCACTTCTGCGTCTTTTTGATGGCACGCTCGGCACGTTTACCACGACTTCAATTCTACGTCGTCGACAACCGCCATTTATAAATACGCTCTGTGCATCTTGAGGATCATGTATTCCAACTCCGGGCGAAATCCGACCAGATTTGAGACCGTAGCAGCAACATCAAAAAAATCTTGCACTTGAGGTCGATCGATAGTAGCTTGATATGTCGGAAATGATCGCGCCTCGGTCGTGCCTCCACTTTGTTTCCAGCCACTCTTAAGGCTTGGGAAGACAGCTATCGAAGAGACAGCCACAGGCGCCCACATCGATCTCATGAACTTAATTCTTCAATCAGCCAGCCCACACATCAGTATACCCTCAGGCTCACCCGTCGTGCCAACTTGAATCATCCATCGGCGTCGACGAGCCTGAGGGGACGCAGGGACGCGTCGAGCGCTTCAAGGAGCACTGAAGCGGGGTCGAGAGGAAGGATGGGGTCTCCGGGAATGGCATGTTCCTTAAGCCTAGCGCGGACCAGGTGCGGACCAAGCATGGTGACTTGAAGTTGAACATATCTGCTATCCGCTATTCGCATCGGTGGTGGCAAAATATTCCTACCGCTTTACCCCCGCTACGGGTCGGCCATTGTGGGTCAGTTTCTTGTCTTACAAAGACACCTCAACGGCCACGCCATGTCCAACCCTGACTCTACGCTAGTAATCGGCGCAGGCGAATTGGGGCTCGCCGTGATACAATCTCTTGCGACCAATCTTCCACCGAAATCCGTCCTGAACGTTCTTCTTCGTCGGTCTAACAAACCGAGTCACCAAACGCTTGTCTCGGAGTTGCAGACGCTCAATGTCGTGGTCGTATACGGCGATGTTGCAAGCGATTCCGTGGACACCATTTCCACACTCCTTCGCGGACACAGGACTGTCATTAGCTGCGTTGGATTTGCCGCAGGGCCGGGTACGCAGCTGAAGCTGGCCCGCGCCGCTCTCGCAGCCGGAGTCCCCCGCTATCTCCCCTGGCAGTTCGGCGTCGACTACGATCTCATCGGGCGCGGCTCGCCGCAGGACCTCTTCGACGAACAACTTGATGTACGCGACTTGCTGCGTGCACAAAGCCAGACGCTGTGGAAGATTGTCAGCACGGGAATGTTCACGAGCTTTTTGTTCGAACCTTCCTTCGGCGTCGTGGACCTGGAAGCCGCCCACTGTCGGGCACTGGGAACTTGGGAGACGGCGGTTACAGTTACAACTCCGGAAGACATCGGCATGTTGACTGCGCACATCGCGAGAGAATTGTGGGATGGTAGCGGGGTGGTATACACCGCGGGGGACACCATCTCCTATGGCGCACTGGCGGACACCGTCCAGAAGGCACTGGGGAAAGAGGTTGAAAGAGAAATCTGGAGCGTCGAGGGTTTGGTGAAGGAACTCAAAAACGATCCCACGAATGGAATGAAGAAGTACAGGGCAGTCTTCGCGATGGGCAAAGGAGTTTCGTGGCCTATGGAGGGAACATATAACCACCAAAAAGGGATTCGAGTGGAAGGAGTTGAAGGTTGGCTTCAGAAGCACCTGGGAGGGAAGTGAAGCACAACTGCTCTTGCGTGACCGCTACAGTATCTCAGTATGTTTTTCTCTTTATAAAAATTGAAGCAGTATGAACCGTAGAATGTGCGGGGTTAGCGAATCGCACTCTCGGGTTTTCATTGGAATGCCGCCCGAGCAAGCCCCTATTTAGTAAGTTGCCCAATTCGGAGGTCAACGGCTTTGACCTCCTCCGCCATGTCTATCATGCTGGACCGGCCCTTGGCCCACTCGCCGGATAACTCCGACTCTGATAGCGATAGCGGGAGCGACTCGACACTGGAGGATCTCGACGTACATCCCGCTTGGGCACACGGGTACCCACTACAGCGCGTAGCGAGATATGGCTCGGTGGATCGCATGTCCGCTGGGAGTCCTCTCGCTTCATCCTCGAGTTCTTTCTGTGCTTCAGATGCGTCGTCGACGTCGTCCATTGTATACGATATGTAAGTGTATCGGTTGTTCGAAACAACCTTTGTATAGTATTCAGCGAACCATGCAGCGACTTTGAGCAGCTCATCGATGACTTGTTAGCCGAAGACCCGTGTCCTATCAGCGAAACAAAGAATACTGTGCTCTGCGTAATTTCCTAGAGGCCCTTGCAAAGCTTATTTAACTTTAGGTTGCCGTGGCAGCATCATCAACCGAGGCAAACGACTCCATGTTGATAAAATGTCTACCCGCTTCCTCAGACGAGCTCATCATCCTTCTGCGGCTCAACCACCCCGACTTTCGCGAAGACCCGTGGAACCCCGCACCGCACATCTTATGTGCAGTAACTCGTGACGAACGCGTCTTTCTTTGCTTACAACGCCTCGTGGAATTCAACCAGCCGCCGCTCCAGATTGTTTCCAATTACATCGATTTTTTCCGGCAGGTACTCGAGGTGGGTTGCTCAAATTCGATTTGGTGTTCTTAAAGGTGACGGGCCAGGAGTAGGGCTTAACATTTCTTCACGAACATTCTATTGCACAACTCTCTTGCATCGACCTTTCGAGTTACATGGTAGATTTGGGCCACACGACGTCCTCGGCTTCGGATTCTGTGGAGTCGTTTGACCGAACAAGATATCCGGTCCATTACTACTTCACCAACCTCGAAAACGCCTCCGAATTCGAGAGCCGCACAGAGCCTGCATTTCGGAAGGACGTAGAAGATTGTGCGATTATGATGGAAAAACTCGCAGCAGCAGTGAGCGCATACACCATCCATCTGACGCTGCCAGTGAGAGTATTGAATGTAACAGGTGCCGTCAATCTCACAAAAACTGAACACCCTCGTGAACGCCATGCGGACGGGCACGTTCGATGCCGACGCCTCCCGCAAGCTGTTTGAGGCGCTGTGCAAATCATTACCGGCAGACGTCTTCGACATTTCCGTGGGCGCACAAATATCTTCTAGTCATGTCGAGCAAGGCCCCGTCGTCATTGCCCCACCAGCGATAGCCATGGCACCCGATCCACGAAACGGCCTCCAGCACGGTAAAGAGTCACTTCAGGCAATCAGCATACCGCGAAAACCCAAATCAACCACACTGTCGCCTCGTGCCCAATCACGATCCCCGCCGCCGGGCCTTGGACGTGCACGAGCGAGATCGGCGGAGCCACCAATAGGCCATGAGATGGGTAATTAATTAGCTTCCAATAATTTACATGTATGGATCAGGGTGTTTTACGACTAGAGCTTGGATTTAACAGTTGTTGCCTCCTGTTTGGCGAGTTCGCGAAGTTCTCTTCGTAATATTTTACCGGCGGCACTGTTTGTATCAAGGTTATCGAGGAATTGGGAAGGAGAATAAGCAAGCCGAGTACCTCTTGGGGATTTCGTTGATAACACCCACACCTAGAAACATGAGGTCAAGCAGAAAACGCAAAGTATAAACCGACCTCCGCGTAGGAACTTGTGTTTAGCAACCTGGGTTTCCATCCATTTTACGACGCTTTGTGCGAACACCGCTTCGGCTGCTGCTGTCTGAATCTTCTCGGGATGCGCGTGAACGACGTACGCACTGGGAACAGAGTCAGGTGTGGGACGATATGCGAGGGGGAAAACGTACCGGGGAAGCTCAGTGGCCTCCACAGCATCGTCCACGCCAATTACAGCGGAGTCGGCTATGTCAGGGTGAGTGAGCAAGATTGCTTCCAGCTCAGCCGGAGGTACTACGGGCGGGGAATCAGCATATCAAAGCATCCAAGCAAGATCAAACAGACCTTGGAAACCCTGAGCCGTGTATTGAGCGAGTTGTTCCTTGCGTCGTTGAAAAACAACATACCTTGTACTTGATGAGCTCTTTGCGTCTATCGACGATATAATAATGGCCCTCCTTGTCCTTGATTGCAACATCGCCGGTTTTAAACCACCCGTCAGGCGTGATAGAGTTTGTAGTCGCGGTGGGGTTGTTGAGGTATCCCTGGCTGAATTAAGTCCGGGGTAATCTCACTCTGCTGTCTGTGCCTCGGCCTACCTTCATCACAGTCGGTCCGCGTATCCAGAGTTCGCCTGGGCTACCCTCCTCGGCGTCGACGTTGCCGTCATCGTCATCAACAAGCCGTGCCTCCAAATTTGGCAGCAGAGACCCGATGCTTCCCATTTTTCGTTCCGCGTCTTCCACGGATAATAGGTGAGTGGTGGGCGAGGTCTCTGTCAAGCCATATCCTGGTACAAAGATCGTTGGCTGCGGGGTCAAGGAGGGATATCTGAATTGGTACCTTGAGAGATATCGCAGATCGCCCCGACCTTGCGCAACCGTTGCTTCACCTGAAAGAATATGAGACTGCTTCTTTGTCGGAGGAGCCAGAGGGTACCTGATGGACCAAATTTTTGCCAAGTGGCGCGGCCCCAGAACACAGATATCTCAAGGTTGAGAGGTTGTATTTTTCCGCGGCTACGTATATTTCAACACAAAATAGTCGTGAGAGAAAATTGAACCCTACACACCAGGATGTCGAGCGAGGACAACGAGAATCGGGGGGACAATGAGGCCGATTGTTACTTGATATTTTTCGATGTTGGCGCAAAATTCGGTGGGTTCAAAGCGTGGTTGAACGATCACAGGGAGGCCTAGCAGGAAGGGGAGATGGAGAACTTGAGTGAGGGCTTGAGGAAAATTAGGATCAACGCGACAAGGTGGAAAATATTGCAAGACTCGCCGTAGATGTGATAGAAAGGTAGGATAGATATCATTACATCCTGCGCTTTGCGGGGAGGGAAGTGTGGGCTGATGATGGAGAGCAGGCCAATGACGTTCAAATGCGTCGTCTAGCTTTCATGCTCAAGTTCCAAGACGAGGAAGTGCAAAAAAATCATACCTCCACTCCCTGCAAGCCGTTAATTACTGACGATGAGCCAACATGTGCGGGCTCACCTTGGGTTTACCCGTGGTGCCGGACGAATAGCACAAATAACTCGTCTCGTTACTCAGCTTCCCGTCAAATTTCTCCTCGCTCTCCATCTTTCCTCCTTTCAGTAGATCCTCCATCGTCAACAACCCGGCCGCATCCGCGCTCGACGGAATCGTCGGCCCACCCGCCCACCGTAAATCGCGGCCCACAACAATGATCCGCTTATCCCCTTCCCCCTTCGCGATCCCTAGCTCAGCAAACATCTCTCTGACAGTCCGGATTCCGTCCTCTGTTGTGATCAACAGTTTCGCCTGGCTGTCGGTGTACTGGTGCGCGAGCTCTCGGCTGGTGTAAGCGCTGTTCGCGGTCGTACAGCGGAGGCCCGCCGCGACAGCTGCCGAAAGATATGAGGTTAACCAAATGTAGGCAGGGAGGCGCACGGACATCCGAAGAGCACCACGGGCCAGGCGAGCGAGTTGGGTGAATAGATGAGCACGGTGTCGCCGCGCCTCGCAAGAGGCTTCGTCGCGGGATGCGTGCGCAGTCCGTACCCGAAACTCAGCGCGAGGTCGCGAAGCTGGGCGCGGGTGAGGTACGCGCCGGACACCGCGTCGACGAACGCCTTTGTCGCGCCAGGGAAGCCGCCGACGTCCCCTGGCCCACGCGACGCGAAGACGTGTGTGAACACAGAGGCCTTGGGGATGTGGACGTCCGGGTAGGGCGACTTGTAAATCGTGCCTTTGGGCGACATCGAAAGTTGCATAGATGACACGCACACGGAACGACGTCTTATAAAGGACAGACGGAATCAAAACCATGAACCCAGATTCACCACCGCGTCTCCCGATATCCGGGGACGTTCGCAGCGAGGACACGTCGGGCTTTTCGCAGCACCGTGATGGTGGCGGCTTGTGCTCTGCATGTGGATGATCCTTCGGCCCTCGGGCCAGGCGAAAAGCAAAAGGCCGATTAACCGACTTGCGGTTAAGCGGCAGCGGCCTATACTTGTGGCCCACAAGGAAAAAAAAAACCGTGTTTGATGCGCTAAAAGTCAAAGAAATGTCAGTCACTCGCCAAAACAAGAACAGATGCGAAATAAACGTACTTGCGGCCTCGGCTCGGCGTACCCTGGCGACCCGGAGGGACATCCGTCAAAGGATGGTGAGGCAAGGCAACAAGGGTTCGTTGTTATTAAGACATCATATCATATTCTATTGCACATCCCATCCTCCTTCCTGGGTCTATCGGTGTGTGTACGCAGCTGGGTGGACCTTACAAAAAGAGAAACGAAAGCAAGAGCGGCGACAAGAATACGTAGGGACAAGAACAAGAAAAGAGCACCGCGGGGTATGTGGGGTGAACAGCAGTGAGAGAGCGAGTTCGCAGCAAAGGAGAACGCGGAAAGCAGGAGGGGCAAGGCAGGCGGCTACGGCACAGCGTCGTAGCTCCCTGCACGAATATTGAGTTGTAGTGTGAGAAGGAACGACAGAAAGAACGGGACACACATATCCTTGCATGCCAGTCGCCACTCCCCGTCGCGAGAACGTTCCCCGCGGGGCTCAGGTCAATAGAGATGACTGTGGGGGGGACCGGGTGAATGATGAGCAAGTATTAAAATTCAGGACGGGGATGCGGGAAGGCGGGGAAGGCGAAATGGGGCTAACCTGAGTTTTTATGGCCCTGAAGACCATAAATACGTGTTGGTCATCCATATTTTTTATCGAGAGGGAGAAAGTAAGGACTTGCCTGTAGCATGCACTGCACGACACCCGTCTTGGCGTCCCAGAACTGCACGCCGCGGTCCTTGGAGCCTGAAACGACCCACTCGCCGTCGTGCGAGACCGCGACCGAGAGGACGTAGTCCTTCAATCAAAGTTCATGCGGTTAGTAAGGGGATGCCTATGGTAGTAGCAGATGCAGACCTTGTGCCCCGTGAACGTCATCGTACACCTTCCCTCGTCATCGCCCTCCTTCCACCCCTTCAGAACCCCCGAGCCCGAGGCCGAAATAGCATTCCCGCTTGAGCCCGAGCCCGAAGCCGGTAGCCCTCCACCCTCCTTCCACCCTTGCAACACCGGCCCCGCTCCAGGCTCCTTCCACCCCTGGAGCGCCGCCCCCGCCCCTGTAGGCAACCCCAAATCCCACCCCCTCACCGTGCGATCCAGCCCTCCGCTAACCAGCCCCAGCCCCCTCGGCGCGCCGCTCGCGCCGCTCGCGCCCTCCGGAACAAACGCGACGCTGTACACACTGTCCCCATGTCCTCTTAGCCTACGCACGAGGGCACCAGTACGCACGTCCCAGATGCGCACGAGCGCGTCGAGCGAGCCGGCGGCGACGCGGAGGCCGTTTGGCGCGATGGCGACGGAGGTGATGCCGCCGTCGGGGGTGGGGGCCGGAGAGGTGCGGTGGATGACGGGCGAGGTGGGCGGGGCAGTGTCGGTTATTGTGAGGACTTGGCAGGGCGGGGAGGGACCAGGAGCGCTTGCACCTGCACCAGAGCCCGGGGAGGTGAGGGGCGTGATGGGGGAGGAGATGGTGAGCGCGGATGAGGCGGCGGAGACGCCGCGCATGTCCCAGATGCGGACGGTCTTGTCGCCCGAGCCTGAGACGACGAAGCGGCCGTCGGCGGAGAAGTCGAGCGCGTAGATTTCTTGTTGGTGCCCACTGAGGACGGAGATGATGCGCTTTTTGGTGATGTCCCATATCTGTGTAGTGTCGTAAGCTCAGTGTGAAAATAAAACGAGGACTGGAAGAGCTTACTCGGATCTGGGTGTCCTCCGCACCGGTCGCGAGCAGCGCTCCGTCAGGCGAGAAGCACACGCTCCGGATGTACAGGTCCCCGCCCTTGGGCACGGAGGGGTCGATGAGTGAACTGTAGAGCACATTATCAATGTCGTGGGGGCCCAAGAATAAAATAACACAATGTACCAAACCTTCACACCCGTCCGCGCATCGTACACTTGCGCCGTACGATTACACCCTGTCGCGAGGAATCGGCCGTCTTTCGAAAAGCGCACACAGCAGACAACCCTGCGGAGTTCGTTAGTTGGGTTCACGCTCGACCGTTCAGGAAAAAAAGTGACGCCCCGACGAGAGAAATGACCACTCACGACTCGTGCAACAGCGTATGCATCAGGCTCACATCCACGATCCGTTTATGCTTCACTGCGGGGTTCCATACCGCGAACCATTCGCTCCCAGGGCCTCCTTGCCCCACAGCCCCGTCAGATCCAGCACCATTAGACGAAGACGACGACGACTCCTTCTTGAGATGCGGCGGCACACTCGCGAGGTCGAGGTCATCGAGGAACGCAGGCGCGGGGGGCTCCACCACCGCGGGCGTGACGGGCGTCGGAGGCTTCGTATCCGCACGAGAGTTGGAGTTGGAGTTGGGTGGGGCAGCAGCGCGCCCCCCGCGGTCCGCTTTGAGGCGCTTGGGGTCGCGCTCCCCCCTCTCCCTCTCCCTCTCGCGCTCGCGTTCACGCTCCCGCTCCCGCTCACGGGTATTCTCGCGCTCCTGCATCCGCTGCTCCCTTTCCTGCATCCGCTGCTCCCTCTCCCGCGCATCCGACACCGGCACTGGCGTCGGCACTGGTATCACGCGTTCCCGTTCGCGTTCACGGTCCCTATCGCGCTCACGGTCTCGTTCCCTCGGCTCCATCCTCTCCCGCTCCCGCTCGTGCTCAGGCATCCGCTCCCGTAGCTCGCGCTCCCGCATCTCCAACATTGGCATTGGCATGATCGCGCGTTGCTGCTGCTGCTGCTTCTCCTGCACCCCTCCCCCCACGGGCATGGGAATAACGGGCGGCGGCGGCGGCGGGCGGTGGTGATGCGGATGACTATGCGGATGAGCAGAATGCGGTTGCGATTGCTGGGTGAGCCCTTGCCGCAAGGCGTGCAGCTCGGCACGCAGGCGCGTGAGGTCCTCCTCATATTGGTGCCGGAGCTTGCCGTGCTGCGTCTCGAGCTCGTAGAGCGATTGGCGGATGAGGTTGAGCTCGTTTACTTGCGTTGTTACTGTGATGGTTCGTTAGTTTCAATTCAACCCACCCAGAGGAAGAGAGAAAACAACAACTCACGTGTCGCCTCGCACTCGTCGCGCTCTCTGCGTGCCACCGCGACCTCGGAGGCGAGCAGATCAAACTCGGCCTTGATGATGTCGAGCGAGTCCGCGAGCGCGGTGGAGGCGGGGGCGGCTCGGTGCTGGGCCATGAGAAAGTCGAGGGTGGAAAAAGGTCTATTGGAAGCAACCCCGTACACGTGGTGGGCCGGTATACCTGGATTCGAGGAAGCGGGGAAGCCCTGCGCGCCGGTGCAGTAAGATGTACGTTCGACAGCTGGAGAAGGGGGTGAGGCGAATAAAGTACTAGTAATGGCGAATTTCATTTTGGCCCGCGGGAGAACGTACAACAGAGTGGCGGCTGGGTCTGGGTCTGAGGTAGTTGGAAGCAGATTTCGAGGTGCTTGCTAGCCTTTTTCATTTTAATTAGCTCGAGGGACCAGCGGGCCTTCCGGATGGGTCCGTAGGAGTAGAAGTAAAGGGCTTTATGGTCCGCGGATTCACAAACCATTACGCCTGTAGCTCGAAGTGCCAAGTTTGAATCTTGGCAGCGCAACAAAGCCGACCTAAGCCCCAGAAGCCGTTTTAAACCGTGGCCAGACGCGGCTGTAGTCATCATGGTTTCCTGTAAGAAAACCGGAGACTCTCACAATAACATGGAAAACATACAGAATGCTTTGAATACCGCTGGAAGATACCTTGACGTGCCAGTGTCATTGCGGCGCGTTTACGACTGTACCTAGTCTCTAATGTTGACTTGACAACGCAACAGAGCCACTACCTTCTCCAGACGTGGAGGACGAGAGCCTAAGCCATAGTTTACACAACTTCCGCGAGGGTTCGCTGGTGGCCATCATCATGGTGTTTGGTGATCAAAGTTCGGAAAATGCCGTAACGTCGCGTATTTTCCCTTTGTTTCGACCGGGTCTCAACAAAACTGGATCCAGTCGCGTTCCATCACATTTTCAGGCAGCCAGACAGGGAAGTTTCTCCTTGAAAGAGGGACGCTGGACCCAAACGGAATCTGTACTAGAATTCCAAGCCGGCATCAAAGTCGTAGCCTGCACAGCTATCGACTTCCCCGGGCCGCTCTATGTGGGTCCCTAGCTCTTATGCAAAATTTTGGCGACGCTCCCTCGCCGGCCGCCGACCATGCAAAGACAGAGGAGGCTTGCACCGCGGCGATCGCCCCAATATTTCGAGGACGGAGGGATATGGATCATGGCCGCTGGTCACTGACACCTCTCAAGAGAATAAACAAGTAATCTGGGTTTTCCAGCATCGCGCGCTGGGACTTTTGTGTGTTGGGTTTTCCTCTCAGTCCAGAAAGCATGTCTTTTTCCCGTCCTTTTCTGTCTGGATGGGTGGTGATTTTCTGCAGATGGCGGCGTTGAGCGCCCCGATCCAGAGCGGCTTCAACTATTGACCTGCTATGCTATCCTTGCATCGAACCCACATGCACAGATTATCGCACTGAGCGATGATATGGAGCAAGCTCCCGGTTTTAGAACAGAGTGCATCGTATCCAGAATTTCGAGTGCTCAACATCTAAGCAGCTCGAGAACGCGCCTCTTTTCTCAGGCTGAAGTCGGGGACCCACATTTATTTCCAACGGCGTCGCAGAATCTGCATGTGCTGACAAGTACTATAGGGGTAGAGTGGGGATCAGCCAAGTATACTGCACACACCAAGGGAATCGACCGACGTGTTACAACTTGTGCGGTTGCCGACCTGGAAATGTCCGGAGCCCTTGGTGTTTCACGGACGTTGCCGCAACAAGTGTGGAGGGGCAAAGCCAGCGGCCGCAAAGTTTTACTTTTACAGAACAATACAAGGTTTGATGGAGAGAGCCGCTGCCAGACTCTAGAGTACCGACAAACGGAACAAAAAAAGCATCAAGAACTTGAACCTGCTCCTTTGTCGAAGCTTCGTTGCGTTGGCGCTTGTCGTCAGGGACCTTCGCTGTACAGCGAGACCACAAAAGCAAAAGACAAAGGAGGAGAACAACAGCTCGGACTCGGAAGCAAACGGGAGAAAACAAAGTTGCCGGCGGCATATGCTGTCGATCAATCTGCAAGGAGATGCCCGCTTAACACGTGTTAGTGATTACGCAACCGGTTTAAAAGGGCTGTTGTTTTCCAGGCCGCCTTCAATCCCCCTTCATCCCTCACCACGTCCCCAATAACTCGGTCGAATAGCATCTACATAGACCCCTTCAAAAGCGACTGCACTCCTATTTTTCTGATCACCGCATCACGAAGGATGGCGACTCGATCTCAGGTTGGAGGTAACCTACCGCGAAGAATGGACCCAGCGCGGATGCGTAGGTCTCCCTCGCTAAATAATCGCTCAAGATCGCGCTGATCCACCTACAGTTCCCCCAGAAATATTGGTGCGGATCTTTCGCTGGTGCGATCCCTCACGCGACGGCGTCTACACCAACGGATTCTTAATCAAGGAGACGCCCTGGCTCCTAACGCACGTCTCCAGCCTCTGGCGAAACGTGGCCATATCCACTCCCATTCTGTGGCGACATCTGAGCGTCAAATTTAACGCCCGTAACTCGCTTGCGGAAAAACAATACAATAATGTTGAGGGCACGTTTCACCTGACGAACCTCTTCCTCAAGCGCTCCGTGCAGTGTCCGTTAGAGGTATACATTTCAGGCGACTTGACAACCGCGGTGTGGCCTGTCCTTGAGCGCATCATGACCAGCTGCGAGCGCTGGGAGGCCCTCACCGTGTTTGCTGATGGCCCGCTCATCCAGAGTCTCGTCCCGATTAAAGGCCGCCTCCCCAACCTCGGGACCCTCGAGGTCACGCGCGGGGACGCAGACGAGGAAAGTCCCAATACTACCGTTGATTTATTCTCCTCGTCCCGGCTCTATACGAGGGTACGTTCAGATACGACCCCGCGTTCGTCCTGCTCCTCCCGTGGAATCAATTAACCACCCTCAAAACGGGCTACTCCGAGATCGGCCCCATCCTTGACACCCTCCGGCAGCTCACAAACCTGATGTACCTCACGCTCGACCGTTTTGCGGACGACACCCCGATGGAGGAGTTTCCCCCCGCATACCTCCCTCGCCTGCGCGAGCTCGAGCTGACTATAGAGAGTGGTGAGGAAGGTCACCACGGCGCCCTGCTCGACTGCCTCGTCCTCCCGTCGCTCGACTGTCTCAGCATCGACTGCGAGGACCTCGCGGTCGCGCCGCACCTCACCGCCCTCCTCGGCCGCTCGAACTGCCCCCTCGACTCCATCACGCTCACCCTTCTCGACGAGCTCGACGCTCGTCTCGCAGGCGTCCTCGTGCTCACGCCGCATCTGACGGTGCTGGAGGTAACAGGCACAATAGCCAAGGATGTGCTGCTCGAACAGCTTACACTGGTGCCGGATTCCGAGTCCCAACTCGTCCCCCGCTTGCGGGAGCTCTCCTTCCGCGCGCGCGTCGACCAAGCGCGTGTCCTGCATCTCATTACATCTCGTGTCGGGGTCCTGCGCTACTTCGGCCTCGCGCTAGAAGTGGAAGACATTGAAGCCGTGCTTGCGAATGGTTTCTACAACCTTGGCGACGTGGGGATCACGACGGAGCTCTTGCGGTGAGTACTAGTATGCCCATGGCCAGGGCCAAGAGTGAGTTTGGGGTTTTCTTGGGCTGGGACTGGTTTTCCCGGTGTAGCGGCGGAGGAAGGGTGTCGTCCGATGGAATTAGACGCCGAACCAAAACAGGCGCCGCCTAACTATGCTTCCTGATACAGGCCGTGCTATGCGCGACTTAATAATATTTCCATGATTACTAATTAATCTCGACAGACGCGCGTTTTGGTCAAATTCAACATCGCTTTGGTTGTTCCCTCACAAATTCAACATTGACTATTCATTCCTTGAGAAAATTCAACCTTGTTCCGGCAGAAAAAATCTTAAGATCAAGCGCATGGATTCGTATCCCTGATCCTTGGTCGACGCACAATTACAACCCGTTCACAGTCATCCTCGCCGACGCTCAACTGTGAGAAAATGTTTCGTCGCTACTACTGCTAGGGATCTACGAAGGGTAGACATACGCGTCCGCGGAGAAGGTGTTTATTACGACGTTCTGTCAGTGAAAGAGCGGACGTTGGAGTTATTGGGTAGGGAACGCAGGCGGCGATGTCTTGGAAAGTGTAGTAGCCAAGTGAGTTCACGACAGCGGCGGTAATTTAGGTGATGTAGGTGCTGAACATTTTCTCTTCCTTAGGTTTGAGATGAATGCAGTGGACGGGCTCTTTCTTGCCATGCTTCCGAAGCGTTTATTGGGATCAGCCCAGTAAAACGAAGAAGAGGTACAGGTACCTGTCTTCAGGCGACCAGCGTCTAAATACGGTCCACCTACAATCTGTTCTGAACGGCTCACGAAGTGCGCAGATTGGGCGGGTTTTAATTCATCCAACATTGCAATGCCAGTCTAGCTTCGTGAAACGCGAAAATGTTACGTTCCATCGAGGTTGGGCTTCTGAACATCCACCGAAGGCACGGAGTATTTTCTTCTCCGCGTACCTTCGACTCGACGGTGCTCGACGGTATTGTTGACATTCAAAATTCAACTGGTACCTAACTCCCGTCCTTAGCGCAGATTATGGTCATTGGGCGCCGTGCAACATGCCCAATGGCCTGTCGATGAAGTCACCGGACTTCGATACACACTTCGACCCACTTGTCAATGCATTACTTCAACTAGTATTGTGCTATATAAATATGCAGGTATATGCTGCATCCCATCTGCGAAAATTTCTGCATAGCCGTCAGCTTGACTGGTGGGACCTAACCACCCTAACCCTAAGCAGCACCGACATCAATAGTCAGCGATGCCATCGTAAAGTTCTATGTTCTCCAAGAAGTCGCCGCAGTCATCTTTGTCACGCGAGAGGAGTCAATCGTCCCCTTGCCCTGCAATTCACATTCATCTACACGACTCAGATCTGCGGAGCGTCCCTTCTATCGCCTGTACTCCAACACTAACTTTTAAACCACCTCGGAGTCGGAGAGGCTGAAGTCCATTGCCGAGGGCCACGCAGACGGTGAGATTGCGGCATAAGTATTGCCTTTGACTGCTCTTGAAAGGTTGGGTGCGTTTTATTTATTGGGTTTGATTCAGACGATAACAATGCGCCGCAGGTGTTCCCTTGAAGAGGAATGACAGAATTTACGAATTGCCTTTCCTGTGGAAATATGCCGCATATTCCGCATTCTCCCAGCGTGAATACATCAAGTGGTTGCGTTTTTTTTTTTTTGAACATGCCGATGCCGTGCCGTCATCGATGATCGGCAACCCTGATCTTGTCATCTTAATATACCGGAGTAGATGCCGAGACCTTCCTCGGAAACATAACTATGTCGCACGAGCGAAACAACGAGGCCGACAACCGCCTAGGTCCAATTCAACTCTTGTTGGGTGATGGAGCTCAGCCGGCCGGACCGTCAGTCTTCGGAAAAAGTCTGACATCAACCACGGCCCGGCGAGATCTCTTGATCTGCCTCGTGAGTCCTCCAATGTGTTCGTCGAGGACAGGTGCAAAATTGTGGCTCCGTGTATTCCCCGCGGCGGAATAAAGCAAATCCTTCCTTCCAAGCTCCTTACTCCCGCCATGGCCAAGTTGTCACTTCTTTTGTTCTTGTCCCTCTCGGTCGTTCAGTCTGCCCTCTCGGCCGTTAGGACTACTCCCCCGTCAGGTGCAATAATTGTGCGGAAGGGTACTACGACTTCTGGAGAATTCGCGACCTTGACCGCCGCACTCAACTCTTTGCCGAACGACAGTAGCAACAGATCTATATTCATTTTCCCTGGAACCTACGCCGAGCAGATCGACATTACCCGTACAGGACCGCTGACGGTACCGTAACTCGCTACCAGTTGGCTGCAACTCATTCTGTTCATGTGCAGATCTATGGGTACACAACCGACACCACGACATACACTGGAAATCAAGCCATCATCACCGCTGGTGATCCTGCTAGCACCGCAGGTTCAGATGACGCCAGTGGAACTCTTCGTATCCACAAAAACGACTTCAGGATGTATAATGTCCATGTGAAAAATACCTTCGGACCTGGCTCGCAGGTAGTCTCTTCTAGACAAACGTCACAACAACTTTTAACTGTTTCTCGTCTTGTTAGGCTATTGCGATCAGTCAATATGGTTCTCGTGTGGGGCTCTATGCGTGCGGGTTTTTCGGATACCAGGATACATTGTATGCCAATCAGGGAACTCAGGTTTATTTGAAGGGTTATATTGAAGTAAGCTTGTTGAGACGCGTGACAGTTACAATACTCATTCGCTTACACAGGGCGCCGTCGACTTCATTTTTGGACGCCTCGGGTTGGCCTACTTCGGAGGCAACACAATCGCCGTCAATGGCCCAGGTTGCGTCACTGCCAGTGGCAGGCAAACTAATGATTCTGGAAGTTGTAGGTGTTTGAAAACTGCCTGTCTCTTTCTCTCGACAACTTTCCAGACGTATTTAATTCAAATACGATTGTTCTCGCTTCCGATGCCGTTGCGGGAACGAGCGGGAATATATTCCTGGGCCGACCGTGGTCAGGTAAGCTGCATTGTATCATTTAACATTTACAGACTGAACGAACGAATTTTTGTGGGTAGATTTTGCTAAGTACGTTCACAGTCCTCCTGCAGAGGATCTTGCTATTTGAACATTGAACATGCATTCCCAGGGTAATCTTCAAGAATACCGTGATTACTGCGCCGATGAACAAGGCTTTATGGTCTATATGGAGCACCAGTGCTCCGCAAACAGACAACGTTCTTTTTGCGGACTTTAATACTTCAGGGTCTGGTGCCTCAGGGGCGGTTCGGCCGAGCTTCGCCACGGCTCTCACTGCTACTCAGGCCGCCACCTACAGCATCTCGAGCGCCGTTGGCAGCGACTTTGCAACTTGGGTTGACGCGGCCTATATCGTTTAGGGAGAGAACACAGCGTTGTAGGTGAAATGCATTCGAACGCTTTGAAAAGCGTTTCGAACCTTGAATTCGTATTTTTGAACCAAGTGTCAAATGGTCGAAGCGTCAAGAGCTCGGTCCTCCGAGTGACTTCAAATATCAGTTGAACACGGTTGGTCATAGACACGGTGGTCTCGGGCTACGCAATTGAGAAGCACCGTGGAGCCATTCCTAGACGCCTGGTCAGAAGCGGTGACGAAGTAGGTTTAAAATACTGATACTAATATCAAGGCCGTCTGCATGGCCCGCTAAGCAGGACCCGGGGCCGCCTAAGCTACCTAGACTGCCAAAGATTTAGTCGACAGTCAGGATCTTGATTGGAGCCTGTCTAGCCAGAGCAGATTGCGGTAAATTTAGATACCTTGGAGCGCTTCGAAAGACGTTAGCTTTGACCTACACCGGGCCCAGATATGACCCAGTCCGCGAGCTGGCTAGACGCAGTGGATTTAGTCGTCCCACATCATGACGGAAAGTTGAAGCAGAGAATACCCTCGTTTACTAGTTGAGCTCACAGACCAG
>JARJCM010000408.1:0-79003 GCA_029233265.1 Mycena alexandri
CAAAATAGGCCAAGCTTTTCGCCCACTAAAACGTCAGGAGGTACGAGGATAAACCGAAGGAGTGGATGTGGATGTTCAGAGCGTTAGATGTCCGAGAAGTCCTCGAAAACTCGTAAAGGAGTGATTCCTCCGGTTGAGCGGAGACGGAGGGTGTTCTGGAGGAATGGTGAAGACGGCGCGGAGTCGGCGGCATTGAGAACCGACCATTTTTTGCGCTCAAACAACTTGAAAGTCTGTACAGTTCTGGACAAACAAAGTCCGCTAAAAAAAAAATCGATTTTTTTAGCCGAGATGAAGTGTGCAATCGATAGATCTCATCGAGGCCGTCACATCCATATAGAAATTAAGTAATTCTGTCGAGCCGTTCTTCCGCAAATCATCAATTAATATTCCGGGCCGTCAAAATTTTGGCACCCGCTTAAAACCTGTGGGAAAATTATGAAAATATGCGCAATCGACGCGTCTCATCAAGCCGCATCTGAATCTGTAAGAATCGAAGGTATTTATCGAGCGGATGTCACACAATTTAATGTTCTTTCAGAGGTCACATGCTTTGGATAATTCACAGAACTGTCAACCGGATTGACGAACTGTCAACCGCAAGTCAACTGACCACCCGTCTCTTATCGTTCCCCATCATGTCTGGACGCCGTGGACGCCCCTCAAAGCGCAGTAAACACAATATTAGTGGACTCAAAAACCAATCTAGGCAACAATCTGTGCCCGAGGCTTCAGATAACTCCTCTGATGGAGATTATTCTGACTCCGAGGGTCTTGATCTTACTGAACTGGACAGTTTGGCTTACCTGGAGCTGGATTCAGACCACAGTGACCACGATGAGGAGGCAGACTGGGATGAAGTTGCCCAAACAGAGTTCCATGAACGCTTGCTTGGGTTGATTACACAAATTGAAGAAGACCGCCGAGATGCTGGTGATACTGACTGGGTCCCAACACGTGATGCCTATGAAGCTAAACGGGCAGCTGAGAGACGTAAGCCAGGAGGTGAGCTTCTATATTTTTTCTCTGTATAAGATGTTATATCAATGTGATCAGGCCGCCCAACAGAATATATGAAAGGCCCTGACACAGCAAGCAAATCTCATCGGACTCAGCAGAGATATGCAAAATCCAATAAAGGCCAAACCAAGCTTGATACTTTCTTCTCTGCTCCATCCTCATCTAGAGCCCAGTCAGAGGATCTACAGCATTCAGATAATGGAGATCCACCTTCCACTGAAACATCAAATTCAACACCATTTTCAACTGCTCCTCCCTCTCGTGGCCCTTCTCCTCCACCACAGATTATTCCTCGGACTCGTTAATTCTCAGTTCTTTCAGATACCACCGAGGAGCCAAATCAGCCAAGCCCACCATTGATTCAGGTGGATAATTCTGATGAGGAACTTGAAGAAGATGGAGATCCCAATGATTGGGATGCAGTGGTAGAAGATCTTGTAGATGGTGAGGGAGCCTCATCTCCTTCTCCAGTCTCAAGTTCCCCTTCTGCCGCTGCACCAGGTATCAATATTCGCAGCTGGCATACCCTTCGTGAAAAGATCAAGGTGGACCTGCAAAAAAGAAATCTCCCACTCACAAAGCATAATCAGTTGCTTATCATCCGAAATTTTGCAACCCTCCGCATAAAGGGTTTGAAACGAATTGCTGCCAGTCTCGAAATTGCCCACCAATGGCATGAAGGAGATGGGAGTTATTTTGCACGACGGGTTCGCGCTTTGGCACGACACTATCAGATTTTTGAGGAGCTCCCAGCAGAGACAAGAGGTGGAAGAGCAAACACCAAGTCACTTCTGAATGACGAGTCAGTCCAGACTGCATGTCTTGCTTGGCTAAAAGAGCAGAAAGTTGGATCAATAACTCCAATGAAATTCCGTGAAGGGGTTAACACAGAAATCCTTTCTTCCCTTGGAATCTCTCCAAAGCAACCTATCAGTGAACGCACAGCCAGGCGGTGGCTTGTCAGACTGGGCTATCGCAGAACTCTGATAAAAAAAGGAGTTTACATGGATGGCCATGAACGGGATGATGTTGTGAAATACCGAACAGATGTCTTCCTTCCAAGAATGGCTGGCTTTGAAGCACGCATGACACAGTATCACGGCCCAACCCTTGAAGTTGTTGAGCCTACACTTCCGCTTGGAGTGAAGAGGGTCATTGCATATTTTCATGATGAGTGCTGCTTTCATGCCCTTGATTATATGCGAACTGCTTGGTAAGTCTTTATAATTCCTCATTGTTTAACAGCTGATAATTTCTTCCTGCAGGCTGGCAGAGGGTCAAACAGTTCTTCAAAAGAAGAGCCGTGGACGTCTTATTCATGTTTCAGATTTCATCACAGAAGGAACTGGTCGACTTATCCAACGTGACCAAAATGGGAACATAATTGCAGATGCCCGTGAGATAATTCATCCAGGCTCAAAAGGTGATCCTTGGTGGGATACAGAGCAGTTCATCAAGCAGGTCAGACGTGCAATCAAGATCCACAATGACGTCCATCCTGGTGTCACTGCTCTTTTCATTTTTGATCAGTCTTCAGCCCACGCCTCACTCGCTCCTGGTGCTCTTCGAGCATTTGATATGAATAAATCCAATGGTGGAAAGCAGCGAGTGCAAAATGATACTGTCATTCCACAGTCCAATCCTTCTGCTGCCCAGCGTGGAAAAGTTCAAAAAATGACCACTACTGATGGGGAAGCAAAAGGCCTTCAAGCCGTGTTAGTTGAACGGGGTTTTGATGTCTCGAAACTCAAAGCAAAATGTTCACCTGTATGCCCATTCGAAAGCACAGGGTGCTGCATGGCTCGTCTTCTCAGTCAGCAAGAGGACTTTGCCAACCAAAAATCTATGCTAGAGACTGTGATCACTGAGGCTGGGCATGAGTGCATGTTTCTCCCTAAATTTCACTGTGAGCTCAATCCTATTGAGATGGCAAGTTATTCTCCTCAATGGTTTCTTTTGAGCTAATTTAATTTAACAGTACTGGGGATGGTGTAAGTACCGCTACCGACAAGTGCCCAAGAAGAGCTTTGAAGACTCAAAGCAGTTGGCCTTACAGTATCTGGATGGATGCCCGGTTGAAGTGATTCGTCGGTTTATCAACAGGTCATGGAGGTTTATGGATGCTTACCGGAGGGGCTTGACAGGTACAGCAGCAGAGTGGGCTGTGAAGAAGAAGAAACAGCACCGTTCAGTTTCGAACCGTGCTTTTGACGCGCTTGAGCAGTCGCGTGAACGGGCGATTGAAAACTCCGCGGGTTGATAACGTAATGACGTAATGTGGCTGTGCTAAATAAATCCGTTTTTTGCCAATCGCTCCCGATCAGAATTCTGAGATTTGGATCTTGACCAAAATTTTGGCGCCGCTAATTTGTCGTAGGAAAAACTTCGGAACATGTTTTTTGAACTCTTTGAGCCATTCTGAGTCCAGAAAAGTTGAAATTGGGTCAAAATTAAATCAGGTGCTAGCTACAGACTATTTGCGGGCTTTGTTTGTCCAGAACTGTACTTGTGGAGGAAAGGACGCGATGTGCTGCAATATAACGATGACGCGGGAACTATTTACGATTTCGGTGCGTTTGTCATACATGTGGTTGACTTAAATTCCGCAAAGTAGAAACACCACGGAGGCAGCTTTGTGCTCCTTGGGACACCGTCACTGCAACCTGAACTTTTCAGCCGTGTTATTCTCACCTGGTTTCTAACTGGGATTCACAAACGACTGAAGACTTCAAGACGCTCGTAGACCCTACTGGCGATCTACTGTTAGCCTGGCGTCTCCCGTTTTTCTTCGCATTGTTTGCTGCTGTACTGCTATCGCATAGTATACCGTATTTCCACGTTCTCGGGAGAGGTTACCGAGACCCCGGATCTCGTACAGTTCTGGACAAACAAAGCCCGCAAATAGTCTGTAGCTAGCACCTGATTTAATTTTGACCCAATTTCAACTTTTCTGGACTCAGAATGGCTCAAAGAGTTCAAAAAACATGTTCCGAAGTTTTTCCTACGACAAATTAGCGGCGCCAAAATTTTGGTCAAGATCCAAATCTCAGAATTCTGATCGGGAGCGATTGGCAAAAAACGGATTTATTTAGCACAGCCACATTACGTCATTACGTTATCAACCCGCGGAGTTTTCAATCGCCCGTTCACGCGACTGCTCAAGCGCGTCAAAAGCACGGTTCGAAACTGAACGGTGCTGTTTCTTCTTCTTCACAGCCCACTCTGCTGCTGTACCTGTCAAGCCCCTCCGGTAAGCATCCATAAACCTCCATGACCTGTTGATAAACCGACGAATCACTTCAACCGGGCATCCATCCAGATACTGTAAGGCCAACTGCTTTGAGTCTTCAAAGCTCTTCTTGGGCACTTGTCGGTAGCGGTACTTACACCATCCCCAGTACTGTTAAATTAAATTAGCTCAAAAGAAACCATTGAGGAGAATAACTTGCCATCTCAATAGGATTGAGCTCACAGTGAAATTTAGGGAGAAACATGCACTCATGCCCAGCCTCAGTGATCACAGTCTCTAGCATAGATTTTTGGTTGGCAAAGTCCTCTTGCTGACTGAGAAGACGAGCCATGCAGCACCCTGTGCTTTCGAATGGGCATACAGGTGAACATTTTGCTTTGAGTTTCGAGACATCAAAACCCCGTTCAACTAACACGGCTTGAAGGCCTTTTGCTTCCCCATCAGTAGTGGTCATTTTTTGAACTTTTCCACGCTGGGCAGCAGAAGGATTGGACTGTGGAATGACAGTATCATTTTGCACTCGCTGCTTTCCACCATTGGATTTATTCATATCAAATGCTCGAAGAGCACCAGGAGCGAGTGAGGCGTGGGCTGAAGACTGATCAAAAATGAAAAGAGCAGTGACACCAGGATGGACGTCATTGTGGATCTTGATTGCACGTCTGACCTGCTTGATGAACTGCTCTGTATCCCACCAAGGATCACCTTTTGAGCCTGGATGAATTATCTCACGGGCATCTGCAATTATGTTCCCATTTTGGTCACGTTGGATAAGTCGACCAGTTCCTTCTGTGATGAAATCTGAAACATGAATAAGACGTCCACGGCTCTTCTTTTGAAGAACTGTTTGACCCTCTGCCAGCCTGCAGGAAGAAATTATCAGCTGTTAAACAATGAGGAATTATAAAGACTTACCAAGCAGTTCGCATATAATCAAGGGCATGAAAGCAGCACTCATCATGAAAATATGCAATGACCCTCTTCACTCCAAGCGGAAGTGTAGGCTCAACAACTTCAAGGGTTGGGCCGTGATACTGTGTCATGCGTGCTTCAAAGCCAGCCATTCTTGGAAGGAAGACATCTGTTCGGTATTTCACAACATCATCCCGTTCATGGCCATCCATGTAAACTCCTTTTTTTATCAGAGTTCTGCGATAGCCCAGTCTGACAAGCCACCGCCTGGCTGTGCGTTCACTGATAGGTTGCTTTGGAGAGATTCCAAGGGAAGAAAGGATTTCTGTGTTAACCCCTTCACGGAATTTCATTGGAGTTATTGATCCAACTTTCTGCTCTTTTAGCCAAGCAAGACATGCAGTCTGGACTGACTCGTCATTCAGAAGTGACTTGGTGTTTGCTCTTCCACCTCTTGTCTCTGCTGGGAGCTCCTCAAAAATCTGATAGTGTCGTGCCAAAGCGCGAACCCGTCGTGCAAAATAACTCCCATCTCCTTCATGCCATTGGTGGGCAATTTCGAGACTGGCAGCAATTCGTTTCAAACCCTTTATGCGGAGGGTTGCAAAATTTCGGATGATAAGCAACTGATTATGCTTTGTGAGTGGGAGATTTCTTTTTTGCAGGTCCACCTTGATCTTTTCACGAAGGGTATGCCAGCTGCGAATATTGATACCTGGTGCAGCGGCAGAAGGGGAACTTGAGACTGGAGAAGGAGATGAGGCTCCCTCACCATCTACAAGATCTTCTACCACTGCATCCCAATCATTGGGATCTCCATCTTCTTCAAGTTCCTCATCAGAATTATCCACCTGAATCAATGGTGGGCTTGGCTGATTTGGCTCCTCGGTGGTATCTGAAAGAACTGAGAATTAACGAGTCCGAGGAATAATCTGTGGTGGAGGAGAAGGGCCACGAGAGGGAGGAGCAGTTGAAAATGGTGTTGAATTTGATGTTTCAGTGGAAGGTGGATCTCCATTATCTGAATGCTGTAGATCCTCTGACTGGGCTCTAGATGAGGATGGAGCAGAGAAGAAAGTATCAAGCTTGGTTTGGCCTTTATTGGATTTTGCATATCTCTGCTGAGTCCGATGAGATTTGCTTGCTGTGTCAGGGCCTTTCATATATTCTGTTGGGCGGCCTGATCACATTGATATAACATCTTATACAGAGAAAAAATATAGAAGCTCACCTCCTGGCTTACGTCTCTCAGCTGCCCGTTTAGCTTCATAGGCATCACGTGTTGGGACCCAGTCAGTATCACCAGCATCTCGGCGGTCTTCTTCAATTTGTGTAATCAACCCAAGCAAGCGTTCATGGAACTCTGTTTGGGCAACTTCATCCCAGTCTGCCTCCTCATCGTGGTCACTGTGGTCTGAATCCAGCTCCAGGTAAGCCAAACTGTCCAGTTCAGTAAGATCAAGACCCTCGGAGTCAGAATAATCTCCATCAGAGGAGTTATCTGAAGCCTCGGGCACAGATTGTTGCCTAGATTGGTTTTTGAGTCCACTAATATTGTGTTTACTGCGCTTTGAGGGGCGTCCACGGCGTCCAGACATGATGGGGAACGATAAGAGACGGGTGGTCAGTTGACTTGCGGTTGACAGTTCGTCAATCCGGTTGACAGTTCTGTGAATTATCCAAAGCATGTGACCTCTGAAAGAACATTAAATTGTGTGACATCCGCTCGATAAATACCTTCGATTCTTACAGATTCAGATGCGGCTTGATGAGACGCGTCGATTGCGCATATTTTCATAATTTTCCCACAGGTTTTAAGCGGGTGCCAAAATTTTGACGGCCCGGAATATTAATTGATGATTTGCGGAAGAACGGCTCGACAGAATTACTTAATTTCTATATGGATGTGACGGCCTCGATGAGATCTATCGATTGCACACTTCATCTCGGCTAAAAAAATCGATTTTTTTTTTAGCGGACTTTGTTTGTCCAGAACTGTACATGGTGTCCAACCCATCGACCCACAGCACCTTCAGCTCGGCGTGCTGGGACACAAGGGAATCATTCAGTTCGTTTACATCGGGACACCCAAACTCGAGGGTCGTTTTGGTACCGAATGAGTAGTCCCAATGGCGGGCGAGTTTGCGGATGTTGGCAGGCAGGGCCCGGGGAATGCCACGCCGTGGCTTCGAAGAGAGCGTCAGCCTACAGAGAGGTATGTAAGATGCAGGCAGTCCTTCCGAATTTTTGGTGCCTCAAATGGCGTCCCGCTACTCCATATTCTTATCAAAACCTTGACGTGTAGCTCGGCCAGATTTTGGGAATGCGATGCCTATGCATATGCCAGTGGTCGAATTCGACGAACTCGGTATGTAGTATGCTGATACAATTTGGACCAGTGAACTTGGAAGTAGGCGAGAATATCATTGGGATGGTTCGCGAACCACAAAGGAATGTTGATATGGTGCAGGGTGGGGCTGGCGAGGAAGAGCTGCCCCTGGACCCAGCGTGTATTCTCTGAGCGACGGGAACACATCATGATTGAAGGGCCACGCGAGGGAGGGAAGCAAAGATTTCTGCCCACAGTTCATCGGAGAGGTTGGAGCGCGCCAGTCACTTGTCCTGCGGAACCAAGGAGGCCATTTGCAATATCCCGAAAGAATTTATCAATACAATTGAAGCACTATACTGCGACGCGCAAACATATGTCATAATTAATGGTGAAATGTGCCTGCGCCCATTCCAAGTGACGAGAAGGGTGAGACAAGGGGACCCCCTCTCATGTCTGCTCTTCGATCTCGCAATCGAGCCCTTGGCTGAAGCCCTACGCAAGTCGACCCTAAAAGGGTTCAGAATCAAAGGGAGGCGAGAGAAATTAATAGCCACCCTATTTGCCGATGACACGCTAGTATACTTGGACGCATCGGACGACTTCGGTACCCTAATGGACGTGCTGAATGAGTGGTGTATTGCCGCCGGCGCAAAATTCAATATCGGGAAGACAGAAATGATTCCTATCGGCCGAATCGACCACAGGGATCGTGTACGCGCGACAAGATTCGTGAATGGAATAGGGGGAACCGCGATCCCGGCCCACATCAAGATCGCAATGGAAGGCGAACCGATCCGAACACTAGGTGCATGGGTTGGTAACGGCGTCGAACAGATCGAGACGTGGTCACGCACATTAGAGAAAATAGACGCCGCACTGGACCAGTGGGAACTAGGCCACCCTTCAATGGAAGGCCGCCGCCTCATCGTCATGATGGTGGTTGGTGGAATGACCCAATACTTGGCGACAGTCCAAGGGATGCCAGCCGACGTTGAAGCTAGACTTGAGAAAAGGGTACGAAGTTTCCTCTGGGCGGAAAAGAGGGGTGTTGCAATAAATAAAGAGATGGTGTATGCGCCGGCCGAAATGGGGGGAAAGAACCTCCTGGACATTATCGCGCGTAACGAGGCGATTGCTATAACGTGGTTAAAAACTTACCTCAGCTTCGACCCCCAAAGACCGCTCTGGTGTTTCGTAGCAGACGAGATACTGGCGAAGGGGACAGTCAGAGCGAACCTAAACGTCGACGAAGCAATGAGACTGAACTCATACCTTCAATCGTGGTCGCCGTATCAATCGGCTGAGGAGCTGAAGAGCAAGGATCTCTCGGAGATGATGGCGGTAGGACGCAAGTATAATGTCTCGATGCAGGCGATGGCGGTGTCCCGGGAAATCCAGGATGACATGGTGATCTGGTACCATACGTTCTCAGATGGGGACAGAACCCTTTTTAATGCGAACGTACACGTTGCCAAATGCCTGAAGGAGAAACATCGGATGAAGACCGTCAGAGACACTAGAGAGCTTTCCCGCAAAGCAGGGACATACCGGCATATAAACCGAGCGGACTGCGACTGCAACGCGTGCACGCTGACGAAGGCTATAGCGAAATGTGATCATCCCAATTTATGCTTCAGGAAGGCACAAGAGCTACTAAACTCACTTGAGGGAAAATGGGACCCGAGGGTGCCACAGCCCGAAGACTATGAAGGCAATCAGATCCCGGCGTCTGACGATGAACACACTCGACAATTTGACTCACGCATAACAACCACAGGAACCATTGCGGACACCTTCCGCATTTTCACGGAGGGATACACGAACCCAACGGATACAGCACCCGACACGAGATTTGCAGTGCAACAAGGGCCGGCCATTGAAGTGTACACGGACGGGTCGGCACTGAATAATGGCTCCGCAGACGTAGCCGCTGGCGCTGGGGTCTTCTTTGGCGAGAACGACCCGAGAAATATGGCCATCCGAGTGCCAGAAGAGTTGGGCCCATCGAATCAGGTAGGGGAGTTGCTGGCCATAAAGGAGGCAGTGGAGGCCGTCCCCACTAATGCTCCACTACGGATATTCAGTGACTCCAAATATGCAATAGACGGTTTAACAAAAAATTTGCATAGGTGGCAGGACGAAGGATTCCACACTGTTAAGAATGGTCAATTATTTGAGCTGACGGCCGCAGTAATACGTACGCGGAAGGCGCCGACGACGTTTACCTGGGTGAAAGGGCACTCAGGAGTTGCGGGCAATGAGGCGGCGGACAGGCTAGCCGCGGAAGGGAGCCGGAAGCCTGATAACTATAACATGAATACAGAAGTCAGTGAATCTGTGCTGCTTCCGGGGGCAAAGTTGCAGGTGATGACCCAGGCGAAAGCATACAGGATTATACGTAAAATTAAGATGGAGAAGCCGGCCTACCAGCTACTAATGGCACGACGGGCCACAACTATAAACCTGGGGAACGCCCGGGAAGCAGCCACCGGCGCAGATGGCATAACCCCGGAACCCCGCAAGATATGGATGTCAACGCGACACAAGGACATTTCAAGAAGCATAAGATTCTTCTTGTGGATGCTGATACATGACGGATATAAGGTTGGCGCATACTGGGATGGAATACCGAATCACTCACAACGAGGGAAATGCGCGCAATGCAAGCGCAATGTGGCGTGCACGAGTCGATGGAACACATTTTGACAGTATGCAGTATACCAGGACAGAAAGAGGTCTGGGACATCGCGAGTGAGATGTGGCGCTTGAAAACAGGTAAAGACATGCGACCTACCGTAGCCCAAATCATGGCGGGAGGAGCTACAGAGCTCGGCAACCCCGGGACGACACGCCTGTACAAGATACTTATCACGGAATCGGCCCACCTAATTTGGCGCCTACGGAACGAACGCGTTATTCAGAGAAAAAGACCTGCTTCATTACCGGAGATTCGTAACCGGTGGCTCAAGATAATAAACAATAGGCTAGCTATAGACTGCGCAATGACGAATGGGTTCAAATTTGAGAAAAAGGCACTCAAGATGTCGCTTGTCAAAAAAACTTGGAAAAGCACACTGAAGAACGAACGTACGTTGGCCAAGGACTGGCCGAAAACAGTCGGGGTTTTAGTGGGTGTCGGATGAAAGTTGGCAGTGATAGCGGAACGGCGACTGACTTCGGTCGCCGGGAAGCTTGAGCTGACGGAAATGCCGAAGTCCCACATAACGTGTTATAGGCACGAATGCGGCAGTCGCATTTCCTCGAGAGGGTGTACACTACGTCTGGTCTGGTTCCAAGTCCGAGACCTCAAACATGAGCGGGTGGGAAGTGACCGGCTATGCCGGCCCAGAAGCTCAAGCGGGTGCCTGCGACCTGCTGAGTGGAGGGGTGAAGGGAGGGCAGCGCGACCCAAACTCACTTCCTTTCTCACTATCTAACGCTTCCTCAAAAAAAAAAAAAAAAAAAAAAAAAAGGAGGCCATTTGCAAGCGCCGGTAGTAACTTTGATCGAACTGCGATCACGATGCCCGCCGTGCTATCGACGCTGATTGCTAACAGTACCACACAACGCGTCTTTCTGTTTCCCATTGCACCTTGCTTGGAGTCCCAGGTACCTTGTATGTCTTGAAGGCCGCCTTCCATCTGTGGTATTGACTCATCAAGATGAACTAAACTGGTTTACTACTTACTGCCAGTGGTGTCAGACTCGCAGGACTTTGAAATATAAATCATTTTCCGAGTCAAAATTTACTGCCGTATTACTCAAAGCCGTACTGTCGGGCCTTGGTGGTCCATTGGCACCTCCATTACACAGCACGGCCCAACCCATGAACACCATGGCCAGTTTCCAGGAATTCTCCCGGTGTACCAAAACATTTTCGGAAATACAGTAACACCATCCGAGTCGTCCCTAGCCCCTGGGCCCTTCAGAATCCTCTCAGCCGGGCTCGTCCCCGCCGTGGTAGAACCAAAAGAACGCTGAAAGACGAGAAAATTCAAGTTGGCACGGGAAACCTCTAAACGAACCACGGGCAAGGCGTACTAGTAAAATACTTCCAGGACATCTGAGTCAAATGTAAGCGCAATCGTGGCTCGGACTCTTGGAAATATAATATATATAATGGCTTCCGGAACTCTGCGTAGGTTTGGGAGCTCAGAGAGTAGCTTGGCGGTGTCCAGGAATACTTACCCTTCGAAACTTCAAAATCAACCAGTGCGTCCGAATTCGAAGCAGCACAGGTGATCACTGGCTCTCAGGCTGGAGTTTCAACTTCAACTTCCCTTTTGCAGAACCTGCAGAGCCAATAATCCGATCCGCTCTGTACATGTATCGGTCCACTGGTCGGTGTGCACACAAGATTTCCACAGCCAACAGGCGAGTTGAAAGCCAGCACCTCTCGACGGTTGTAAATTCCACCACCTGCTCTGCCCGCCCGTCCACCAAAAATATGAATTTCAGAACGCCGATTCCAATCCTCGTTTTATTCGAAATTTCCAAGTATATAGCAAGCGAGCCGCGGCGTGTAAGTACTGTACAGTGTACATAAATACACTCTAGATCTACGTACGTAGGAACCGGGTCGGGGTAGGGTAGTCGTGTGTGTCTGTGTGTGTGTGCGATGATATGATATGATATGATATGATACAGTTGAGTCAAAAAAAAAAAAGTAGGAAAAAAAAAAAAGAAGCAAGTAGGATGGGCTGTGTGAAGACGCGGAGGGGGCTGAGTGGAGAAGACGATGAAGACGAAGATGAATGGGAGACGGATATCTATATATCTAGAGCGAGTCCGGATGTAGATGTAGACGGGCAGATCAGATGTATGTATATGTGTATGTGTGAACGCCTCCCGAGTATAGGTACAGGTACAGGTACACGAAAGAGTCCAGCAGAATCTAAACCGCGGGAGGGAGGGAGGACGGGGCGCAGAGAGATCCTCGCTGACATATGGTGAGTCTACATCCGGGCGCATGCGCGGAGAGATCAGGGCGAGGACACGCCCACCGGCGTCGCTGGCGAGTCTAGCCCAAAACCAAAATCCGAGCGCGCGCCGCGCGCAGACGCCACCGACGACGACGGCGCGCGCAGCTGCTTCGCGGGTAAGCGCCGCGCCAGCGTCGCGGCCCCCGCGTCCCATTCACGCGCAGCCAAAGCACGCGACGTCGTCCAAGTCCAAGTCAAAGTCGGCGAGGCGGAGGAGGAGGAGGAGGACCCGGAAAGCACCCGCGCAAGGTAATCCATGCCATCCCGACTCAGCAGCCCGCGCCACGCGTCGTGCAGGCCGACCTCCCCTTCCCCTTCCCCGGCGTCTTCGTGGAACTCAAGGCTGGTGGTGGTGCTGGAGCGGTCCTCGACATAGGACGCAGACGAGTCGAGCTCCCGTCCGGGCTGCGGCAGATCGTGCCACCCCATGACGAGACTGTGCACGCGCTCATCAACATCCTCGTCCGTGTCTGCCTCTCCACGATCTTGAGCCCCCGCGCGACGACGTGCGTCTACATCTACATCCCGGTCGGACGAAGCATCCGCAGCCGTAGTCGTAAGAGACAAGCACAAAACGACGCCCACGCCAAACGCCTCGATCGCAAGCTCGCGCGGCGCGCTGACCAGTATGCGCCCATGCGCTGCCCTACTACTGTCCGCCGCGTCGGCCTTATGGCTGTCTCCCGGAGACGGAGGCTGCGCCTGTGCGCGTCGCCGCCGATGTCTCGCGTCAAATGCACACGCCGCGCGGAGCTGCACAGCGGTTAGGCGAGGCACTCCTGTGTCGTCTGCGGCCGCGCCACCGCTGCTGTCGGAGGACGGGGATGGCGGGGGCAGGACGAGGCGGAGGGTGGGGACGCCTGTGTGGGTGTCGACGTCGTGGATGACACCCCGCTGCTCCTGGGCGTCCGAGTTTTCGTCTGTCGATGCAGATGCGCATATCCTGATGACCGCGTCGAAGCCCTCCTCCTCCTCCAGAACGTCCTTCGCGTCCCCACCGACCGCAGTGCGATGACAAGAAGAGAACGCGACAAACACCCCCGACCTCCTCCCCAGCTCCTGCACACACCTCTCCCGCTTGCGCATCTGCGCCTCCGTCACCACCACCGCCTCCCGCGCCGGCACTTCCTTGCGCTCTACCACCAAATCCACCACCTGGCCCGAGATGGGGAAGGGCAGCCGCGGCAGCTGGATCGGGCTCGGCACGACGACCGACGCCGTCGTCGGCGCGCTCGCGCTCGATTCCGATTCCGATTCCAGTCTTTTCGTGTTCCTATTCATCCTCCTCCCCTTCTGGTCTATATTTTGGGACGCGACGAGCAACGGGACGCGCGCGACGGGCAGCCCGCCCCCGCCCCCGCCCGCAGCGGCCTTCCGCACAGGCCGCCTTGGTAGATTCGAGATGTGCGGCCCCAAAGCGCCCTTGGGCGCCGGTCCGCGGTGGTGGTGGTGGCCGTTGAGGGCGTGTAGGTCTAGATGCAGGCCGTGTGTGCGGGGGAGGGGCGCGGGCGTCATGATGAGGGTGGAGGAGTAGGAGGAGCCCGAGGCGGGGAGGGGGGAGTCCATCGTGAGTGAGTTTGAGTCGTGCTGCAGCCTAGCAGTGGACTACTGAAGAGTGGAGTGGAGGGAGGAAGCAGCGAGGAGTGGAGCCCGGTTGAGATAGGCCCTCTTTGACGCGAGCGTGCGTGCAGCGTACAACTGGGGACCGTGTCGCGATCGTCGCGCAAGTAGATAAGCAGCTGAAAATCCGTGCACCAACTTCCGTCTTAAGTTAGGGGCCGTTGTGGAGTCCCTTGAAGTTTCCCGTCCTTGTCGCGTCTGCTCCTGGGTGCAGCTGGAAGCTCGATATAGATGAAGGAGGAAGGAGAAAAGGAAGCTGCGAGCTCCTCGTTCGTCGTCATTGTTATCGTCGAGCTCGGCTAAAGCGCCAAGGTCGGATCTCGGTCCGGTCGAGCGGATGGTCCCACGGTGGGCGGGATGCCAGCAGCAGTCTGCGGACGCAGGAAAGCACAAGGAAGGGCAGGGTACGGAAGACGACAATCATGGACGGTATCAAGTGGGAGTAGTGTCCATGCCCATTATCTCTACTCGCTAATTTTCCCCCTCGCCCTCCCCCAACACATCCTGCAGCAAGACATACAAAACCCCATCACAAAGCGCATGCGCCTTCTCCACCGTCGGCCCAAAGCTCGTCGCGCCCGCCAGTCGCAGAAGCGCCGCCCGCGCGGGCTCGAGGCGCCGGATGAGCGTGAGCAGCGTCTCTCCCCCGCCCTCTCTGTTATTATTATTATCACGATGCCTCGTCGAAGACGTCTCCCCGCGCGCGGAGCGGAGCCACCTCTCCACCTCTCCCCCGCTCTCTTTGCCCGTCCGCAAAGGCGGAAGCGCCACAACAGGACGCGCAAGCACCCGTCTCCCACCCCCGCCCGCATCCCCCACCGCGCGCAAGAGGCGCAGCACCGCCCCATACGCCGGCGCGCGCGCCATCCACGTCCCTACGTCCACGTTCGGCATCGCGCTTGCGATTGCCCCTCCGCCGCCGCCGCCGTATCCGTACCCTGACGTTGTAGTATATGGGACGCCAGCACGCAACAGCCCCGCGACGTACCCGGGCGCGCGCGAGAGGAGGAGCAGCGCGGGGAGCGCGGGGTCCATCTCCGCCTCCATCTCCGTCTCCGTCTCCCCTCCTCCCTCCTCGCCACCCCCTGCTCCCCATCCGTCGTGCTCCCCCCCGTCCTCCGGCACCGAAAAGAGCAGCCCGCCCGGCACGTCGCGCGACGCCCGCGGCGTCATCGGGCCCAGCACACCAATCGGCGGCGGCGGCGCGAGAAAGTATACCAGCGCATGCAGCGGCCCGAGGAGCGCCTTGTCCGCTTCGCGGCCTAGGCCGGGCGACGCAGTAGCAGCAGCAGATACGAGCAGATGCGCGCGGTCAAAGGCACACAGCGCGGCGACCGCGCCGAGGGCGCGCGCGGGGGCGCAGTGCGTCGGGAGTGCGCACTGCGTTGTGCGTGGATTCGCGTTATACCCCGATTTGGGCAGCGTGACACCGCAGGCGAGGCCCCCGCTGCACGCCACGGCGAGGCCGCACCCGCGACAGTGCGTGGCGCTGCAGGCGGGGCAGCGGGCGTGCAGGGCGGCCGTCAGGCTTTGGGGGATCGGGATCGGCGTCGTCGGTTTCGGGGTCGGTGGCGAGGTGCCGGAGGAAGGGGAAGAGGGGGAAAGTGGGAAGGGTTTGGATGGGGTGGGGTCGACAGACGGCGGGGACGGGAAGAGTATCTGGCAGAAGGAGAGGAGGAGGTTAGCGCGTGAGATCGAGTTTGGGAGAAGGAGAAAAAAAAGAGGGAAGAAGGGAGCGAGTAAATGATAAGAAGCGAGAACCTGGGGGAACGGGTCAAAGCAAGGGGGGAGGGGAAGGAGAGCGCGAAGTGGAAGGGGGATCTCATGCAATCCTTCCAAAAAAGATACAAAGAATGCAGTCGACTGGTCCCATCATGAGCGATATGACTCCCCGTTCACCATCTCCTCGCCCCGGAGGAAATGAACGCCTGCATGAGGACGACGCGCGACAAGAGGAACGAGAGCGGAAGAAAGAACGGAGAAACAGCACGAATATATCAAACGCAAAGCCACTTCAGGACATAGCCGTATGCACAAAAACTCGCCGGAAACCCCGCATCAACTACCGCCCTCGACCACCCATCGAAAGAAGGCGTGTCGTCGCGCGAAAAAAAAACCGCAAAAAAAAAAAAAAACGCACCCCATCCCAAACACCCCTCAACACCCCCGGGATCATGGCCCCACAGGCGGGGTTGGTGCAGCGCGTGGGCGCGGTGGCGAGTGCGTGCAGCCGCGCAAGGGCGGTGCGTTCTTCGATCGTCAGCCCGCTTGCTTCCGCCCCAGAATGGGCTCCCCCGGTGCTCGATGTGCCCGAGCGCACCGAGTGTGCTCTCGACGAGCCGGCAACCGACGCGTTGGGCGCCGAGCCGGCGCGCGAAGACGCCCGACTCGAGGCGCGGTGCAGCTCCCGCGCCTGCGCCGCAGCGGCGTGCAGCGGCGCGTGTCGGGCCGCGCGCGTTAGGCTCGCCAGGAGGGATTGCGTTGAGCGGTGCGAGTGGGCGGTGGACGCTGATGCGCCGGATCGCATCGACGCTTTGGACGAGGTGGATCGTATGGATGCTCCTGACCGCGCTGAAGCACCCGAGGCGGAGGAGCGGGTAGAGGCCGCAGATGACATGGACCTTGCAGATGCAGTTGAGGAGGACGTAGAGGATGCAGAGGCAGCGGAGCGCACACTCGGCGTCCGCAGATAAAAGTCGTCGTCCACGTCCAGAGGAGAGAGCGGGCGGCTTGGGGTCGGCGTGCCGCGCGCGCTCGCGTTTGGTGCGCCGGCGCTTTGACTCCGCGAATGCGCTATAGACGGCGGACGGGAAGCGTGGTGGGAGGACGTCGACGCACGATGCGGGGAAGGCGAAGGCGCGTGATAGCTCCAATTCGAGCGCGCCGACGCCACGGACGCGACGGAGGGCGTGGGCGAGGGGGCGCGCACCACCAGCGGCGGGGGGCCGGCACCGCCATGCGCACTCCGACTGCTGCCTGGGGGCGTGAAATGCACGTTCCTAGGCGCAGGGGCTGGAGTAGGCGGGGCAGAGCGGGCGTATTGCGGATCGGCGAGGACCTGCCCCTGCACGGACGCGACGCGCCACTCCCTTGCGAGGTTCCGCGCAAGGAGCTCGTCGGCGGCGTACCGCGGCGTCGGCGTCGGCGGTCCCCCGTGTCGCGCGTTACTGCCCCCTGCATAGGGCGATTGCAGCTGTCTCGGAGTAGAGGAAGAAGCGGCGCTATACGCGGAGCTGGGAAGAGGAACGCGGGATGCACTATGTGCAGGTGTGGGGACGGGTGAATGGCCGGGGTAGGCGGGGGAGGGGATGTGGCGCTGTGGTAAGGCGCCGCCGTAGCTGTAGTTCGAGTTGGAACCAGACCCGTAGCTGTACAAAGACGCGGCCCTACTTCCTGGCGTACTGCTCCCTGAATCTGATCCCGATCCCGCGGCCGAGCCGAGTAACGTCGACGCCGAGGACGAATCGGAAGCGTATCCCATCGCCCTGGAAGTCTTGGACTCCGCAATAGCCCTCGCAATCTGTGCGTCCGACGCAGCGTCAGAAAGCGCCGGCTCGCCGTACGCCGCCGCCGCTGCGTATTCTGCCTCGATTCCGCGCGGGCCTAGGGCTGATCTCTGTCTTTGGACGTTTGAGGAGGTGTAGGAGTATGTAGACATGAGTTTAGGCCAGCATTAAGTTATATATTGTACAGATCCACTTCAAGTCGTGTGAGCGCTAATCCGAGCGACTGAGTCAGTGGCCCAGTTTCAGTTTCAGCTTCAATTCTTCAGTTTGGTTTTACAAGTCAGATAGATAGCCAGATAGATAGTTTTAGGCTTCAACAGTTACAGGTTTTGCAGATGGTGGTCAGTGCGGAGTCGGAAAATGAGGCGCGATGTGTGGTCTTGCTAGCGATCAACGACGATGGCCGGCACCACCCAAGCACCACCGCCTTTGTTCTCAACATTGATGACCACCGACTAGCAACGCATTCTGCGACGCCACTGTTCAGGTTCGTGCATCTTAATGACGAGGTTCCGATTAGGCGTTCTTCAATGTATGGTTTTGGCGGTTCAGGAGTCAGTGCCCATTCATCGTACGGCGTACGCCTTCTGTAGTTTGAGCACTGAATGCTTGTCTGACCCGCTTCAAGGCGCCGACGGGGCCATGGACCTGTCCGCCGACGGGGGAAATGTTGACAACATTAAATGTCGCGGGTAAAATACCACAACGTCTGCAAAATCTACCAAAGAAGGACTTGAAAACATCCGGGAAGGTTCGATGGGGCGCACGCGATTGAAGTGCGTCTAGGTAGCGTTGCCTCCGGCATCCCCACCGTTGCCTCCGAAAGCTATACCCCCAGCTCCGCCCGCATTGCCATTACCGCCAGCTCCAAGCAGGCCCACTCCGTTGCCGCCACCCGCCCCGCCCCCTCCACCGATCGCTAAACCGCCTTTGCCGCCATTATTCCCGTTCCCTCCGATGTTGAGCAAGCTGCCGGCCGCATTGCCGCCCCCGAGCCCGCCGTTGCCGCCCTCGGCATCACCTCCGAGCCCTCCCACGTTCCCATTGCCGCCTATGAAAACGTTCAGTTTCTGAGCGTTTTCAGAGTGAAACCACGTACCGGTACCGAGTGGGCTTACCCCGTTACCGCCGCCAACGCCTCCGAGCCCGCCTTCCGCAGCGCCACCTAGAACACACGGTGTGTGTTTGTATCTAATTGACTTTGCAACCGAGAATGTCATACCTTTGCCCCCGACATTGTTGGACCCGCCCAGGCTTAACAGCCCGCGCGCCGTCTCGGGAGTAGGCATGGCCGAAGCCGTGAGGACGAGGAAAGCGGAGAGGATGGTAGTGGTTGAGAGGGAGAATCGCATTTTGACTTTTGAAGGAAAGCTGGGACACTGAAGAATGTGGTCGAAGGCTCTGCCTTTATACGATTTCTTGGAATTGAAGTCGAACAAGGTTGAACCCAAAGCTGTCGAGTACAGGTACAGTGGCCAAGGCACAATCTGTCAGTGACTCGGACAAAAAGGAAGTATTGGATGGACTCCTTGCAACAAACATCTGAAACAAACCAAGAATGTTCAAACCTTCGGTCGGAGATAGACGCTAATACAACAACTGTATCTAGATGTGGCATGAAAGACCTTTCAATCCTGAACTTCTCAAGCTTAAGAGACAGGAGCTTCCAGACTGCAGGACGAGTAATATTTTCAAATCTCCGATGGCCGATTTAACAATTGTTTGCAGGTATACAATACGCCTACAACTACACAGTCATAGCTAAGCAATAATTTTATTTATTGGGCGCCATGCTTCAACCCCACCAGCGCTGCCAGTGTCCGCTCGCAGGTAACAGAGCTAAATTAACCGTCGATTCCTAGGCAGCAAGGTTTATTTCCAATGCTGTCAACTGCGATGCGGTGGCCTTTGTTCGACCCCGCCAGAGGACTGTCCGTCAACAGGAACTCATCACTCGTGGCGTTCTACCAGCCTATAAGTCTGCGTGTCAACCCGTATCAGCCACCAGTTGCAAACGCCGTTGCCGATCTAATCTTTGCCGTACAATACCGTGTTCAATTCTGGCGAATTCAAAATTTGAGATCACACGAACACCTCTCAGTGAACTCGAGAAATATCAATTGAAGAAGGAGCGTGTCTCCTGAGCGGGCATGAAAACACTCGTATTTACTACGATACATCCCTGTCTGAATTACAGGATATAGCTGGTAGGTCAAAGCAGAATTCGGATTTAGGACGCTTTGACGATCTCCTTGTCGTCATAGTGGATTGTATATCTATCCTCGCTCAGGTTGCCAAGCTCAGAGTCACCGTGACGCAGGTGGACAGGGGACCCGAGACAGATGGTACCTGCGCCTCACCATGGGGCAGAGAATTTCCGAGATGCGCGGTTACCTATTTATGCTTGGCGTAGCTGGGTAGGCACAACACTACCGCACGCGGAAGGCTAGCTTGGGGACTCTCAACGACGACGAAAAATTGCTCTGGGGCGCTCCTCCGGAAAACAAAAGGCATCAAGTTGGATTCAAATTTCAACCACACACGTGACCAATGTTCAAAAGTTCAAACTGGAAGGATGAAAGCGCCTAATTGAGCTTGCGAGGGTTGTCAATTCACTACCTGACGGTGAACCACTCGCCTGCCTCTCACGGTCCCCCAGCCCCGCCCACACCATGCTGTCGCCTCGAACAGCGAAATGAGAGGGGCCACCGTTCAGTTATTCATGACCCGTAAATCCTAATACCAATTGTTGTTGCCTCGATATTCTTAATTTACCGAGGCTACGTGACTTTTTGGTGCACATTCCACGCAGGAGGCAGCCATCTCCGTGTCCCATGTGTCGAGAAGCTAAGACATACAAGCGAGGCACGAAGTAAACACAATAATGGTGCAGCATGTGTACATCTTCTCGCATTTGGTATATGACGATAGCGAATTGGGGTCGGTCAAAGTTGATTCGATTCTGGAACGATTTAAAGTCCAGAATCAAGCGCAAAATCGGTCCTAGAATCCGCCAGAATCGGCCTCAAATCCACTCCGGGGGCCGATGGCTGTTTGGATGCAAAACATCGGCTCCAAACATGCTTTCTTTTTGGTTCACTGTTTTGTGTGGGAGTCAAATGTGAACCGGAAATTGACCATGTTTGGGCCACTGCATTGCACCCAAATGAACAGCAAACATACACCTTTTTGGAACCCAATCGCTGACAGAAAATGCGATATGTTCCAAAAATCTTCTGCAAATAAAAATCAGCCTGTTTGAGCTCGAAATAGTGGGAGAACAATGGGATTTGGCATGTTTGTGACCCAAACCAGAGAGTTTTTCGGATCTGAACCAACGGCAAACATCTTGCATGTTTCGGCAAGTTTGGAGGTTTGAACAGTTCTCATTTCAAACCGGAATTTGGGAGTCAAAAGGGACCCAAAAATCAGCTATGTTCAGTTCATTTTTGAGCAGGCTCATATAATTCTGCTGAACAGAACACATGTTTGGAAGTATGACGGTCGGAATGCCCCTTTAATAAAACAGGGGTAAACATTGTGTTTTTGGGCAAAATTTGACGTACCAGAACATGAAATTCCGCTAGATGAAAACAAACTTCTTACCTGCTCACCCTCAGTTGCTTTTTTGGTCAGAAGTGAAACATCTTGCACACCCAAGACTTTTGTTTTTAGTGCACTGGACAAAGACTTTCGGTCCACAGTGAAATTTTGAGGTTGAAGTAAAAAAAGTTTAGACCTGAGAAAAAAAAACAGTCTAGAGAAGAAAAAACAGTCCAAAGTCAAAAAAAAAAAAAACATAGTCTTTTTTTTCACCAACCCACAAAAGTTTTCCAACTCGACCACAAACTCTCGGAGGCAGGTGGCGGTGCTAACCCTAGTTTGATGCCTTGATCCGGTGACATCGCTGAAACTACTTTTTGAAACACGCCTTGCTTCATCTCAGTTCTTTACGGATCGCTTTTGGATTGCCTGCAAATTCATCCGAGGTGCATGTACCTCCATTAGTATCAAAAAGGTTTGGGGAAAACGGAGCAGAATTGAGTGAATGAGGACTCCCGGCGTCGGGACCCCACCCAACTACTGCGCAACTGGGCTATTCAATTAAATTTGATGCACCGATTGTCCCCAGCATTTGGAGGCACATTGAGGGGATGTAAAATATGTGCTTGCAGAAATCCAGAAGGAACAGAGGGGCGGGACACCTTCTGAACACGATTCTTTACGGCGGCGGTCACCGGATCAAGCCATCAGACTAGGGTTAGCACAGCCACCTACCTCCGAAAATCTGTGGTTGAGCCGGAAAACTTTTGTGGGTTGGTGAAAAAAAAAGACTATGTTTTTTTTTTTGACTTTGGACTGTTTCTTCTTCTTCTCTAGACTGTTTTTTTTTCTTAGGTCTAAACTTTTTTTACTTCAACCTCAAAATTTCACTGTGGACCGAAAGTCTTTGTCCAGTGCACTAAAAACAAAAGTTTTGGGTGTGCAAGATGTTTCACTTCTGACCAAAAAAGCAACTGTGGGTGAGCAGGTAAGAAGTTTGTTTTCATCTAGCGGAATTTCATGTTCTGGTACGTCAAATTTTGCCCAAAAACACAATGTTTACCCCTGTTTTATTAAAGGGGCACTCCGACCGTCATATGGAAGCCATGTTTTGGGCCCAGAAATCCATCAACCCCAGGAGTGATCCCAGCTTTGACTTCGCCTAATGAATGTTCAAAAGGGCAGAGTCAAAAATCTGATGTTTGGTACACCGCCAACGGTCCGACACGTGGCCGGCGGCTGGACGCGACATGATGGGCACATGTCCCTAGGAACTGGCCACCAGCTGAGGTCAGACTGGTGCCCAGTTTCAGTCTCCTATGGGTCCAGCATGGGTCCAGGTTGGACTGGCAACCAGCTGGTGGTGTATCTGGGTTCCAGGGTGTATAGCTTGTGGAGTTAACTTGTCCATAGTACTGGTGGGGATGTAATTGAATTCCTGTCGCACGGTTGAACATTGGCAGAGAAACATATATATTGGAACAATGTGAAGCACTAAATTAACTAACCACTACATACTCGTCAGCGGCAACAGCGGCGGAGTAAAGGAATAAAGTTGGTTCGGAAATTCATAAACCAGGGAGACGTCGTAAGTTGCGGGCGCTTCCGTGCGAATTGGGAAAGAAATAAAGTAGAGAGTTCCGTTTGCCTATGATGAGAGCTATGCGCGCGCAATAACTCCGAGAAGCTTGGCTGTATCACTTGAAGAGGGGACCACTGCTCCGTCCGACCAGGGAGGATTGGGAGGGAGGGCTTGAACTTGGCTTGAGATTTGAGTATGGTCTTGGGTGAGATTTAAAGCTTGAAGGATCACGCCTTGCACGCTTGAAGTATTGATGAGTCTAGGACGCATTCTTTTTTGTACTTCAGCTTGAATGGTGTTTGCTGGCGTTGAGGTGCTCCGACTCTTGATTCCTTGACACGCGTCGTAATGAAGGACTTCCAGAGAAGGTCGAAGTAAGTAACTTGCGGTACATGAGGTTGCTGGCAGCGAAACTTGGGAAGAGAACCATGAGCCAGAGAGACACTTGTTTGGCTTAGATTTGCGTTACAGCAGACTCGGCTTGCGTCAGGTTGGAAGACATGATTTTCGTTGCCAGGGTGGAATTTAGAGTGGTGGCAATGAAGCGGGCATAACGGGCGGGAGAGGGAAACAGAGAAGGAAAATAAATGGAGAAGAATGAGTTGGTTTATGGATGGAGAGCCCGAAGGCATACAAGTGGGATACGCACCATTGCACCATGCGCCGTCCAATACGCTCAGGTGTCAAGGCGCCATAACCGGGGGTCCAAAGGAGGTGAGGAATGTTGAAGGGATGAATGTGAGGTCGGCCCTCTGGAGGTCGCTGAGCGCGAGCAATAAGTATGAGGAAGAGGGTGCTTGACCTTGTTGTGACACGATCAAAACGAACCACATTTTGCGCTCACGTGAATTTTTGATCCGACGGCGTTTGCGTTGCGGACTTGTTATCTTCTTTGTCGTGACTCGTGAATCCGCCCGTCCTCAGGCTTGCCCGGCATACCATAACCGCTCGAAAGCTGCATGTGGTGATTTGAATTCCCGGATAAATGCCAGCTTTCGACGCGCATCGCGGCACAACAGCGATCCTCAACTTTTTGATCCTTCGACTCAAGGAATTTGAACACAAGTTGTTGGATTGGCAGAAATCTTCTTGCATGTACTCATCCTCACAAGGTCTCAGTAGCAATTACAACTGGCTGAGAGCTACAGATCAGCGGCGGTCATACGGCGCAACTTAAATGTGGCGTGAATGGACGGTAACATGGCAACATTGGCAAGTTATAGCTCATGCAGTAAACTATACAGAGTAAGCACCTACCAGGTACTATACTAAAGTCGGCACTATCACAGCTACTAAATTTTATTTGCATCGGTGCCAGGATATTCGACAAGCTGGATTGCGGGTGGAATTCAGTTGCGAGCAGGCTGGGCATCTAGCTGAGCCGCTCAGCTGGCCACAAGCTGGGCACTGGCTGGGGCCAGCATTATTTGCAGGACTCCACTGGCTGGGCGACTTGGGTGGACACAACCTGCGCGCACTTTGGCGGTGTATTTCTTTTGCGACAGAAAAATGTTACCTTTGAGGTTGAAACAGCGAAAGAACAATGGGAATTCTCTTTTTGAGGCTGAAAGAAACCTAGTTTCCCAAGCCAAAAAAAGGAGTCATACATGTTAACATTTTGTAGGACTTGAACAGGTCCCATTTTCGCCCTGAAGTTGGGAGTCAAAACGGTTCAAAAAATCCAGTGTGTTAGACCATGTTCCTAAAAATGCTGCCAAACTAAAAGACATGTTTGCACCCAATTATTTGGTCCCAAAAACGCATGGGCCACCGCAGTTGATAAGCCGTCCCAGCTTTCTAGTTTCTCCCACACTTGGATTTGCTTTGATGTCTGCTCCGATGGTCGCGCCGTGAGAACATTACAAATTTACCGTGTTGCCGAGTTCACCTTGAGTTCACCACATTTTCTTTGATGTTCCTACGGCGCGACCATCACAAATTTACCGTGTTGCCGAATTCACTACATTTTCTTCAGGCAGACCTCGAATCACGTTTATCATCCTCCTGCATGAACTGTTCAAGAATTTAGCAACCTTGGTCGCGATTCCATCAACGATCGCATCGGTGAGTAATCCAATTTCTTATAAATCAACCGCTTTCTCAGCAAACCCTCAATCAGCCTCTGCAAAGTCCAATAAAATGACTCAAAAGTACAGCGTAAAGACTTCGGATGGTATCCGTCACTAAATTCTCGAATTTGTGCCTGGGATTGCGGTTAAACTTGGTTTTTTCGTTAACAACTGCACTCAGGAGCCAAGGGATATAAAGGCTCACCGATGTGCAGCAACGACCATCCCAATCCCCTTCCAGGAAAGCAAACGCACAATGACTTCGGCACGCATCGTTTCTGTCTTTGGCGCGACTGGCCTTCAAGGTCCTGTCCCCATTTGCTCTACATGAGCGGTACGAGCTTATAAATTCGGAGTACTGACGTCAATGCAGGCTCGGCTGTGGTGGACGCGTTGTTGAAAGAGGGGACGTTCACTCCCCGTGCAATTACGCGCGATTCCGATTCCGAAGCGTCCCAGAAGTTGAAAGCGCGCGGCGTGCAGGTCGTCCAAGGCAATTCACTTGACAAGGCCTCGCTCGTCCGCGCGTTGGAGGGAAGTGAGGCTGTCTTCGCAGTTCGTTCAATTTCAATTTTAGTTTTCCTTCGCTGGCACTGAAGCCGCCGGTATTTATTTAGGTTACTGTACCACACTTCCCTCACGTCGAGGGCAAGGACGAGGTGACCCAGGGAAAGAATATGATCGACGCTGCCAAGGAAGTCGGCGTCAAATTCTTCATTTGGACGTGCGTATTAACCCATGCATTATCTTGCTGTCAATAATTGTAACCCGCCCATAGCTCACTCCCCAGTATCAAGAAAGTGAGCGGCGGGAAATACCAGAACTGCACGCAGTATGACCGTGAGTTGAGGCTTTGCGTCGTCCTCGAGGACTGTCCTAATCCTCGATACTCAGACAAAGAAATTGTGGCAGAATACCTCAAGGCGAGCGGTCTCCCCCACGCGATCCTCCTCCTTCCGGCGTTCTTGGAGAACTACTGGAAGTGCGTCCAGATCTTTTACTCCTTGCAGCCTATTCAATATCTTCAGATATGGTCTCATGAAAAAGACGGACACAGGTTACGACATGGCCTTGCCGCAGTTCCCCGCGACCAGCTTGCAGGCTTTTGCGTGGATCGAGCGTGACGTCCCTGCTGCGACGCTCGCATTGCTCAAGAACTACACCGACCCGTCGAAGGACATCAACGGCAAAGAGTATCCCGTCGTAAACGATCGCATAACTTACGCTGAGCTCGCTGCGAGGACTGCCAAAGGTACATCTAAAGCTTCCTCGCACTCCTGATTTCTGTTATTCAAATATAACTGCAGTCCTCGGAGTGCAGGTCACCTACACGAACACACCGCCGACCGGTATACCGCCGCTTGACGAGATGGTGCGCCGCTTCTTCTCCCTCACATTCATATTAAATTCCGATAATGAAATTCACAGTGGGCATTCCTCGCAGAGTACAACGGGTATTACACCACCCCGATTCCCAACCCCGACCTTCTGGCGCTGGGAATGAAGTTCAGCACGGTGGACGAGTTCTTGGAGGTGGAGGTGAGGGCTCGGTACGGTCAATAAGGCCAAGGTGTTTGTGTCGGTTTTGTTTACCTCGCCAGCGCCCACGCTATAATTACAATAACCAGATGAAACGAGACTCAACAAAGACCCGTGAGCATACATGCATTCACAGTTCAACCAAGTTGTCCTCCTGTCAGTTTACCGTATGTAGCTATGTTACGGATGAATTCGTTGTTTCGCCCGAAACTTTAGGACGTTGAGTGCGATCAGGTAGGAATGAAAGTAACTCAAAGTCCAGTCGTGGACGCTAAATAATTAATGGCGAGTTGGGAACTACTCTGCTGGCATGTCCAAGTTTGATCAGCAAAAACCTGACAAAGGGAACTTCGCAGTACAGCAGAGGGACTTAGTCGGGAGCGGGCGGTCAGTGGTTTAGTGAATATCAATGGTGTGCCTGCTGAACGTAACTTTTCAACGTAGCATCTTGAAGTATCTCGGCATTGTGAAAGGTATCTGCAACGCAGTTCCCATATTTCGGACTCCTACTGAAAAATCCGAGCACACCGACAGAGACGACGAGTGAGAGGGGAAATTTGTTCGTGACTTCATATTCCGATGTAGAAGAGCCATACAAGATGACTGACTTGACCGTATGTACGCCCGCCTCAGGCATCTGCACCTTCCAACCAAGGGTCCTGCAATAGCTCTTCGGCGGTGGCCCGGTCAGCCGGATTGAGGCGCAAGCATTGGTACATGAGCTTAGCAATGGCGACGACATCAGCGGACGGTATAGCATTGTTTCGTTTGCTGATTATGTCCTCCAGCGGCCAGTGGAACACAGTAGGCTCTTTCTCTAGCTCACCTACAAGGGCGTGTCAATGAAAAACATCCGGGGAATGTTAGACGAGGTAGAAACATACAAGAAGAGTTGAAATACTGGCCCGCTAGCGGCCAGGCCGCGAGCTGTTCCGGTTGGAAACCGCCGTCATTACTATTACTGAATAAAAGCATTTGATATAGCATGTTTTCGATCGCTGTCAGTTTCCACTTTTCATTCACGCGATACTTGAAGAGAGTGCCGTTCACGACTAGTTCGAAGACCTAGCAGCGACGTTCAGTATTATTAAACATCCCAGGATCACGAGCCGAACCAGACATCCGAACGCCCAGATGTCCGCTGGTGCGTCCCATTTCCCCCCAAGAAACGACTCAGGGGCTCGCAAAGGTGGCGTCGTTATCGTTCGATCGTCGTGAAGGTTGGAAGGTAAGCCTGCATGAGATAATGAGTGTCACTTTCGCTCTCAGGTTAAGAACGACAGCGGCTCACCGCAGCCAAAGTCAGACAATACATAGGTGGCGCGACGAGCGAGCTCGTCAGAGATCTTGGGCAGTGGTTGAGATACAGCAGCTTTTATAATGCCATCCTGCGACAGTTCCGGTTCATGGCGTCGGGATGGGTCCTCTTTCAGCCAACGCTCGATATCCGTGGTCTCCAGTTCCGTGGTGAAAAAAATGTTGTCGTGTTTGAGATCGGTGTGCACGATGCCACGCTCATGTGCGAAAGCGATGCCACGCAGAAGATGAAGACTGATACGCTTGGCCGTCGGGAGTTCAAAGGGGGTCTTGCGGGAGGCAACGAGAGCTTTCACGTCACCCCCATAGACGGGCATAACAAAACACATATGAGAGCCAGCCGAGCCACGGCCAGGGAGTATAAACTCGTCCAAGAGTCGCACGCAATGCGGGGAGGAAGGCTTGAAGGACGGATCTTGCGACCGAAAGGACAGGAGCCTAAGGGCCTCAGCCTCCCAATACACACCCTTCTCATTCATCCCGGTCATATGGCCGGTGAGCGCCTTTATTGCAACGAATCCATTCCCGCTATGTTCAAATTGAGATAACGTCCTTGTCATGAGGCAGATTGGCATTGCTTACACTTCGTCGCGAGCCAGCCAGGTGCTAGAGTGCATTCCGCAGCCCAGCTTGCGCAGAATTGTGTAACGCTGGTCATCTCCGACAGAGTCACCGAATTCAAGTTGTGCCCAGCCGTAGCCATCTGCAGCTGGCAGCCCCAAAGCTTCTGAAGCGAAGGACAGGTCGACAACAGTCTTGCCCTCGGCATCGACCGAGAAATGCTGGTTCCGTGTCGTTGGCTCCGGGGACGACGACATGTAACGAAATTTAGCGCAAGTCCGAGCGATTCGGTGAGGTTGTCGGAAGAATATTGCGCGTAGCATGGGAGGTCAACTCAAGAGGTGTCAATGAACCCACCAAAGCCCGACAATACGGCAGTAAATTTTGACTCGGAAATGATAGCGTTAATATTTCGAAGTCCTCCTGGGAGTCTGACACCCACCTGACACTGGTAGTTTATTTTGATGACCACAGATGGAAGGCGGCCTTCAAGACATACAAGGTACCTGGGACTCCAGGCAAGGTGCAATGGGAAACAGAAAGACGCGTTATGTGGTACTGTTAGCAATCAGCGTCGATAGCATGCGGGCATTCGTGATTGCAGTTCGATCAAAGTTACCACCGGCACTTGCAAATGGCCATCTTGGTTCCGCAGGACAAGCGACTGGCGCGCTCCAACCGGTTAACCCCTCCCCGATGAACTGTGGGCAGAAATCTTTGCTTCCCTCCCTCGCGAGGCTCTTCCATGTGGTCCCGTCGCTCAGAGAATACGCGGGTCCAGCGGCCCTCCTTTGATTCTTCCTCGCCGCCAGCCCCACCCTGCGCCATATCAACATTCCTTTATGGTTCACGAACCATCCCAATGATATTCTCGCCTACTTCCAAGGCTTCACTGGTCCAAATTGTATCACCACACTACATCCCGATTCGTCGAATTCGACCATATGTACCTCGCAGGTCCGATAGGCATCGTATTCCCAAATCTGGCCGAGCTACACGTCGAGGTTTTGATGAGAGTATGGAGTAGCGGGACGCCATTTGAGATAATCTCAAGGTAATCTCCGCACCAAAAATTCGGAAGGACTCCCCCCATCTTACAAACCTCTCTGCAGGCTGACGCTCTCTTCGAAGCCATGGTGTGGCATTCCCCCCTGCTTGCCAACATCCGCAAACTCGCCCTCCATTGGGACTACTCATTCGGTACCAAACCGACCCTCGAGTTTGGGTGTCCCGATGTAAACGAATTGAAGGATTCCCTTGTGTCCCAGCATCCCGAGCTGAAGGTGCTGTGGGTCGATGGGTCGGACACCATGTAATTGTGGAGGAAAGGACGCGACATGCTGCGATACAACGATGACGCGGAAGCTGATTTCGGTGCGTTTATCATACGCATCTCTTCGATTTCTTAAAGCTGACTTGCAACTCCGCAAAATAGCTGAGTGGGAAACATGATGGAGGCAGCTTTGTGCTCCTCGGGACACCGTCACTGCAACCTGAGCTTTTCAGCCGTGTTCTCACTTGGCTTCTAACTAGGATTAACAAACGACTGGAAAAAAACTCCAAGACGCTCGTAGACCCTACTGGCGATCTACTGTTAGTCTGGCGTCTCCCGTTTTCTCTCCGCATTGTTTGCTGCTGTACTGCGTACTGTGTTTCTACGTTCTCGGAGGAGGTTACTCAGACCCTGAATCTCGCACCCCGACTTTCGCACAGGCTATGTTTGTCCGGTCGACGTCAAGCTCAGCATCCCAACGGAGGTGGAGGTTCCCCACGTGAACATCCAGGCATGCGGCACTCCCTACCTTGACGGGTCAAGCTGCAACTCCGTTTTCACGCAGTTCTCTTCCGTCTCCGTTTCGGTGCGACAATAACCTCCCGCGACTCGACCACTTTAGCTGACGCGTAATAGTAAAAAATCAGGGAATAACGCCAACTCTCACAGGACGGCTGAACTTCTGGCGCTAGGTCCCGCTAAGACTACTCTCCAAACCCAGAACGCCTCGTCCGCAAACCCGACGGATCTCGGCTTCTCTGTATATCGTTCCTCTCTTCTGCTCGATCTTTCAGCACTCCGTCCGAGTCGCACACCAAGATGCCTTCCTTTGTGCTCGGATTTCCGGCGTTCATAGAATAGACTGAAGCACTTCCATATATAATATTGCTCCTCCCTTGCTGACTGATGCTCGGCGGAGGGCTGGGAAACTAATTTTGGCGGTGCTGACTGAGCTTTGGGGGGAACTCTATAAAACCAACTGACACACAACTCGAAACCTTCATTCTCCCCCTCGAACTTCAAGGCTTGGACCAACTCTAAAATGTCTTCTGCACGTATCGTTTCAGTCTTTGGCGCGACTGGGCTTCAAGGTGCTGCCCCACTCTCTTTAGCCTTCCGCTCCGGGGATTCTGACCTGCACCGGAATTCAGGTTCAGCCGTAGTGGACGCGTTGTTAAAGGACGGCACTTTCGTCCCGCGTGCAATTACACGCGATCCAAACTCGGCAACTTCTCAGAAGCTCAAAGCTCGCGGTGTGCAAGTCGTGCGGGGGGATTCGCTCGACAAGACATCCCTCGTGACCGCGTTGGATGGGAGCGAGGCTGTCTTCGCGGTACGGGCATTACAATCTTCTTTCGTTCTGCTGTCCGCTAATATTGTAGGTCACTGTGGTCAATTCACCTCGCGTCGATGGTCAGGACGAGGTGACTCAAGGACGGAACATTGTCGACGCCGCAAAGAAAGTCGGCGTCAAATTTTTTGTCTGGACGTATGCATTCGTTCTCGCTCAAATTACTACCGCGAAGAAGCGCTGACCTAGTATTTTCCCGAAGCTCGCTCCCCGGCGTGAAGAGGATAACCGGCGGCAAGCTTCAGAACTGCTCCCATTTCGACGGTGAGTTTATCATCGTCCCTACCACACAAACGGGCCTCCCTCAATGATTCATTATCTGCGTCAAAGACAAAGAAATTGTGCAAGAATACCTCAACTCGTCTGGTCTGGTGCACGCCAACCTGATGCTCCCGGCGTTCCTCGAGAACTTGTGGAGGTGGGTCGAAGGCAATTCTTAAACGCACATGCCTGATATCTGTGACAGCTACGACATTCTCAAAAAGACAGACACAGGCTACACCTTCGCCCTGCCGCTGCATTCCAGGAAGAAACTGCAATTTGCGTGGATCGAACGGGACGTTCCGGCCGCGGCGCTCGCGTTGCTAAAAAACTACACAGACGCGTCGAAGAACATCAACGGCAAAGCGTATCCGGTCGTGAACGCCAAGGTGAGTCACGCCGAGCTCGCTGAAAAAATTGGTCAAGGTGAGGGTCTCAAATTCCTGACCTGGACCAGGTAACGAAAATTTGCCCATAGTTCTCGGCGTGGAAGTCACCTACACCCAATCGCCACCGATGGGCATAGAAGAAATGGATGAGATGGTGGGTCACCCCGCTCTATATCGTTGAGAGAGAGACTTCTCAACTTAGCCGCAGTGGGCATTTGTCGACGAGTACGAAGGATACTACACCACCCCGATTCCGAACCCCGACCTCGTGGCCCTGGGAATGAAATTCAGCACAGTGGACGAGTTCTTGAATGCGGAGGTGAAGGCTCGTTATGGGCAGTGAGGATGGCGTAAGCAGTAAAGTGTTGTAAGTGTGTACAGAGACTTGAATCCCAATCTCTGTGGTGGCTGCATTGAGAACCTGGGATAGGATGACTTTCTTCAGTCGGAGTCTGGCAATGATGTAAATTTTGTGTGATGGCATTTCATCCCAGAGGTTTTTGAAAATCGCTGGCTAACCGGCGGCAAATCAAGCCAAGACCCTGAAGTCCTTCTGCAGACTAAAGAAATCGGTTATGTATCAACGTAACCGCGCAGATCGCCGGGCCGTTGCTCCGGCTCTTGTTCCTGACTCTCATGCCAATTTTCTTTTCAGCGGCGTCCGAGTATCTGGCAGTCCCATCTCGTTACGGCGTTCTCGTCTCGCTCAATTTCAAAACGCCGTTACTTGACTCTACCGCAAATCTCTCTTCGCCGCGACACTTTGGAAGAACGGTGGCACCGGTCCGAAATTTCTGCCGTCCGACAACTATGGGCAGTGAGACTCGGGATACCGCTCACCAGAACCTATACCTTGGCTTTTCTCTTTTGTTTGGAATTCACCCGCGCTCGATGCTGTGCTTGTATCGGTTCTCCGTCTAAAATTTACCGTAGCATCGCAGAGCATCGCCTCACCTTCGGGTATGATGGGGCCAAATGCGGATGAGAAGGCGGCGTCCTCCCCGACATTCCCGACCTATCGCTCTTCCAATCACAACTTGTTCGGGGTTTACGCAGCCACCACGATACCTCCGGCCTATGCGATTCTGGCGAGGCTATAAGAAACCCCGCTATTCTCCGATCCTTTTATTCACCTTTCTTCTCCCCTTCTTCTGTTATTTCCTCTTTTTGCCTCTTTTTCCGACTCCCATATGTTCCCCAACTCCGCGTCGCTCGCAGCACTCGCTCTCGCAACACTAGCGGCCTTCCCGCCTGTCTTTGCTGATGCCGCGTCGGACGCCGCCGCCAAGAAGGCCGCCGAAGCCGACCTCGTGAAAAATCTTCGTCTCGCGCCGCTTGCCACCGACCGCATCGCCCTCTTGAGCACAGATGATCAGGTGTGTATTCTCTCTATTTCTCGAAACATACTTACACTTCCTTAGTTTGCGTTTGACTTCTTCGACCCCGCCGCAGCGGCCACAGTAGGCAAAGGCGGGAGGATCGTCACCGCCAACGCGGCGACCTTCCCCGCCGTTATTGGAACCAACTCCGCCATGGCGGCAGGCTTGCTCGACGCCTGCTCCATGAACACGCCACACACGCACCCTCGGGCGACGGAGATGCAATTCAGCGTCAACGGCACGATCCGCACGGGGATGATCACGGAGAACACATCCAGGTTTATTCTGACGGAGCTCCCGCCTGGCTCGATGACTATCTTCCCCATGGGTTCGATTCACTTCCAAGTCAATGATGGATGTGGTATGTGGTTTGTATCTCGGTCTCATTGTGATGCATTGAACCCACTATAGAACCGATTCTGTTCGTGTCAACCTTTAACAGCGAAGACCCCGGCGCGTTGCAGATCGCGCAGCGTTGTGAGTTCCACTCGTTCCCTTGTCTCTTTCTTTACTGATCTAGCACAATCATCCAGTCCTCGGTCTCCCTCCCGATATTGTCGGTGCCACTCTAGGCGATCTCGGGGTTGAGGAGGTTCAGGGCCTAGAGTCCCAGATCCCGGACAACGTCGCCATCGGGACCGATGCATGCCTCAAACGGTGCGGTATCACGCGCCCCACGCAGCCTACTCTTCAGCGCCAGCCTCGCGTCTCCGGGAACGCCTTCCCCAGCTCCGGGACGACCACCACGACAGAGACTTACGCGTACAACACCCCACCGGCCCAATCCTACACCAAGGCGACCGCGACCATGACACACGGGACCTCCACTTGGACGACCGTCTACACAAGCTACGCAGGAACGCCCGCGCCGACCTACGCAGCTTCGCCGCTCAACCACATTATCAAGGTCGGTGCCGATGGCCTGACCTATACCCCGTCCAATATTTCTGCTGCTGTCGGCGACACTGTCACTTTGTATGGTTTTTTCTATCAGCTTTTGGCATATACTTATCTCGACGAAAGTGAATTCCACCCCAAGAATCACACTGTCACTCAATCGAGTTTCCTACATCCCTGCGAGGCACTTGCCGAGACCTCAACTACCGGCGAGGTTGGCTTCAAGTCTGGCTTGTTCGTCCCTGTTCTTCTTGAAGTCGAGTTGAAGCTCACCTGTGTTGCAGCCATTTCGTTGCACCTAATGCCACCGAATTCCCAACGTTCAACATCACCATCACAGATGTGTGTTCATCGTTGCGTTTCTCTGTCAGTCTCTAATCGCGTTTCCAGACGGCGCCAATATGGGGGTACTGTGGTCAACAAGGCCCTCCTAGACACTGCGCCGACATGGGAATGGTCTTTTCCATCAATGCCGTCGAGTCAGGCCCAAACAACTTTGCCGCGTTCCAAGCTCTGGCTCTCGCCTCCGGGAAGTCTTCTTCGTCTGGGTACTCCGCGCAACCGTATGGCTCCTCGGCCAAGGTCACGACCACGACAAAGGCTTATACGTACAGCACTCCACCGGCGCAGTCCTACACGAAGGCAACTGCGACTATGACCCACGGCACCTCCACTTGGACGACCGTTTATACGAGCTACGCCGGCACGCCCGCGCCGACGTACGCTGCCAACCCCGTCAACCATCTCATCAAGGTCGGAGCCAACGGATTGACCTACTCGCCGTCGAACATATCTGCGTCAATCGGTGATACCGTGACCTTGTAAGCAATTCTCCTTCGGCGAACCGCGGTTACTCAGAGAACCCACAGCGAATTTCATCAGAAAAACCACACAGTCACGCAGTCTAGCTTCTTGAGCCCCTGCAAGCCGCTCCTTCAGACCTCTGCCGGCGGTCCTGGCTTCAAGTCTGGCTTGTGCGTCCCTATTCTTCTCGAAGTCGATTTAAACTCAACTGATGCTCACCTGTGTTACAGTCAATTCGTTGCACCTAATGTCACGTCAAACTTCCCGACGTTCAATATCACAATCAACAACGTGCGTTGGCCTCAATCGCTTATCTCTCTTTATGTCTTATTCCGTTCCTCTCAGACTGAGCCAATTTGGGGGTACTGTGGACAGACCGGGCATTGTGAGATGGGTATGGTATTCAGCATCAATGCAGTGGAATCTGGGCCCAACAACTTTGCCGCCTTCCAGCACCTCGCCAACACCAGTTTGGTCGCAGCACCAGTGGCAGGCGACCTTCTTGCCGCCGCGGCCGCAGCTGACTCCAACACTAGAGGAGGAGGAGGCAGTAAGACGCCTTCCCCAGCCTTGATTGCGCTTCTCGCTATCAACGGCACCCTCGTCATCGGGCTTATAGTTCTCGGTGGTCTCTACATCCGCAAGCGCAATGCCGCCAACCGTGTAAGCCACCACAAGCAGCTGTACACGAGCATCAGCGTCAGCGGAGACCCGATATTCGCCGCACCGTAAGTCTATTTATTTTGAAGCGTTGCCAAATCAAGAACTTACTTGACTTACCATTAGAACGAAGCTCAACCAGTACGAGGACGATGAGGGGCACCGGCTCGCCGGAGATGACGGTCCCCTCACGCACGGTCTGACGCATGGGCCGTATTATGACCCGCACGAGCCTGGCTCGCGCCCGCACTCCCGCTCTCCCAGCCGCCAGAGATGACGATACACTCGGTGGTGTTGTAACTACGGCTTGAGCCTTTATTTTTATTATACTTTTTGGTTATAACCGGACTTTTGTTTAATATTTCACGTACATACTCATGATCTTGTAGCTCCTTCGTTGTATGAATCAATGCTTTGCTACATTATTCCAGTGGGCGTTGAGATTGAGCTGAACATGACTCTCGTGTTAGAACTGCTGATAACACGGAAGGATATTTGGATCTCTTACGCGGCAGAACCACGGCCCGACACCGACAGCGGCCGCCGAGCGAATTCAGCGGGATGCCAAGAGAAACCGGGTGGATATATATGTAGGCTGATCATCACTTTTGGTCCCTTCTCTTGCAACCACCACCCTTCCTCTGCTTTGTCACGACACAACTTGCAAGAGCGCTTGTTTCCTCTGTGCATCCTGATTCATAGATAGACCGCCGAAGCGGACTCGGAGCTGCACTGGTTTCAGATTATCTTCCGCCGATCATGCCTCGCAGCGATATAAACCGGAGACATTCGTACCAGCAGCCTAAACATTCCCTAATTCACTAATAATGGCCCCCACGGCGCGCCTCTCTCCATCTAGGATTCCTGTCTTTCGTTCATCTTCCACGGCCTCCGCCACCCCCGTCGCCGAGCCTGTTATCTCTGCCGCCGACTATCCAGCCTATGACTCCGACGGCGACACGGATCCCACCAGCGACGACGAGAGGCGTAAAGCCGCTTTGAGCATCCGTCTAACGTGTTCCACGCCGACGTTCAATCAGTCCAGTAAATTCTCTAACTTGGCTGCCTGCGACGCACCTACTAGTCCAATGATGCATCGTGGACAGGGCATCTGCAACCTTCCGCGTTATACCGACTATAAAGATGCGATCGACGACGATGGATCTCCTCTACCTTTGAGCGTTTCCCGCTCGTTAGGCCGGAAGCCGTCTCGCTTCCGTTTGCGACGCCGTCGTTCTAAGAACAGTCTCGGCTCTTCAGACGGGAGTTCAGACGGCCACAGCTCGCGCTCTCCTAGTCCTGGCACCGTATCATCTATTTTTGACCAGAAACCGCTACCCCTCCCTCCGCTATTCCCACCGTGCACCTCTCCCATCGACGACGACGAATCTTACCACGATGCCACTCCCATTGCGGAGGTACCTCCCCCGCTCAAACCAAAATTCAAAATCCGGCGCAAGCCAGCTCCTGAATACTTCCCAGACGTTGAAGTCCCGAGTCTCGACTCTGACTCTTCGTCTGCGACGAGCTCCGAGGGCAGCGCAGAGCAGCGCAGCGCGCTGCAAAGCGTGGGACCCAACGTCTTCATTGCATACGACGATGATTCTACGTTCGCGCTGATGACCGCTTTCACACACATCGTCCGTCTCAGTCATGGGGAGACGAGCATTCCGCCCTCTCTCACTAGTGTCAGCTTCGAGCCCGAGACCGGCGTTCACACACTGTACCTCCCGATTCCTTCACTGTGGCCCACTAGACTCCCCGGTGGTATCGCCGAGCTATCGCCCATCAGCGAGTCTCATCGCGACATCCAGTTCTCTTCATCTTCGACTCCCTTGAACGCTAAAAAGAGCCGACGCAGGGCAATTGCCGGACCAGCGCCCCCCGCCGCCACTACCGCGGACACATCACTCATGATGGCCAAGGCTCTTGCGGACGAGCTGTACAGCCCCTCCCGTCCCTTTTCCCAGGCCGACCTCATCGCGACGCAGAACTTTCTTGCTGCATCGGGGCGCGTCGTGAGCCTCCCCGAGCTCGCCTACTTCCTCTCAGACGACCCGATGCTCCCTGCGTCCCCACCTCTGGGACTGCAAGTGCGCCATGTCGACATGGTGCTCTCGTTTCTGCGCCCTCGTCCTTTTGCACCCACTGCCCGGCGGCGCGTGCTGTTAATGACTTCGCGCGGGCAGTTGGCACGCGAGGGCCTGGCCTTAATGGCATGCTACCTTGCGCGCGTAGAGGGATGGAGTATTCGGTTTGCGTTGAGGAAATTCGAGCGATCGGTTGGGACTGTTTCGAGATGTTGGAGAGGCTTGCTGGGACGGGAGGGCGTAATTGCAACGTACTTGGAGGAGCTCTTACTCGCCGCGTAGGCATCAATTAATATGTATCTTAATTCACCATTTTCACTCGTTGTTCGCATTTCTATCGCTGTTTGTCAGGCCCCTGAAATTGAGTTGAATACAAGTCGAATACAACACTTCTGAACTATTGGGCAGGCAAATACAACAAAGACGGCTTCGTGTTTCGACACATCACACGTTTCCTAGCGGCTGCGATTCAATGACGGCGCGCATATGTTTTCAGTCTCGACTGGAAATGAATCTCTTGAGCGGAGGGCTGGCGATCCCGCCACTCATGCTCGACGTTATATGCCGAAATCTTCACAGACGAATAATCTACCTCCTTCTGGACCGTGATCGTACCATCTTCCTGAATGCCCACGACCTCGATGTTGTCTGTTTTAAGGATTACACTATCTTTGCAGCGCAACTTGGAGCACAGGCGCATGTGTTTGAGGGGGACGATGACCTCCGTGTCATCCCCGTCGAATCTGACCACGTAATTCACGCCAGAGCGTCTTTGGACGATGCCCGAGTAGTAGTGCTGATCCTCGGCCCAGAGGGCAAAGACCCGGGAGCCCAAGATGATGCCTTCTGAGGAGCGTCCGGGGCCTGGTTTGCTCTTGGCTGGACCCAAACATGAGCACAAAGATAAGTGACATTTGCATTTTTCAACATACGCTTCCCAGTCACCGAGGTCTTCAGCTTGATCCTCTCATTGACCTTGAAACGTGAAAGTTGTTCCGGGTTTCGATTTCCATAGTCCGCATCCCTCCAAAATGCCTGGATGGCGTATGGGGTGCCAAGAAAAGCCTCCTTCGGTTCCCAACTAGCAAGGTCAGTAAAAATGACTTCACGAGGAAGGAAACAAACCCACGTCCAGTCCTTCCGGTCATATCCGTCCCACTGCGTATAATGAACCCGGTCATCTCTCACTGCGAATTGGAGATTCAAACTTACGACCGTGAGGTAACTCTAAGGACCGTCTTCAGGGCTCTGTCACGCGAGTGGTTCAGTGGACTTGACGTACCCAAAACTTCTTAGATCTCCTTCCTTCTCCTTCTACGTCTACTCTTGCTTCGACAATCTTCTCTGTAACCGTTCAACGATGTTAAACCTTGCACAACGTCTGTGGCACGATTGCGGCCAGCTGCTGATTGCGTACCAACGTAGAATAATTCCTCGGGCATTTCAAAGGTGTCTCGCCGCAGGATGTGGTTGGCTAGATACTCCCTGTAATTGTCTAGATGATGGAGCTCTTGGGCGAGGGGGCTGATGTTGAAAACACAGCCACACCGGGCTTGGCGGGTTGATTCTCGTCTCGTGATGGCCACTCCCACCCCTAAATGTTTCTTTCTGGTTTCTCCCTTGCTCGCTGTCGCTCGAGACAGAACGGCCTCGGTGTGCCCCAAATCCGCCGCCAAGCCCTCTGTTGAAGAAGGACCACTGCGCTCCGATGCTCTGTCTTGATACGGAAGGAGCGGCTCGAGCAGTAACGGAAATTTGAAGTCTGAAAGTCGCGCGAAGAAGTGATTTTTTCCAAGTTCCTCCAAGATCGTTCACAGGCAGAATTACGAAGCCGAGAGGTGTGTCCAATACAACTCAAATCCCGGGATGTTGCTTGAAAGACTGCGACGACCATGACCTCGTAACAAATACCTTCCCAACTGGGACAAGGGAGTAGCGGTTCCCAATCCGCTTTACCAATTCCATGACAGTCTTCAAAGGCTATAGCCTCGCGGCAGCGAGTCCTGACGAGAATTGCGTTCTTCCACAAGGCCTGGATTCTTCCTGGCCTTCTTCGGCGTTCCTGCACCACGAAAACAACGAAATCAGTCCAAGCTGGACCGCACGGCAAACTCAGGCGTACTTTTGAGGCCGGTTCTGGCTAGAGCTGGCTTGTTGCGCAAGATTCTTGGGCCAATCTACGGCTTTCTTGCGAAATCTGTGCGGTGGACGCGTTTTGGACGCGTTTGTCGGGTAGAAACTTCTTGCACAGACTTATGGTATTCAAAGACTCGAAGCGTGGCACCGAAGCCGACAAGTAGAACGTGGTCGACGATGAGGAAGCAGGGCGTAGTTGTTTAGGCTACCCGTCGGCGGCGGTAAGCGACGGCCATCGCGTTTGACTCATACGCTCCGAGTCGATGTATTTCACCCTCATCACCATCGATATCCTCTGCGGATGTGGCCGCGCTCGTTTTATCGTCTGAAGCTTGGATTGCGGTAGGTAGGTTTTGCGCTCTGAATCGCTGTCGCTGCCGGCTCATACGCATTTTGAGTCACGGTCTCGCAGTCATAATTCATCCGAGTCCTGTACGCTTTCTTCGCTGCAGCTCTCGCCGTATTGCACTGACATTTCAGACGCAGCACTTACCGCGGGATGTGACTGCAGTTCAGCCCACTTACCCACGGCACCTTGAGGCAATGTATTCCACAGCAAGCTATCTAACCCCTCGCTGGCCTACCTCGCGGGTCTCGTCGCCCAGCCGCCGCTGCAGACGATCCTGAAGACAATCTTCCTGGGGCAGAATGCGCTCCTGCCCTTGGGTGAGTGTGAAATTTATACTGCCGCCAACTCGCATCGACTTCACAATCGTTGTCAGTATCTGGAGCACGAGTATCATTCGATTTTCCGACAGGTCTTCCAGCGGTGGTGGCGAAGTGCCGGTTGATATAAAGGAAATGCGTCCTGTCTCGTTGGTAATTCAACACATTTCCGTCCTCTGCATGCCCCTCTGCTGCAGGATTTTGAGAATCGTCTATCGCACGGAATGACACTGTCCCCGCTGGCCGATATTCGCATTCACGCTCAGTCAAGCCTTATCTTCGTCCGTGTTCCACGAGTTGCGTCTGATACCGATTCACCTCAGTGGCCATTCATCCACACAAGACGCCGCGCACCACACCTTCGTACCACGTTTGGAGGTTTCAAGGCTCGTGGAAGGGAGGACTCGGAGATCGTGGACCGGCGCCAGTTCCCAGTACGGTTACATACACTCTCTCCCTCTCTCGCGTTTACTTCCGCTCATCCCGCGTCCAGCGCTTGGCCCGCATAGTAGTATTCTGTACGCCGCTCTGGAAAATCAAACATCGCGCCCGTCGTGGGTTTCGTCACTCTTGCTGCCGCGTGTTTTTTTTTCTAACACGCTCACTAGAGCTGCACCGCTCTCTGCACTCTTGGATTTTGCCCCAATTTGTCCACCTTCGACCGCCTTTGGCCATTCATCGATATTCATCTCTTGCCTCCCTCGAAAAAAATCGAAAGAGTCGCTGATCGAGCCCACGTCGGGCTCCGCAAGCAGCCAAGATCCCACGATCAACACCATCGCTGGACAATCACAGGGACGGTGGATGAGCAGAAATCGCTCTGGGAGTCATGTGAGACGTGCCCGGCAGTCGAGGGAGAGGGTACGGACATCGACGCCCGGAGGTACAACATCTTCCCCGTTTTTGGGGGTACCTGCTGAAACTCTTCAGCAGTTCTATAGGCCGGGAGGACGATGTCGCGAAGTATGGGACCTGCGAAAATGTGCGCTTCATCGTCGGCCGAACCTTCCGCGTTTAATGATGATAGATACCTGCAAGGTTTGGACCGCCCATTTGAGTAGCCCCTAGCGTGATCCTTCGATACCGCGCGCATCGCCCCTCTAGGCTGCTTTCCTGTCGGGACCTGGCCTGTGGTAATCGTCAGATGAAGGAGACGCTTGGCTCGAATGCGGGTTCTCCTCGCACGCTTGGGAATCGGTCTCCAGCTTGACTCCGAGGATCCTTGAGGGTGCTGTCCGACAGCAGGAAGCCCCAGTCGTCAGCCTGTAGGTCCACGCCGAGATCCCTGCCCATCACAGCTGACCGTTATTTTAGACACTCCTTTCGACGCGTGTTATCCCGCAGGGAGTGAGTTTTTTTTTTCGTTTTCCTGAGTCTTTCTTTCTCGCGACTGCGTCAATTATGACGTGCGACATTTTTCCTGGTGCTCCTCGCGAGCAGCGCCCGCCCGACAACGTGTATTCCTTCGCTGTCCTCTTACTCAAGCTGTGAAGACCAGACACTTCTTCTTCTTTGCCTGCTACGTAGCTTTATGTACGATGAAGGTTCAAGGAGGAGGTTCGCCGCTCAAAAAAGCCGCGCCTCAGTGAACGCAGCGCACAGTAGAGCTCTGGAAGCTCGCGCCTCCTTTGCCGCTGGAGTACGGCCGTAGCCACTGCGTCTGCCACAGCCACACCCACGCCCTCGCGGTCGGCCCAAAGCGTAGGACGACACGACGCGTAAGAGTCCCCTCGGGGCCCGAAGCAATCACTAGTCGATACCTCCCCTGCTCGAGCGAGATCGCGTAGAAACTCGGTCACCCACGACGCGCCGCGCCTCGCCTCGCAGCATGTAACCGTACCGTACGCACTTCCTGTGTGGGGGCGCCTGACGCCCGCGCGCGATGATATCATCACCGGCGTCTCGCCTCGCAGCTGCTGGATCCCGCTGCAAGCACCACCGCCCGCCTCGAGCTCGCGCACAACCCTCCACCGCACCTCCACCCGCATCTACGGCACACCCCCCACCACCGCAAGTACGACCCGCGCGCATACTCCTCGAGTCGCTCAACGCTGGACGCCAAACACCCACGCCGCGCTATCCCGACACTTCGGTGCCGCAAGACTCGCCGGCTGCACACGAAGATATCCACTAATCGCGATTGGTGGGCCGATGTGGCGGTGCACGGGTAGTCGACAAGATGTGGTGGTAGAGGTAAGAGGGCAATTCGAAGAAAGAGGAGGGGACGGGGAACAAGAGGATAGACGCGTAAACGCAGAAATCCAGCACGCGGGCGATGGGGAGGGTGTCGGATGGTCCACTGGCCGAAGGGTGGGACTGACGAGATAGAGGCAGTGTTGCAGTTAAGGGTCTTAATAAGGGTCCCGCTGGAAGTTAAGGCCCTAACACTTGTTAAGGGTTAATTGAGGGTGTGATTTTAAGGGGTAATTAAGGCTTAACACCCAAAATGGTACTGCGAAAATTACCTCTCAAAATCATCACCGGAGCCCCAGTGTTAGGCTCGTTCCTCAACAACTCAATATGCTTCACTCCTTGAAGGAACTTAATATGAGTCCAGGCCACCCTTTTACACCACCTGAACATAAAGAGTGGGCTTCCCCAATTGGGTACTTGACTGCACCACCAAAGATATTCCCGACATCAATGGGACACCAGGAAAGTGTGCAGCAGGTTAATGTAACTCGATCTTTATTTGTTTTCCCTCACTGACGTCGTGATTAGACTTGATTGTACTCGCAAGAGCCCCCGATCTAATAATGCAACCGTGAGAAACTAGTCCTGCACCTTTCGTAATAAGAAGATTTTTTTGGACCAGGACATGTTCAAAGAAGGATTTGGTGTAGCTTGGGCATCTCCGCATCCCAGATCGATGCAGCGCCAGTGGGTTTGCTCTGAAGTGTGGTCTGGTGATCCCATCATTAACCCTTAATAAGGGCTTTACAAGTTTCTGGCCCACCTAATGTGCCCCACTAACCCCTCTAGTTAGAGGCTGAAGGTGGGGGGGGTTCAGCCTCTAACTAGAGGACTTAATGCGATTTCACGGGAATCTCTTATATCCCTTATGTGGGGGACTTAGGAGATCGCCCAAGGCCGTCCACCAACTACGGCGGGCGGTGGCCACTACCTCTACGGCGGCCACCGCCCTCCCCGCCGCCCTCCCCGCCATCTTCATTGCCTGTCGCCGCCGCCATCGTCACCGCCGCCGCCGTCCCCAGCGCCGCTGCCATCAAACCGCCTCCTCCATCACATCACCCATCAACAACACGTCCCGCACGTCACACCGCCACTCCCGCACATCACCCCGACGCCCCCGCCCGCCGTCCCGACCCCCGACCCCGACCTTATTAATTTTTTTTCTTTCTATTTTTTTCTTTTGACGTTCTATCGCAGTTTTATTGTTTTCTATATGATTAAACACGATGTATTCTGCAAAACATAACATGGTGGAGTCCACCAACTTCCGGTAATGCACTCACCTGTTTGAACGCCGTGACGCACGGCCTCAGAGCAGGTGATTTTAAGCTCAATCAGTTCGAGCATTCAATGAAATAAAGGCTGCCGATATTTTACGCCCCCAACTTCAATTGTCCACCAACTACCAGAACGTCCACCAACTACCAGAACGTCCACCAACTTCCAAAATGTCCACCAACTTCCAAAATGTCCACCAACTACCTATGTATGTGCTACTCCGCTTTTTTTTGCCTCTTCCGTTTATCCAACTGCGCCATCATTACCTCGCGTTTCTCCCGTGCTCCTGAGCTCTCTGTCTGACGCCCTCGCCTGGTGGCAAGCACGTCGTCGGCCGCTCCGTCCACCAACTCCCTTCCCCCGCCCTCATCCTCTGCTGGTCTCTTCCACTTCCCCAACTGCGTTTCTCCCGTGCTAGCATCAAAGAAGGGGTGGGGCCGGCAGATTCTGTATTGGTGGATGCGAAGGTGGCGTCCGAAAAGGTGTCCGAATCCGAGTCGAGGTAGGCTCACAGTCTTCAGGTTCGGCGTCTTGCTGGCTGTTGGATTCAACACAGACGGCAGCAGCAAACAGTGTGAGGATTGAAAAGGTGGTGGCCTGGTAGATTTCAGCAAAAATGCGCCCGCCTTGTGTCTAGAGGAATATGTGACTACGTGCCTGAGAAGTTGGTGGACAGCTGACTTTTCTAGATGCCGGGACCAAAGCATGCCTGTGAACTGCGGTTAGCACGGTGCAAACGAACGGGGTAAGCACAAGAAGTGAGTGAAAGGAGGCCTGGTGGGGGCACACCCGCCTCTGCCGCTTAAACGCCCAGAGGCGAGTAGCGGAGCCCAATTTGAGCTCAAGACGCTACGCGCTCTCCGGGGTACGGCAAGAAGAACGGGGTGCGGCAGGAAGAATGGGGTGAGGCGAGCCCGCCTCTGCCGCTTAAACGCCCAGAGGCGAGTAGCGGAGCCCAATTTGAGCTCAAGACACTATGCGCTCTCCGGGGTACGGCAAGAAGAACGGGGTGCGGCAGGAAGAATGGGGTGAGGCGAGCCCGCCTCTGCCGCTTAAACGCCCAGGGGCGAGTAGCGGAGCCCAATTTGAGCTCAAGACACTACGCGCTCTCCGGGGTACGGCAAGAAGAACGGGGTGTGGCAAGAAGAACAGGGTGTGGCAGGAAGAACGGGGTGATGCGAGGCAGGGCGAGGGCTTACCTAGTCGTCTTGGGGGGTGAGGTGGTCGGTGGTGGTGGTCTTGAAGAGAGTCAGATGTTAGTCAATGTTCAACACACACACACATCAACAAACAAAAATAAGCTGGACAACAATGAGGCAGACACCGATGTCGGCCTTGAAACGGTTCTGAACGTTGCTGAGGATGGGAATGGCGCAGAGGAGGACGGACCATAGTGATGTTCGTGCCGTTTATAGTACAGAGAAGTTGGTGGACACAGGAAGTTGGTGGACATATTGCTTGATCTTGTACAGTAGCCCCGCCCTGTTGTACTATCAATGTAAAAATTTATGCTACCCAGAGTTTAACGAGGGGTCACCAATTCCAAAGAATTAACTACCTGTCCACCAACTGCCTTCCTTGAACATTGGCACCGTTTCTCACTTCCCCGGGGGTCCACGTCTCTGTGGGATGCTAGGCAGGCTTAGTTAATGATATAAATACTCATGCTACCGGATTCTAATGAGGGGGCCGCCGAATTAACTACCGTCCACCAACTCCCTTCCTTGAACTTTAGCGCCATTTCTCGCATCCCGGGGGGTCAACGTTGCTATATAATGTTCACAAGGCTTACCTATCAATATAAAAACTCATGCTACAGCAGAGTTCAATGAGGGGCCGCCAATTCCAAAGAATTAACTACCCGTCCACCAACTGCCTTCCTTGAACCTTGGCGCCGTTTCTCACTTCCCTGAGGGTCCATGTCGCTGTGGGATGCTCGGCAGGCTTAGTTAATGATATGAATACTCATGCTACAGCAGAGTTCAACGAGGGGGCCACCGATTCCAAAGAATTCGGTCACCGTCCACCAACTACCCGTCCACCAACTGCCCGTCCACCAACTCCCATCGTTGAACTTTGATGCCATTTCTCACTTCCCCGGGGATCCACGTTGCTGTGGGATGTTCACCAAGCTTACTTAATGATATGAAGTCCTTCTGAGGTGTTTGTATTGAACTTGAATCCCGGGACTTGTAATATCTCATCGTCTCCCAAAACTCGGTTGGACTAACACTGAAATCCACTTAGGTTGGTATGACTTTTTTGTGACTTTTTTGTGTGGCGTCATGATGGACTCAGGGGTCACTGCAGTTAAATCCAACAAGTTAACATAGTTTAGGACGTGTGAATAGGCTAGAATGAGAAGACGAACACGATGTGTCTGTTAAATTAAACGCGCTTGTACTTTTGCCCAAGACGTGTTTGGGGCCTGATAGTTGGGGTCAATGTCTTCTATGACTATAAAGTGAGTGACTGCCTTAGCTATCTCGTCATACTTGAACATTGGCAAAAACTCACCGTGTTCACCAACTCCCTCCCGTGTCCACCAACTTCCCCTATATTAAACCTGGTTCAACTTCCGTCCCAGGTGCGCTGGCCGCCTGATAACTTGCAGGAACGAGTCTTGCATGCACAGAAATTCCGGCAGTAACTCAGATCTGTGCTGCAGTAGATCAGATCCGTGCTGTACTCAAGGGCTTAAAGTATTTCAGTCTTTGGTCCACCAACTTCTTAATCATGGAACGGTTGTTTATTGTGCTGCTTCTACAAGCTCCGCCAGTTCTACTAGCTCATTGAATGTACTCCATAAACCAACACCCATCGCCCAATGGGCTTCCTTGCTCGCTAAATTCTCCCGGTATTCTTCAGGGTTCGATTCGGCCAACTCCGCCTCAGCCATGAAGTCGTTGTCGTCATAGCGAGCAGGTCGAATGTGTCGGTGACGGCGGGGGCGTAGGCAGGGGTATTAGGTTGACTGGCGAGCCAGCAAAGATGCGCCTGTTCACGTTGACGAGGGGCCAGCCCTGGCTGAGAGGAAGTGGGTGGACGCAGATCAGCACCCACATTCCATCCCAGTGGATCCATGTGAAGCCAATCCGGATGAGCTGTGAGAGGTCCTCGGCGAGCACGGCAAAGATGCACCCCTTCGCGTTGACAAGGGGCCGGCCCTGACTGAGAGGAAGTTGGTGGACGTAGATCGGCACCCACATTCCATCCCAGTGGATCTGTGTGAAGCCAATGCAGATGAGCACGGAAAAGATGTGCCCCTCCGCGTCGACGAGGGGCCGGCCCTGACTGAGAGGAAGTTAGTGGACGGGAAGTTGGTGGACGTAGATCAGCACCCACATTCCATCCCAGTGGATCTGCGTGAAGCCAATGCAGATGAGCTGTGAGAGGGTCCTCGATGAGCACGGAAAAGATGTGCCCCTTCACGTCGACGAGGGGCCGGCCCTGGCTGAGAGGAAGTTGGTGGACGCAGATCAGCACCCGCATTCCATCCCCCCGCCGTGTGCTTGAGATATGCAGCAGGGCGTACCGCATGCCCGGCAGAGATGACCACCACCTCTCGGATCCCTTTGGGGCAACACTGGATGTGGTTGCTGCGCGATGCGGGCTTGTTCTTCGGGGCAGAGGAGGGGTGGGACTGGCAGCTTCTGTATCAGTGGTTGTGATGGTGGTGTCCGAATGCGAGGTGTTGAGGTAAGGCTCAGAGTCCTCAGGTTCGGTGTCTTCCCGGTTGTCGGATTCAGCGCAGACGGCAGCAGCAAACGGTGTGTGGATCGAAAAGATGGTGGCCTGGTAGAATTCGGCAAAAACGCACCCGCTTTGCGTCTAGAGGAATATGTGAGGAGTATATTGGAAACCCGACACCGCGACACGGCGTGTCAAACGTCAGATAATTTGACACATTTCGGAATCCCCGCACGTGGATTGGGAAACCCGACACACCTTCTCTCTTGGGACACGCCTCTCAGAAAATCCGACACACAGTTCAGAAAGCCCGACACATCGTTAGCAAATCCGACACGGCTAGCGTAGCTTGGCATGGGAAGGCATGGGATCGCGTCACCGTTGATGCGGCTCCCACGTCTCCTGCTTCTGCCCACATCCTCACCGCCGCCATGCCCCGCAATGGTGGCGCCCGAAGCACTGTTGACGTGCCTCCCCGACACCGTTCTGCAGAACTTCTGTGATGTGGCAAGTCTGTCGATGCTCCATTGAATTCATCTGCAGTCCTTCACTGCCAACTTCTGGATAAAAAATGCGCAATCGTTTCCCGGCACCTTGTAGGTTGACCACAGTGACCTCTTGGCGTGGCTCGGTCAACGGGGAGGCGAGGATTTTTCTCAATCTTGACGGCTTGAGGTACATACATTCATGTCTTAAGCCATGATCGCCGCTGATTACGGCCAGCAATTTACCCTTCGACCCACGCTCGATGTATGGGGCAGACAAGTGTCTATTCAAACACCACATTGGATGGCTATCCCACCGTCCCACTCGACGAAACCCGGTCCGCCACGCTGTCCTCAAATTATAGTTACCCTTGCGACAATTATCAATCCTCAACCTACTCGCTTCCCGACTCATTATATCGATGTGTTTGGTCTTTCACCCCCGTATTCTGGGCTGAATCTCTTCGTTGAAAATGCTTCTGAGTCGAATCTGGACCGGGATACCCCCCTGGCCACATCTTTTTTATCCTGCGGAGACATCTTTTCCTGGGTCCGACGCCAATCGACCTCCCGGCGATTTTTCGTTTGGCACCGCGGTATCTTTCAATTCCGATTTTCCATTTATCACCGGTATGAACTCTCGCACGTTATGTATTCATTTTTGATTCTGGCCGGTTCCGGTACGTCTTTCCCCCCTCACAACACTACTCCATTACATCCGTAAGCTCTGGACCCAGCCGGTAAGAATTATTGTTCCCATTCGGATGATTACCAATTTTTCTTTTGACGCGACGTGCCACAGCCGTTATTCAGTTCAAAAACTTATTTACTCTTTAATCCCTCCTTCAAGAGTGTGGTAGCGGAATTTCCTTTATATAGCCCTTACAGCGAACTCTACGCCTGTGTGAACTCCGAGAGTTATTGTCTCCCCCTCTCACATGCTCTAATTGTAGCACTACTTCCGTACAAATTGAATATAACCGTGTTGCCAAAATTCGATCCGTGGGCAGTAGTCGCAGGAAATAGCACCTTTCTCTCGGGGAATGCAGCATTTACAGACCATCAGTCGAACACTCAGTCCTCTTGGTCAGTGTATCTTGACGCGGGCACACAATGGGAACCGCAAAGTTCAACCGTGTGAACAAAACTCGGGCATCTCGGTGTTCGCCAAATCGCAAGGATAGCCAAAGCACAATTGTCCAAACAATTACACTTTGGCCCTTTTCCTTCTCCGCAGGTTACAAATAATATTCGAGTCGCCAAATCGCAAGGATAGCCAAAGCACAATTGTCCAAACAATTATACTTTGGCCCTTCTCCTTCTCCGCAGGTTACAGATAATATTCGAGTCACCCGGAAGACAGGAAACACAATTTAACGACATGTTGTGAAAATTGGCGACACCCGTCGATATTCGAATGCCTGGGGGTTGGAGGACGGTGTCCACCGAGACCATTGGCCAGTATTTGGTTTATCGAGAAATACACATACGTACATGGTTTCCCTGGTCATCTTCCGATATTTATTTCCACAACGCGTACCCAACCCGATACATATCCGGCAGATATTCCGCTCTTTCTGCGCACCTGCGGGCTGACTTCAAAGCCACATTTATCGAGGGATTCAGTTCGAATATTATCATTCATTTTCTCGCTGTCCCGAGCGCTTGAGTTGTTTAATGACTCGTTCAACCTCGATTGAATAATGGAAGGATCTCCGGTTGAACTACATGAACTACATTTGAAGGCTTAAGGGGGCGTTGGGAGGCACTGCAGCGTCGAGGGAAGGATAATTCCAGCCTTGACAGTCTCTGAATTTTGAACTCCAGCAACCAATTGTCGCACAGAGGTTGAGTACAGTTTGGAAAGTTCAGAATGTACGATTCAATGTCTGTTTCACAAACGGCATGCACAGTTCAACTACCATATGTTATTCAGTGATAAATACTGTCAAACGGCTCGCACCGTACCAACGAGGTAAGGTGGGTAAGCAGGTACATCAGCATTGGGAGCGCCGGTGTACCTGAATCTCCTTTTGCAGCGTGGTAATACCCATTTCATCAGCAGTGGTTTCGTACTACCACCTATCCCCCTCGCGCGGCCACCACTCTCCTCTGGTGTGCACCGTGACTGCGCGTGGGTTAATGTGCTGAATATCTATTCTTTCAGTCTCGCGCTCAATTTATGGTGAACTTGAAGGCTCTTGAACCGTAGTCTTTTGTTCCACAACCTACTCCCATTATCCGTAGGAGCGACGCGGTTAAATCCATCTAACCACGGTTGGAGCAATTCCTCGCTGAGTCGTGCACTGTAAATTTGGTCAAGATTTTGAACCACGTTGGAACCACGCTCAGCGTACTCAGCCGCATCACACAGGAAGGGGATATATTGTATATGCTCAGGCCGGGGCCTTGGCAATGTGTCGGGGTTGAAGGAAATTAACCGCATGTGTCGGCTTTGTCTGTCCTGTGGCGCAGCTGATGGGAGCTAGCCGCTGTGTTGCGGTGTCGGGTTTTAGGGAGCCTCACCAAACCGGAACAAGCGAGGTGGCAGTAGCACACCACCCGTAATAATCCGAGACTTATCTAGCCAGGGGTCCGTGCCGGATTGAGGCCCGTACAATATCCTATAATCGACCATGTGTTGACTGATGACAAGAATCTTATGCCCGCGAGTGAGCAGATATTGTTGACGAATACTATGGCCCTGGAGGACGGGCAGTCCACATTGTTCAAATCCAAGTATATCGCCTCGAAGGGCAGGCGCTAAGCCTTGACCAAATCCAAGTTCTTTTCCCCGACGAGGGGATGGCACTAGGCCTTGTCCAAATCCAAGTACAATTCCCCGAAGGGCATGCGGCACTAGGCCTTCAAATCCAAGTACAATTCCCCGAAGGGCATGTGGCACTAGGCCTTCAAATCCAAGTACAATTCCCCGAAGGGCATGCAGCACTAGGCCTTCAAATCCAAGTACAATTCCCCGAAGGGCGTGAGGCACTAGGCCCTGTCCAAATGGACCATAGCCCCGAAGGGCAGCCGATAAGCTAGTTACGGCGCCGCTGCAAGCAGGGGGTCGTTGGTGAGAAACAATATGAAATCCTGTAGAACCTTTGAAAATCAGGCAATCCAGTATGAAGAAAGACTTGCCTGTGTATTCCATATGACTTGGGGAACCAGAGTCGAGCAAAACAACACAAATGCGGTCTAGGAACAATTTAATATCCGACCACATTTCAAGTACAGACAAAGAAGTTTACCTTGCAGTGTGTTGGGACTTGCAGTAGCAATAGGCCCCGGTGCTGGGCTCGTTGTAACTGTAGTGAGAGGGAGAAAATTGGTCAAAGACCCAATCTCCTCCCTGCACACTCCTTTGCCCCAGAGGTTGTCTCCGAGATGGGAATACTGGGCACAGAGGTCCTGAGAGGGCCCTGTTGAACCCAGGTTGCCTGCAAGGGCCAGGCCGAGAAGCAAAATTGGTTGTAGTGGGTGGTGCATGGTAAGTGGTATTGAATTGAAAGTTCGAGTCAGTTGCGTCGGATCGGCGTTGCGCGCCGGCACTCGGCACTACGACTCTAATTCGGCATTTTCACGGCATTGCACTGCGGGATGACAAGAATCCCGGCGCAGTACGCGTATGCCCGACACTATGACTCGGATTTCACGGCATCGCACTGCATAATGACTAGAATCGCGGCAGGGTACGCGTATGCGCGGCGAACGGGCAGTGCACACAGCAAAGTATGACTGATGTGACTGGTCTTGTTGGCCGAAGACGGCAGAGTGATACAAAAGACGAAAAAGAGTCACTTCTTCGGAGTTAGGTTACATTTCGTTGACAGCACGTCAGTAATTTGAAGGCCTTCTTAACGAAGCTATTGATGCCTCTTGTCACACATTTTCTGGGTTGGAGAAGGAATATAAAAACGAGGAAAACTAAAGTTTTGTCCTCGTAACTGTCATTTTCAAATGAGAATTCAAGACCACAGATAGCGATTTATCAAGGTTTACGGGCGAGGTTGGAAATAAGCCCTAGGTAGCCTATCTGGGGAAAAATTGGCAACTTTCAATCAATGGGTGACTTCCCATAAGGGTAGAATATCTTTTCAAGGTTTTCCGAGCTTATTTGAGGGTGCCAGTGATGGTAGCCCAGTTTGGAATATTCAACCTACACGTCAAAAGCCAACTGTTCACACGAATAAAATCACAACATGAGTTCAGCCGTTTTAGAAGAAGATCGGCAGGAATAGGCTCCGGGGCGCGACAAGAGCCCACTGAATTTTTCATGGGGCAAATCGGCCACTGGGACGTTGAAGACAACGGCGGGAAGCATCGTCGCGCTGCCAAACACTTTATTCATCTTTATTCTAATCTGGAGAGCGGGGGGGTACCCCTCTCCAGATTATAGTAGATTCGAATAGATTTGAATAAATCCTTACCACATTTGTGTCCCCCGAAGTGATGGGGTCCTGACAGCTGCCTCAGCATTGCTGCCGGAAATGGCAAAAAATACAAAAGAAAAACATCTACTGGGTGACTTCCCGTAAGATAAATATATGCTGGGAGGATATCGAAGGGGTGCCAACTGATGGTGATTGACAGCGAAGACGGAAATTCTATACCTGTTGGTTTCCCGCAAGCGCGCTGCATTTACTTTGCAATTATTTGGAATATACCGGTGTTGCAAACAACAACTAACAACGCGTCTCTCAAACAACCACTCACCATGGACGTAGAAATGGCCTTCCACTATCAGCAAGCTGCCGCCGACGAAGATGAAGATCTACTCGATGAAGAGTCGGACCTTGCAGGGACGGCGTGTGCGATCATCTTCCTTGGAGCAACCGAGTCACATCGACTACGCGTCGAACACAGACATCCCAATCGCCTCTACCTCTGCCGCCCACAGCTCATGCCCAATCCTCGAATTGACACGCCATGGCAAAGACTTTTCACAAGCCAGAACAATCGCGCGTTTATCACGACGATGGGATTTGACGTCGCAACATTCGACGCGATCATTGGGGCCGGTTTCGGGCAGTTATGGTCAACAACCCCCATTCCTCGGGGTGATGTTTCTACCCTGGGGAGACCACGTCTCGGTGCTCGCTCCTTGGATGCAACCGGAGCTCTCAGGCTTATCCTCCACTACCTTAACTCCACGATGCGCGAGATCAGTCTCCAACAAATATTTGCTCTTATTCCGAGCACGGTCTCGCATTACATCACATTCGGACTCAACTTGCTGCTCACCGTGCTTCGGAAAATGCCCGACGCTTCCATCTCGTGGCCGCGACTACACGCTCAGTTTGAAGATTACAATAAATTGATTGTCGAGCGGCACCCCCTTTTGAAGGGCGCATTCTCCAGCATCGATGGCCTCAATCTCGGAGTACAGACATCCGAGGATCCAGAAATTGAAAACGCGACGTACAATGGGTGGCTTTGCGACCATTACATCAGCAATGTACTTGTTTTCTCTCCCATGGGTATGATTTCTGTCTCTGACATCAAGATGAGAATTGACAATACAGCTAGGAACTATTATTGCCGCAAAATTGAATGCACCAGGGAGCTGGCATGACTCCCGCCTTGCGTTCCACATCTACGAGAAACTCCGTAGTCGCACGCCCGACGGGTTCTATCTTGTTGCGGATACCGCTTTCCCCCGCGGTTCAGCTCAGATCGAAGGAAAAATCCGCGCACCTATTAAAACTGGGCAGAAGATCTGTGGTACGGTAAAGGAGATCAAAGACCGCTTGGCGTTTGACCGCCAACTTTTGTCATATCGCCAAACGGCAGAATGGGGCAATCGGGGGTTGCAGGGCGCATTCGGACGTCTTCGTATCCCATTGAAGGCGGCCGAGAGCGCTGAGCGAAGCGATCTTCTCGAGGTTTGCATCCGGCTGCATAATCTCCGTGCTATCCGTGTTGGGCTTAACCAGATCCGAACGGTCTATATGCCGCTGTGGCAGCAGAATCACGAAGAAGAGGAAGTGTGGAGTAATTTTGAGAACATGATGTTTGGAGAACAGCGCCGAAACAATCGTGTCGCACAATTTCACAACTTTGCAGAACTCGTCTAGTTTCGCAGGCAACCAATAGATGCTATTTGACTACGAAACATTAGGACTACGAAGACATTAGATGGAATCTACGATAGAGCAGTGTTCAAGAAGAGAACTAGATATGTAGCGAGTGAGCCATTAAGAAGCTAGAGAGTGTGTGTTCCAGCTCAAGAAGATAAGTAAGGAGTGTGAGCTAGCAAGAAGAATGTTCGAGGCAAGTAGGGAGCGGAGTATGTGTAAGTATCGAGATAGGTCGATGAAATTAGCGCGAGAAAAAATTCAAATAGATGTAAGTATACCCCACTAGTAGCGCTCGGGTGCCTTCCCCTTCCCCTTTCCCTGCTGCGACTGGGGACCGCTGATCACAAAGGAGAATGGGGCGCTGCCCCCACGGCTAGGGGTCACCATGAGCTCGACCCCATCGTGGTTGGGGTTCAACGTCGAATCGCCCTGCACCGAAGGCGTGGTGTGGCGAGAGGGGCTCGGGGACACCAGACGAGGGAGGCGGGATGGGCCAGGCGTCGGCGGGCGGGACTGAGGGCGAGGGAGGCGGGATGGGCCAGGTGTCGGTGGGCGGGAAGGACGAGGAGGTGGTGCGCGCAGCATGGGGGTTTGCGAAGGATAGAATATTTGAGTTCGCTGGGGTGGGTGGGAGTAATTATTTTCTTTGTCGGAGTTGTACTCGTCATCTGTGACGAAGTAAGTGCATGCCCCTCCATCAGCATATCGAACCTCACAGCGTGTTTTGTGGGGACGCGCCGAGCGACTACGAGAACGCTTGTCCCGACGAGCAAAGTACCCATCCCGATGACCGTGATGTGCCTCGCGATCCAACATCTTGAGCTCCAGCTGCGCCACGTCGCGCTCGCGCTCAGCGTTGTGCAAGTGCTGTTGCATAATGCTGAGGTCATTGCGAAGGCGTTCCGACACCGCGTGCGCGTCCCGGAGTTGTTGGGACAGGAGGAACACTTGGGAGCTCTGCTCTGAGCGGCGGGCCCGTTCCTCCTCGCGCGTCCGCAGTGTTTCAGGATCGAACGCACGCGACAGCTTGTCGACGAGGTCAGGCGCCGTCTTCTTCGGCCGACGACGAAGCGGAGGGGTGGGGGCGCGTTGCGCGACAGCGGTGTGAGTGGAAGTGGAGGGACCCGGGTTAGCACCGTAGTTGTTGTTGTCAGAGGAGGAGTCGGAGGAGTCGGAGATGATAACAGCATCGCTAACGTCGCGAGCACCAACATGGGCGTTGATCATATCTTCGATTTCGTGGGCTCACTTCACCTCGGGAGGGCAAACCCCTTCGCCGGTGGGCTTCTTGAGCTTCAAATACTAGAAGAAGTTAGAAAGAGCAAATGTATGAGTGAACGCTCGATTACACACCCCTTTGTACTTATGCTCCAATGATTTAGCATCGCGCTTGGGACGGTTGTTGGTGCGACGGTACCGATCGTAGCACCTGTGGACTTCCTGCCAGCCCTTCTGCCCCGAAGGCATTTCCTTCTGCACATAGTCGAGAAGGACCTTGATATCCGCCTTGGAGTAGTTCGGAGCCCCGGTGGGACGCCCACGCTTTGGTGCTGGAGGCGCGTCGGAATCATCGGAGTCGTGCGGAGGAGGCGAGGCGTCGCGTTTACGCTTTTTGGGCTTATCGACCTGACGAACGCCCGCGACCTTCGAGGCAGGAACAAGGCCTCGAGCGCGGGCAATGGAGGCGGGCTCTGTCAGGTCTCGATCACCGTCGTTGGGGATGGGGAGCAGCTGAGGGTCGATTTGCATGTTGGAGATGCGCGAGGAAGGCGCCTGCGGAGGGCCCATGTTCACTGACACTGGGCGAACAGAAAGTTGATACCGGAGCAATATTTAGTACAACGTAGCGTCAAAAAAAAATGAAACCGCACCTGTTCAGTCCCAGTAGGTGGGCCTTGAGTCGGCTAGAAAAGTGTCAGTAAATCGAATGGACAATTGTATAACGAGCGACTGACTGGGTACGGGTTGTACCTCGGCGAATCCACCTCCATGTCGTGGGGACGCTGCTGAAAAAGCCGTTGGTGGACAAAGTAGAGAACAAAGAAGAACTTACCTGAGGCTCGAACCGGATCCACTGATCGCCATGCTGAACCCACTGACTCCCATCGACAGCGGTATGAATTTTGAGGTTGCCGACAGGACCAGGTAGCGGGGCGAACGGTGGGCGAGACGGAGGGTGCGACATCTACTGGAGAAGAAGAGGGAAAAAAGGAAATAATGAATGTGGTGGCTCTTCAAGGGAAGGGAAGGAACCGACGCACCTTGACAAATTCCAGCCATTAAGTACACCCTCACGTCGCCCCAGAGATCTGGGTCTGCGGGTGCTATGGGTCAGTTAAAGTATCGGGTTGCACGTCGGGTTGCGACCTAAGCACACGGTAGACATCGGCCGGCAGAAGAAAATGGAAACGACAAAGCCAAAAGTGAGCAGCCCTTTAAGATATGGACATTGCTGAAGCTTGTTAAGGAAAGGTATGTTGTAACGACGACAACGAGGGACGGCGGTGTTGGGGATGAAAGTGATGGTGGGGGCGCAATCGAGGGCATGGGCGTCAGTGGGAAACCGATGATGCAGAGCTACAAAGCAAGAGGACGCAAGCAGCACTGCATCATAGTAGATCAATGTGCCCGATTGGGTGAGTCTCCGCGCCTAAAATTGGTTTTGAACAGTTCTAAATCCTGGAGGGGGGGGGTACCCCCCCCCCCTCCAGGATTTATTCTATTCGAGGGTCTTGACCGGAGCTAAGGTTGATGGGGTCCCGACAGGTGCCTCGGCATCGCGGCGAAACCGCTGAAAATATTCTCTCAGAATATATTTTCCTTACGGGAAGTCACCCACTCTTATGGGAGGTCAACCAATGAAAAAGAGTCGTATTGCTGTTTTGTGGCCAGATAAATGAAGGACAGCAGAACAATAGAATATCGGCGTGAAGTGTGGCTCATAAAGCCAATATCGTGCTCAGATTGCCAGACAAGGCGCCATCAGGCTTCAGCCAGGTGACCGCGTTATTTGGCCTGATCAACACCATCACGCGCGACATCCGGGCATATCAGAATTCTACGGTTTTAACCCAAGTTTGGTGATGGCTGTGCCCGTCATTCACTTTTAATTGAGGCCCCAGCACGAGTAATAGTTCGATTGGTCTAATTACGGCAAGTGATAGCTGAAGGCCGTCCTGCCGAGAGTTGAGCCGAGGTTGCCGTATCCTGTAGCCTACAAACTTGAGCACTATTCGAAGGATAAAAGATGAAAAATTTATTCAAGGCCAAGGAAACATTTAACAGGTAATGGGTGACTTCCCGTAAGGTAAATATATTCTGGGAGGATATCGAAGGGGTGCCAATTGATGGTGATTGATGGTTTAGCGGGAAATTCTATCCCTGTAAGTTTCCCGCAAGCGCACCGCATATAGATGATTATACGCGAAGACATTAGAGGTAAACTACAAGGGAGCATACAAGTATTGAGCAAAGGTGTGTGAGTACTGAGTTTGAGGAAGGTGTAGCCGGACGAGAGGGGCCGGGGGATGCCAAACGAGGCGGGCGGGATGGGCCAAGCGTCGGCGGGCGGGACTGCGGCTGAGGGAGGCAGGATGGGGGCTGAGGGAGGCAGGATGGGCCAAGGGAAGGCGGGCGGGATTCGAGGCGGCGCACCATGGTTGAGGTTTGCAATATATAGGAAATTTGAGTTTGCTGGGGCAAGCAGTGGGGAACGATTCTCCTTGTCAAAATTGGACTCAACTGTGATGAAGGAAGTGCATGCCCCTCCGATATCGAGCCTCACAACATGTTTTGCGGGGATGCGACGCGGTGAACGGCTACAAGAACGCTCCACCCGATGAGTAAAGCAAAGAACCTGTCCCGGCGACAGTGTGAGGAATCCAACCTAAGAACCCCACATTAATTTATATAATTGATTTACGTGCCGTTGTTTATAACCGGCCGGCATCGCCGGCATTGATCTTGTATATAAGGCTTGAGATAGCCAAACAACGGCAGCTTTTTTACACTTTACACTTGTACTCGATATACCGACTTGCAATAACACCAGTTGTGCAGGTTCTCTCGAGTCCAAGCTCTCTTAGTGTAATCAACGCTTAACACTTTTGAACCCCACGCTACGTGAGGAGCAAATCGCGCTCGTCATCGACGATCGCACCATAGTACAAGAACAATCTAAAAATTACTTTTCTACTACATCGGTACCATGCCGAAGGTGAAGAAAGGTTCTAAAAAAGCAGCCAAGGCCAAATCGGCTGCTCAAAATACGACGAGCGCATCGCGCTCGGCTCACAGCGATGATCGTCGCACACCCACAACTGTCGATCAAGTGGCGCCGTCGGACAATCCGCCGGATCGCCAACGATCGCGAGCGAGATCAGAGTCGCTGGAGCAGAATAAGATCAGTACTCCCGCAGTGGGAGCAGATGGACACGATCGGAGTCGATCGTCGCCAATGGCGACAGCGACTCCATCGGCCTCATCCCCCATTCCCTCTGGGTTCCAATCGGAGAATCATACCTCATTATTGCACAATACGGTCCCAAGTCGACCCAATTCTGAGAACATGAGCACAAATAGCTCCAAGGAAAAATCGAGCCCAGTTGGCTCTGTAAAATCTAAGAAAACAAATTCTCAGAGTTCAAAAATTAATTCAAATGACTTGGAATTCAAGTTGTCCGTAATACCTCCGACTCCACAAGATAATCCACTTGAATTGGAGGGCGATACTACGTCGTCCGTTGCCGAAATTTTTACGGAACGCGTGCGGCGCACGCTGGGCAAGGGAAAGCAGAGATGTAGCTCAAACACAAGTGATGATATCGAGGAAGCTTTGTTACGCAGCATGCGAGACATACACGAGAGCGGATATAACTCAGAAGATGAAGAAGCGGCAGCGCTGTGGCGAGATTTGAATATTAGATCTGCACATGAAGCATTGCGCCGTGAAAGAGAAATACACGAGGATTCGGAAGAATTTCGGAAGAGACAAGCGGCGTGGCAACGCGGAGAACAGAAAATGCGTAAAATGCGAGAGCAGGAGGACTTTGAATTTGCCAATGATCTGCAAGCACAGTTAGCGCAGTTGGATGCGGATAAAGAACTAGCCCAACGATTACATTCATTGGAGACAAGCAGACTGAAGAAAGAACGCGAGCTGATTCGAGAAGCTCAGAAAAAATTGGGCCATAAGCACAAAGGTCACTCAAACGAGAACGCTCCGTCCTAATACAAAATAAATATTCAGAAGGTCGAGCGAGACACAGGGGCGCGATACGCAGAAACAATATCGTCGGCTACGGATGAAGAGATTCCGGTGAAACGGCATACTCATACCTTGAAGGACAGAATTGTGCTCCAGAAGTACCGAATGGAGGAGATTGCCGCAAAAGGTGTTTCGGGAATTGAAGATCAAGGAATTGATTGGAACGATAAAGGTGAGCCGTTCGAGACTCGGTCCGCTCGAAGCCGGGGAAGCTCGGTGGGAACGAGGGGAGGTAAATGTCCTCCTAGAGCCAGGAAGACTGGGGACGCCGAATCGGCCGTGAAGAAAGAACACTTAGGGGTTAATAAAAATAAGAACACGACCCCAAGTAAGAAAGAGGAACATACCACTAATAGACCCGAAAATTCACGGGATTATAGAGCTTCCGGAGGAAGTAACGGAGGAGGAGGACGTCGTCCACCTAATAAAAAAGAGCCCGACTCTAGTGGCTCAGACTCGTCGTCATCATCTTCTGACAGTGAGAATAGTGATAGCGACGAGACGGACTCGTCGAGCGGGACTGAGACGCCTCGGGAGACATATAGCTCGGGGGAGTCCAGCAGTGGCGAGGACCATGATCCGTTAGACTTGATATCGGAAATTACATCGCAATTGAATGATAACAGTAACTCACGGAGAAGGAGATATATGGGTGGTGACCCTTCAGATGATTCTTCATCGTCATCATCCGAGGATGAGCATAAGTCCAGTAAAGGGCCTTCGAGGACGCCAAGGCGTCGGCCAGACGAGAGCCGACGCAAACGAAAGCGAAGATTGAGGCGTAATCAACGCCGCAAGCACCACCGAAAATCGCGTTCAGACGACGAACTGCCTTCATTCGAGGCGGGAGACCCTGATTTGGCAGGAATACCACTGAAACAGATGTTGAAATGGAAAAAATCGCTCCACGCACCAATTATACGGCACTACAATGCTATGCTGGGTAAAAAGAATAAAGGATCGTTGATACTGGACGAAAATCGGAACGTAAGAATTCCCCCACCGGAAAAATACAACGGGTCGAAGGATATTAAGGTGTTTGAAGCGCATGTGGCATCTCTGGTTCAGTGGCTTCAGATAATCGGACTTGCTGGTCATAAATTTGACAAGAAGAGACTGGGGCTACACAGTTTTCATCTAACTGGCGCGGCGAAAGAGTGGTACGATACTCGTGTTAATGGAATACAACGGCCCAAGAAAAAATGGACTCATCTTCAAATGATTCTGGGAATGTTTGATTATTTCATTGACACTTCGTGTGTGCAAGAAGCGACAGAGGAATTCTGGCACGCGAAATTCTCGGCCGAAATAGGTGCCGCTGGCTTTTATCATGAACTCGTTACTAAGGCGAACAGAATGGTGAAAAAACCCGACTCATATACATTCAATAATCATTATATCAGCAAGCTGCCAGCGCCAATGGTGAAGCACCTACTGAGCCGCAATATCACGGCCGAGTATTGCACAATTAAACAAATCCTTCGGGCGGCCATAAACTATGAAATGCAGAAAAGTATTTCGGACAGATACTCAGCTGCGCGAGAAAGGGAAAAGGAACGAAATGTACCATCGAGTAAACCGTCGGGAAATACTACAGCTCGAAGGCCAGAGACTTCAAAAACGGTTAACCGTGAAGAAATCAAGAAACGAGTCTTCCGATTCGTTAAACGCGATGGGAAGGACTCGGAAGCTTTGCGGGCGGCGTTTAGGTCACGACCAACAGGTCGCGATGGGGGAGGAAAAGGGAACACGGGTAAAAATACCGTGGCATGCTATACGTGCGGGGAGCCTCATTACAAAAATGAGTGCCCGCAAAACAAGGCAGATAAAAAGATGTACGCACAAAGGGACATTGTAGACGATGTTTCGGACTCTTCATCCTCGTCAGACGATAAAAACGCGCCCGGAAGAGCAGAGGGCCCCGCAGAACATCTAAGGAATGCACATGAGGATGATGACGATGGAATGACATCCGAAGGAGGATATACGGTGCAGGAATTCAGCGACTATGAGCTGAGCGATGGCGATGAACGGGGTGCTCACATGAGAGAACAGGAGATGCCGGAACTATGGACCGACAATGAGGATGGAGACACGGATGATGAAGAAACACCCGTGCCGAAACCAACCTCGTCCACACAACGACAACGACGGCGTCAGCGTGCGAAGGAATATGCGGCGAAACATGCTGGATTATTCAATGTGTGTGATGACTGGGATCCAATCCAAATGATTGGTGAGGAAGATTTGGAACGAGTCGCAAAAGAGATGGCTCAGAACATCCTGGAGAAGGGACATACAGACGAGGTGGTGGAGTTTTTGTTTGTTACGGGTGAACGAACGTCGTTATCGAATAACACACAAGACTCAGTGTCTAGAAAGCGACCTATAAAAATGAGGAAGTCAAGTAAGGCAAAGCCTCGTCCACCACGCACGAAAGAAGAAAATTTTCCACTTACAGCTTATGTGGACATCAACGGCCACAAGGCATTCACGCTGTTTGACTCAGGATGCACAACAGACTCGTGTAGTCCGGACTTTGCGCGAGTGGCCAATATTAAGGTCCATCCCATTCATGAACAGGTTACGTTGTTTTTAGGAACAGCAGGAAGTAAGTCAAAAATTAATTATGGCGCAAATGCCAACGTTACTTACGAAACATGCGCGTCCAACGAATACTTGGATATTGTGAATCTGGACCGCTATGATGCGGTAATTGGCACTAAATATATGCGGAAGCATGACATTAGTCTTGATTTTGCACACGATGTAATACGCATAAACGGCAAACCCGCGCCAACGCTTACAGCTAAAGAGGAAGTGGCAGCGTTTGAGCAGCGGAATGCGGCCAGACGTGCCGAATGACTACCACATGCGGCCGCAAATGATACGGCCGCCCCAAGCTCCACCCGAGTGGAGCCTGCACGCAGTGTTCGTAAAACGCGCAATGGAACGGTAATGCTGGAAGAAGTAGAAGATGAAGATGAAATGGATATACGGGAAAATACCTACCTCCAACACGGACAAGGCGCCGTAAGACTGGAAGAGCTGGGAGAAATTACGACGCAAGATGGAGACCAGTGTCCAGAGATTCTACAAGAGTTCACCAGAGTTAGGTTTCCAGGAAGTCGAGTGAGGCGACGACCTGTCGTGAGAGTACCAGGCGAGGGCGATGTGAAAGAGTCGGAAAGTGATAAAGATACCACATTGCCGAACACGGTGATCACCGATGAAATGAAGGCGAGAATCACGGAGATATTTCAGGCAGCGACAGCGCAGCAAGTAACCGAGATGAAAGAAGGAAAGATCAAGTACACGGAGGAAGACATCCCGCGATTGCGCGACAGATGGATGGAGTTGAGTCTGGATATTATGTCCGGTGTCCCAGATAAAATGCCGCCGTTGAGAGAGGTTAATCATAGAATCCCTCTCATTGACGAGAAAAAACAATACAACTACCACTTACCTCGGTGTCCCGACGCAATGAAGGAGCAGTTGATTGAGAAGATCAATCGGTACGTTCGGGCCGGCTGGTGGAAAGCGGTACAGACGGATCAAGCAGCCCCTATGTTGTCTATACCGAAGAAAACGGGGTTACTTCGCACAGCAATTGACTGTCGCAAACGCAACGAAAATACCTTGAAAGATGTGACTCCATTCCCGGACCAAGACCAAATAAGGCTTGATTGTGCGCGGGCAAGATATAGGTCGAAGATTGACATGTCAGATGCCTATGAACAAATCAGAATCATCGCAGAAGATGTTTGGAAGACAGCGTTTGCTACAGTTTATGGGACGTTTGTTAGTTACACAATGCAAATAGGAGATTGCAATGCTCCCGCTACTTTCCAACGAATTATGACAATGGTGTTCCAAGAATTTATTGGACGTTTTGTACACGTTTATCTAGATGACATATTCATCTATTCTAATTCAATTGAAGAACACGAACTGCACCTTGGAAAAGTATTTGACACGCTCAGGAAAAACGAATTTTATCTGAAGAAGGAGAAGTGTGACTTGTACTCAAAAAAGATGGACTGCCTGGGACATCTCATCGACGACCGGGGATTACACGCAGATGCTGATAAAATGCAGCGAATTCGAGAATGGCGTGAACCCCGTTCGTATCACGACATACAACGCTTTTTGGGGTTAGTACAATACTTGGCACAATTTCTGCCCGATATAACTTCATACACCGGACCTTTGGCCGCGATGACACGAAATGGAGCGCTCTTTGCGTGGCGGCCAATGCACCAAGCATGTTTTGATAATATAAAAAATATATGTTGCCGGACAGCAATCCTTCGGCCTATTGATGTTACGATCGACGAGCCGATCTGGGTTATCTGTGATGCATCCGTCTCAGGAGTTGGAGCGATGTACGGCCAAGGAGTTACGTGGCAAACGTGCCGCTGATAGGGTGTGTACCAAAGCACGCATGAAAACTACCAGTTTTCTTTCGATTCTGAACCTATTCAAAGGTCAAAGGGAGACTAGGATTAGAGAGAGTACACTCTCCTCGGAGTGGTATTCTACGCCTATGACGGCCGAAAGTCAATGGGACATTAGTTACTCGATGCCCAACAAGGCTTCCTTACGGGAGAGGTGTTTGGTTTTCGAGTCAACCGTTGAGCTCCAAGAGTTGGCTTACCACCAGACTCTTTGAGTGTTAGAGGTGATCAAGAGGAACTATGGGTCTTAGCGGGGCCTTGTTAAAGAATAACAAAGTTGAACTTAGAATGACTCTCCCGGCGGCTTCACGGCCCGCCAGGAGAGTATTGGCCTTACGGGAGAGCATCGGACTTATGGGCGGCAGTCTCAACTCAAGTTGAGTTTTGGCCCGCCGGGAGACCCCGTCTGGGTTTACTGTTGAGCCGCTCGAGTGCAACTCGGATCAGAGAATCAAGATGAGCCCCGTTGCAAATGATGTAACGGAGTTTAGGTTGAAGTAGAAAGACAAGACTAGTGGCCATTCATATAAACCATCCTCCGGGAAGGTTGTAGAGAACATGTCCAAAAGACTACACTAGAGGGAGAATATGGGACAGACAGGACTCGCCGGGAGAGACTACTTCACATTGACTCTACGGGCAAGCCACTTGTTGGCAGATGATTAAGTCTCGGGACTTGAGTTTCAGATGGAGATCCTCGACGGTCAATCACGGCACATACATGTCTCCGGGAGGAGTGATTGGGATAAAGCAAAGAGATTAGAGAAGGTGAAGCAGCTATACTAGAGAAAGGCTCGCCGGGAGGCTCAGTCCTCCGGGAGAACCAGTTCAAGTTGAGTCAAGCCGCCCGCTGAAGGCTGCCTTTAGAAGAGGGTACCTGACAGAGGTTTCACTAGGATCTGGGATCGCCGCCGGGAGCACTACCTCCGGTAACCATGAACCCACGGTTGAAGGAATACCAACGGCGCCATTGGCTGCCCTACCGTAGATCTGCCCGGAGGGATCACTCACGACATATCACGCCATTATGAATCAGCCAAACTATCCCCTTTTCGCTCCCTCAGTTTGTATAAATACAGTAGAGATACACCAATGTAAACTAGTGAATCCAGCCCCCCCGCTGCTAGTACCTCAGAGATAAGAGAGACAAATCAGATTTGTTGGAAAGCAATCAGACTGGCGAGCTAGTACGTTCCGTGAACCACGCCCTTTAAGACCACTGTAAGTGCGGAGGACTAAGCCAGTCCTGCCGCCCGTGGAAAGCAGCCGTTCTACAGATCTTGCCGTCGATCGAGCTTGCTCTCTTCCGCCGACATTGAGCTTAGCTCTGTCAAGAGATCTGTTTGAGGAAATAAGGAAAACTCTGACCTTTCGGTCTACCGGTTGACTGCTCTGTGGCAAGAGTGGACACCGTAGCGTTGTTAGTACACAATCCCTGCATTCTGTGCTCGATTCTAGCTCTCTAGACTGTACAAATAATCCTAAGGGAGGCTCCTGAGATAAAGATATTGAATTGAAACTCGCAATTGAACCAAACTATACAATTTAGTTAGCGGTCTGCTTGTCGATAACACTTGAAAGCAACACTCTTGAGGGACGAGACGCCTGTCCTACTACCCCGAACTCACACACACAATTAGCTTCGGTTATTGGAGTTTGTGAGATTAGTTAGATTTGGTTGGTTTTGGTTGGTGTTAGTTGAGTTGATAGCTCGCTGCACTGGTCTGACCGCCGGTCTATCGATTTCACGGCTGCACCTGAGTGCACCGTTTCACCGCCCTGCAGGATCCATGTCCAAGAAGTTTACGAACGCACAACATAATTATCGTGTGTTCGAACAGGAGACCCTGGCCATACTAGAGGCACTCCTAAAATGGGAGGATAAGTTAATGGGTTATCGCATACATGTGGTTACAGATCACAAAGCGTTGGAGTTCTTCAAGACACAACGGCGCTTGAACAACAGGCAAACACGCTGGATGGAGTACCTGTCTCGTTTCGATTTCGATATCCGATACATTAAAGGAGAATTGAACAAGGGCGCAGACTGCCTTTCGCGATATTACGAAAATGATGAATGGGATGAGGAACATGACGACCACCTCTATGTAAATGCTGATGTGCGGCTGGATCCGGAGATGGATGATATTCCGTTCGACCGGAAGTCCGAAGTGATCGAGCAGATGAATCGTGCTCAAGTAAGAGAACAATTGGCGGCGCTGCGCCGAAGTACGCGGTTAAGTAATCCGCTGGAAACACGGGATAAGGAAGCTGCAGCAATGGAGGCAGCGGAACCGGCGGAAGTTGTCATTGAGTGGGAGACAACCCCCACCGAAGAAGTTGACGTGTTTCATTCGCGATCACGTACCGATAATAACACTGCAGAACCAGTGCTGGATCAGGAATTAATTCCTAGAATTAAAGCGGGGTATAAGGAAGATAAGTTCTTCTCCAAAGTAATTAATGACCCACTGGCGTTTGCGATGTTCGAAATGAGAGATGAACTTCTTTACACTCGGAACCGCGGTGGAGAGGAGGTACTCTGCATCCCAGACGTGAGAATGGGGGAGTATCGACTCCAGGGAAGATTAGTCGAACAAGCTCACGCGACTATCGGTCATTTTGCAACACAACGAACCGGTGATTATCTCCGGCGTTGGTATTGGTGGCCGAAGATTTCACACGAAGTACGAACATTTTGTGAAGGATGCGAATTTTGCAAAATTAGCAAAGATAACACACAAGCACCAGCAGGAAAGCTGCATTCCTTACCAATACCAACCAAACCCTGGGAATCCATTTCAATGGATTTTTTAGGACCGTTCCCAAAATCGAGGGGATTTGATTATGTTTGGGTGGTGCTGTGCAGACTCACGAGTGAGGTACACCTCATTCCTGTTAATACCACAACCAAAGCAACAGAGCTAGCCCGAATATATGTGCGGGAAATTGTTAGACTACACGGTTTACCGCGGAGTATCGTCTCCGACAGAGACTCGAAGTTTACTTCACTATGGTGGCGGGAAGTGCACCGAATTTTGGGAGCGAAATTACTAATGTCAACGGCTTTCCATCCACAAACTGACGGAGCCACAGAACGGATAAATTGTTCCATCGGACAAATCCTGCGAACAGTGGTGCGCCCAGACCAGAAAGATTGGGAGGAAAAGTTACCGATGGTGGAATTCGCATTGAATTCCAGTATCAATGCATCGGCAATGTTTGCGCCATTTGAGTTAACGCGGGGATACATGCCCTCAATGATTAAGGAAATTAGTCCAGAAAATAAACAACTCACAAAAGGAGTCAGAGAATTCGCGGATAAAGCACTATTAAATTTAGCGGAGGCCCATGATGCGATAATCGCCGCACGGGTATTCTCTACGATTCAGGCGAATAAGCATCGCAGTAGCGAACCAAAACTCACCGCGGGGATGCTGGTGTATTTGTCAACAAAGAATTTATCGCTTCCCAAAGGAAGGGCTAAGAAACTACTGCCCAGATTTGTGGGGCCATACAGGATACAGAAGGTGTTGCCCGAATGCTCGGATTATGAGCTGGAACTCCCCGAGGTATTGGCTTCTAGACGGGTGCATAATCGATTTCATGTAAGCCTATTGAGGCCATTCGTCGCGAATTGCGACAATTTATTTCCCAACCGAACGCGACCCGAGGCCTACGATTTCGGTGCGCCAGCTGAGGATGAATGGCTGGTCAGCTCAATTATCGGGCACCGGTGGTCAGATAACAGTGTTGAATTCCACGTACAGTGGAACTTGGGAGATACAACATGGGAGAAATTCTCCGAAGTTAAGCTGTTGAGTGCGCTGGACGAATACTTTGAGCTCCATGGAGTGAAGCGCTGGCAATTACCACGGCGGAGCACATAGAAGTCGAAATTAAATGAACGCCGCGGGCCGGATAATTTACCGACCAAGGCAATCAAACATCACAGCCACAATACGACGATCAGGTAATTAATCAAGCCGTAGATGGTACTACCGTGTGAAACTGTATTTGCTTAGATAACACTTTTCATCTTTGCTCTTAACTCTCATCTCGATCGACTTGATCCCCAATTAACTTTTAATCCACGCTCGCTGCTACGTTCCAGCTACACACGACTCGACGACAATACTTATGGCTACTGTGACACCTACTGATCTCTTGAATACTCCCGACAACCCTGGGATGACACCGGCACTGGCGAGCGCAATGGACATAGATGGTCCGGTGACTACATTAAAAAAGCCGGATGATGAGGTGGATTATGAGGACTCCCCACTACCGGAGGAGATCACTACGCCGACAGAGGTGAGATACTTATTCCAAAATATTTACGCTTGGCGGTCACGATCATGGCCTGGGCCGAGATGCCGTCGATCTTTGATCAGATCGGTGATCGGTCCATATCGGGTCGCGGTTCATCACGCAGCTCGCGCCCGACCTCATCACGCGCACCAAACGCGTCCCGTCCCGTCGTCCCCCACAAATGTTATCCCTCCCTCCCTCCCCCTGCCACTCAAGACCCAGGAATGGCTCACTTGAGAACTTGGGTAGAACTGAAAACTTGTTTAGAACTGACCTTATACCCGGCTGCCCCCCTACGGGCCCTCTAATGCAATTGTCGATGCTCATTCATTTGTCTTGTCTTGGAAGCTGGAAATGCAAGAGCAGTTACTCCCCCTCCTGAATTTCAGGAGTTATTATATGTCTGACACAAACATGGGTACAAAACATGGGTACTGGGAATGTCCAGTTGAACCAACTGGCAATAGCCGATCGGACAGAATAAATATGTTCGGTCGGACAGACTGGCGATGTTCAGTTGAATAAAATGGAAATGTCCGATCGGGCAAAATGGATATGTCCTATTGGACAGAATGGATATGTTCGGTCGGACAGAATGGCGATGTTCGGTTGAATAAAATGGAAATGTCTGATCGGGCAAAATGGATATGTCCATTGGACGAAATGAGAATGTCCAGTCGGCCAAAATGGAGATGTCCAAACGGACAGACTGGGAATGCACGATTGGATGAAGTTTTGTGCTGGAGTCGAGTCGACCAAAAGAAAAAATGATATAAATTTGAACTATGGTAGGACGCTACTTCCGAGGCATCCGATCCCCTCTTGCTGCCCGCGCAGCATTGATAGCGTCAAGAAGCTTTGAAAACCCTCGTTCTGCGGCCGGATATGCAGCGAGAAATGAGTCCTCGTCTGAATTGTATCTGCTCAACAATCATTGGGATACATTTTCGAGCATTGACACGAGAAAGACGTACCGCGAAATAAACTCGGTAGCTATTAGCATGCGACTACGATGTTTCATCGCAAACTTCTTATTCGGCCCGGTAAGCCACTTTTTTGGCCAGTCCTTCAACGGCGTCTCAAGTCCGTGTGCCACATCACCGTGCAACCAATGTTCCACGGCATATCGCCAAGAATCTCGTGTGTGCGACCTCGTCCCATCAGGGAGTGTCACAGGGATGTCGGGCACAACAAGATATGGTGTATTTTGTGGAGCCGCAGCGGCCGGCGCGGGAGCCGCCAGTATGGGAGGGGGGGTGGCCTGGGGGAAGAAGGTCTTGTGTGTGCTTGCAGGGACAGAAATCGGGATAATTGGCCGCGTCCCGAAGTACGTTGGCTGAGAGTGATTGTGCATTTGATGCCCGGCGTACGAGGGATGTTGCGTCCGAATGGACGCTGAAATCGGGGACGCGGTGATAACGGCAGGTTCTAAGAATGCATTAGGGTCACCCTTCACTGAAAAATGGCTCATACCATTCCGTATATTGGCCTTGGAAAAAACATCAACTAAATTGCCTAAAGTGCCGGATATCTCCCGCATCTCTGTCGAAAGGGACTGATGCATGAGAGTTAACTGCCCGGTGGTTGCGGCGGTGATAGAAGATCCTTCCCCGAGGAAGGTCTGATCGAAATCAGGCCGATTGGGAAGCAACATCCCACTGTAATCATCCTCATACGTACCCAACTCGTCGAGCAGATATTTGATCAAAGTGTCGCGCTATCAAAATAAAGGTAAGCAGGTGTGTTGAACGGCAAAATGATCACACAAACATGCTCGCCATCGGCCCAGCCACCCCACCATCGGACCTGCCGAAGGGTCCAACGCCTGCCAACGGGCGCAAACATGAATCTGTACTGTGCACCGCCACGCCGAAAACAGTGGGTCGTAAAATTCCCATTCGCCTGCGCAACCCCTGCCCCGGTAGTAAACTCCGTGATCCACTTCTGTACATCCTCGTGAGAGACATGTTCTCCAACCTGCACAACGCCGTTTGCTCCGATGGCGGGAAAGATATAGTCATCCGGGGTAAGCGGACGACGGTACACCACATCTTGAAGATATTTCCGCCAAAGCGGAAGCCAGTGGTGGGCATCACACGCTGGGAGGTCAGGCTGCGGGCAGACTTTATATTTGCCACATAGAGACAGAATATGTTCAAAGAATTATGGAGGAATGAAACAATGGCAGGCGTACTGCGAAGATCTGCTTCCTTTGTGCCTTACTAATTTTCCTCTGCCAGCCCTTTCGATTAAGTAAACGGAGCTCGAAGTATGGAGTGTTGAACGCCTTTGGGTCCTCCAAACCGAACGTTAAATCGCCCTCTCGCAACTTGATAAGCTCAAAATTCCTGCAAGATAAAAAAAACACGGTCAGATGATATTGACGGCGATGGGATATTCCCACATACCGCGTCCAAATTGTCCATCCCGTGGACGAGAAGGCCTTGTACATGAGGTGCTTCGTTCGCAAGGTGCGCTCCCCTGTAGTCTTCGCCTCTGCAAAGTATGTTTCTGGCGGGCAAACTTGGTCCGACCAGCTGAATATCCGCGCCATGTTTTCTTTCGACATCGCAAAGAATGAGTGCGCTCTCCGGCCATCCTGGCCGCATTTATTTTTGATAGCCTTCATTACGTCCTCCACGTCAGCAGACTCTACTGGATTCCCCTCCCAGCGCTTGGAGTCGATTGTTATAATGCCATCTTCCGCGGTAAGTGTCCCCGTCGCTTCAATATTGTCAGCGAGGGAATCAAAACCGCTGTGAACGACGTACACCATATTCAAGCACCCAGAAAGGCCGCACGAGCCGTATCCGCCGTCCCAATCTTCCGTCCTTGATGGAAGATTTTGTACGTGAGGTAAAGACTGAGGACTTTCGGCGAGTGCTTATTCGGAATAATTCGTCCAAGCTTTCTTGTAATCTGGCGACGTAAACTGGAACGACTCGTTGGCGTCTTCGGGATCATTGCCAATGTTTGGTGCATGGGATCTGGACCATTCCCGTGCATCCTGTCCCCCCTCATCTCCTCGTCCTCCGAGTCATCCTCATCGCTAGACTCCGAATTGTCGCCGGAGGGTGTCGCCTTCGATTTCCCTTCAGCTCTGCTGTTCCAGCTTCGATGGTCGTCCTAAGCCACTTCCGAGCACTAGCCTTGCCTGGCGATATTTTTGTGGTCGTGTTGGCTGCTTTACTGTGCAAGTAAGGCCGGTCTTTTGCAGCGGCCTGAATATTCTCGAGTGTTTGCGGCGCGGTGTTGGGCTAGAAGACCGCGTTTCTTGCCAATTGATATGGTATTATGGAGTTTGAGACGCATTGGCGGAGGTACGGGCAAGCCTTTTGGCATGGCGCAGGTGTAAGATACGGTTAGGGGTTTTTTCCGCCTGTGTTTGCAGATATTTTGTATTCATGCCATGGCTTCAATGCAGAGTTGTTAGTTTAGTGGAAAAGAGCGAGCGGACGGGTAAAGAAGATATGATTGGCATTGAAACAACACCCTGGATACATAAATACAAGAGTATGTGAGCAGACAAAAAAAAGAAAACACGTTCAAACACGTCTAGAGAACTCATTCTAAAGCAATGCACAACCTTTGGTGGACAATATACGGCTTGATAAGTTGCTTAGATGAGGCAATTCTGCAGGAAACTCGTCGAGAAAAAGTTAGTATTAAAAATGCAGTGTTTCACACACTCACTTGAATGTGCACCACAGCACCGACACATTTCCTGTGCATTTGTTCTAAAGCCGTGGAAAATCTTTGGAGGACATCCACAAGGTGTTGTACGTCGCTTGAAAGCAGAGTTTTGGCCTGAATCTCATCGAGGTCGAATCAGTATGGATTTTTGCAAAACTACCAAGCTCACCGAGATTGCTGGTCACTGCCTTGCCGCGCTTCATGTGCATTCGTCCCAAAACTATGTGGGGCGGCTGGGGGACGTCGAAACAGCGCGGTACGTCGCTTGAAAGTGGGCCTGGAGCGGGAAACTGAGGAAAATACAGTGCATATTAGGAAATATATTTACACACTCAGACTCACCCGACTGCGAGTCGCGGCGTCGACACATTCGGAGTGCGTTCGTTCTAAAACTACATATGGCATCTAAGGGCGTTGAAACGGTGCGGTACATCGCCTGGAAGTAGGCCTGACGCGGGAAACTGATAGAAATACAATCAATATTGGGAATTGTATAAAGACACATATTCACCTGAATACGAGCCGCGGCGTCGACGGGTTTCGCCTTCGTTCGTTCTACAATCACATGTGGCACCCGGGGGACGTCCAAGATGCACGGTGGGTCGCTTGAACGAAGGTCTGAGGCGGGAAACTCACGGAAATAGAATAGATATTAGGAAATCTATATATTCACACACACCGGAATGCGAGCACCGGCGTCGACGCGTTTCGCGTGCGTTCGTCCCATAACTACGTGGGGCGTTTGGGGAACGTCCCAAAGTTGTGGTACATTGCTTGGACAAAGGCCTGTGGTATGAAACTGATGGAAATGCAAGAAATCTATATTTTCGCACACTCACCCAAATGCGAGCGCCGGCGTCGACACGTTTCGCGTGCGTTCATCCTAGAGGTACGTGGGACGTCTGGGGGACGTGCGAACAGTGCGGTAGGTTGCCTGAACGAAGGCTTACGGCGGGAAGCTGACGGACATGCAATTAGTCTTAGAGATCTATGATTTCACACTCTCCGTGAAATGCGCACCGCAGAGCCAACGGATTTCGGGCGTGTTCATCCCAAAACCATCCGTAAAAGCCGCAGAAAGTAAGTACTGTGCGGCGAGTCGGTTGGATGAAGCCTTTCGACGGGAAACTGACTGGGATATGGTTACTATCACAAAATATATCACTCAGAATTTGGCCGCTGGTTGTGCAGACCAGATCCAGGTGCTGATTCTTAGCACCAACAGCCAAATTCCTAAGATAAAAGAGGAGGATTAATAGCGACGCCCGCCTTCGACGTGTTTGTTGGAGTCCTAAGGCCACTCCGAGCCCGCTCTGCCTTTGCTGTACTTTTGTTTCTAGATTCTTGCTCCTGTGTAGGTCATGGGGGGCCCAGAGGACAATGAAACACTGAGTGGAGCCAGAGGGCTGGCTGGTGGATGTGGGTGGGCAAAGAAACCGGAAGTTCGTGGCAGGAAGAGGTCAATGTTTGGTCATGATTGGCAAGTGCTTCTAACTTGAATGATCCTCGTTCTTGCAATTTCCTGTACACTCCAGCCAGGAATTGTCCAGCGGCGCATGTCATTCTCTCTGCATAGAACTTAAGAGTAATCCTGATTTTTTCCGCGGGCCGAGGGCGGCAGCTAAGAGGGAAACGAATATATTTCAGTGAGAAAGTGAATTTGCCGAGCGTAAGTCGCGTAAGTACTTACCGCCAGGAAATTTACGATATTTACAGTAAAGATCGTAAATCGGCCCCACGTGCTAGGCCTAGGGCCTGCCTTATGCAGTAAACCCGTCGGCTACTGCTAAGCGGTTGATCAAGATTTACCGCTGGACTTACGCGTTATTACCGCGTTTTTGTGGTATCCCAGGTAGATTTACGCGCTCCAGGATACGCCAACATTGTTCAAGTACAAGTGAAATAGATTACGCCTGGAAAACGCGTAAATGACTTACTGTTCGCCCGGTGTAAAGGCACGTTGAATTTGGTCTATTAATTCATATTAGGTCCCGGAACACCGAAATCATCAATCTGCAGGTCCAGTGCACGTCTTTCCACCCTGCAGAGCAGCTACCTAGATGCTTGTGGCGGCCTGCCTTCCGTACATTATGTAGTCTAAGTTGCAGTTGCAAAGCCCCGAAAGTCTTGATCCTGCAAGACTTTGCAAAGCAGTAGCATTTGAGTAACATAGAAAAGGCAGATGGGCTCCGTTCATGCGGTATGACACACCTTCATTTTTTACCACTGCGGTTCCAACAGAATATTGGTTTTCGTTTTGTTCACGGGGGTTCAGATCTGTGCACAGCCACGTCAATACACAGCCACTATTGACATGGCTGTGCACCGTCTTCACCAACCGTCATTTGTTATTTGCTGGCCAATTCCTCCTTGCCCCCAGGTTTAGAAGAGTTCTTTTTCAACTGCAGTCCCCCCGTTGCCTTGGGTGTGCAAAATCTAATATCTGCCGGAATTGAACAATATATATGTAATCAAGTACTGTTCGACCCGTGTTCCTTCTCCCAGCCTACCAAGAAAGGGTATAAACCTTTTGCACCCTCTGGCTTCTCTGCAACCAATGCAATCCGCTCTATAATGGTCTGTGCTGGACTAGAGCCGCCTTCTCCATAGCGGTCAATAATACGTACAGCATGTTCTGCCTGCGTAAAGGCGGTCGACCTGAGCCCAACCGCCTGATGTATGCTGCCCTTGGTTATTTTCTTTTTCCATTGCGACTCTGGGGCCGAATTAAATAAAGCTCGGCCCATGAACAAAAGCTTACCGGAATGTGGGACGTGTTCCCAAAGTAAGTCTTCGACACTAGCGCCACGAATTTCCATGATGCTACAACACCAACATTCTGCTGAACCTTGTGGCGATTCTCGTTAAAGTCAGAATACCCGGGCAGAGTTTTGATTTCCTCTGCCAACCATGCAACATCTGCGTTTACACTGCCAGTCGCTCCCGCTGCATTGGCTACACGATGGCGTGCAACCTCCAAAGGCTTGGCAGCGGGGTCATTGGAATTAAACGTGCCGGGAGTCTGAACTATTTTCTGAGACGACGTGTCTTCAACCTGATTTAATTGGATGAGTTAATGAACCCAGTGCAACCACGAACTTAAACACGAACATGTTCAACAAAGATGTCAAGGCAATCGCCCCGTGGAATAATGACGCAGGGGGGGATTGGCTCCACCTTATCCCAAGGTGAGTCCTCGGTAACTTTTGCAAAATAGGTTCGGTATTCCGGATCGTCAGGATCGCGAATCCCTAACCTGTAGGATCCTATGTCAGCAAGTTCAGTTCAAGAGAACCGCCGGAAAGACACAAGAGAAAGAACCTTGAAGTGCGGCCATGCTTGTTTGCAGCTCCTCTAAGAGGTCCTTCAAATCGGGCTATCCCTCCATTCGCCTTCTCCACACCCCTCAGTGTCGAGCACGAAGAGAGCAACTTGCTGCGATGTTTTGGCAGAAGTGCGGCTATCTTGAATGAGCAATTTGACATATTTTAACATGAATTCTGGCTCCTAGGATCTGTTGTTCAGGTATTTAGAACTGAAATAAATGGTATTCTTCACCTTGTCTTTTTCCGAGACATCATCCGAGCCTAAAACGAAGTCAGCCTAGTCCAGGGAGGAAATATGATTGGTACCGGCGGGTATTGGTGAAATTGGACACACAGATTCCGGATTGTGTTTTGTAAAACCGTGAAATAGGATCCCCCAAGACCTTCTGAAGGAGGTCCACAGTGATTTTCTTGTCCTTAGGATTAAAATCTCCACCAGGCCATTTGGCGACTTGACGTTGGACTAACGCAATAAGGGCGGGCTTCCGTACATTCCTGTTGGTCATTCAGATATTGGACAAAAGAATAAAGAGTCAGAACTTTAGACCTACAGGTCTTCTGCAGTATATGGGACCTCAGTTCCTGCGGACGACATGGTGGCTGAGTCTCAAGGCGTAACCCTGACTGTCTCCCTCGATCATTAACAACGACCGGATCAACTTGACTTACGAACGAACAAAACGGAGAACTGTCATATTTGTTCAGTCGGATGGAAGTGAAATGTACTCAACTGGACAAAATGGACAGATTCAACCGGACAAAAAATGAACATGTTCAGTCGGAAGAAGCAAACCTTTTCGACTGGACAAAAATGATGGTTTTAGATTTGTTCGGCCGAAGGTCCTCAAGCTGGACAAAGCAACATTTCAATTCACTACAGGAAAATACCCGACTACAAAGGTTAGTATTGCACCGCGCTAAATCGACCCAAGTTGTACCACACGGTTGGCCCTTCCCCAAAGGGGAATTGAACTGATGATGGCATCAGGACGAACCGATCCGCCTCATCGCCACAATTTACGTGATGTGACCATCAGTTTACTCCATAATGTAAATATAAGCAGATAAAGAGACTTATTCCAAAATATTTACGCTTGGCGGTCACGATCATGGCCTGGGCCGAGATGCCGTCGATCTTTGATCAGATCGGTGATCGGTCCATATCGGGTCGCGGTTCATCAGCAGCTCGCGCCCGACCTCATCACGCGCACCAAACGCGTCCCGTCCCGTCGTCCCCCACAAATGTTATCCTCCCTCCCTCCCCCTGCCACTCAAGACCCAGGAATGGCTCACTTGAGAACTTGGGTTAGAACTGAAAACTTGTTTAGAACTGACCTTATACCCGCTGCCCCCTACGGGCCCTCTAATGCAATTGTCGATGCTCATTCATTTGTCTTGTCTTGGAAGCTGGAAATGCAAGAGCAGTTACTTCCCCCTCCTGAATTTCAGGAGTTATTATATGTCTGACACAAACATGGGTACAAACATGGGTACTGGGAATGTCCAGTTGAACCAACTGGCAATAGCCGATCGGACAGAATAAATATGTTCGGTCGGACAGACTGGCGATGTTCAGTTGAATAAAATGGAAATGTCCGATCGGGCAAAATGGATATGTCCTATTGGACAGAATGGATATGTTTCGGTCGGACAGAATGGCGATGTTCGTTGAATAAAATGGAAATGTCTGATCGGGCAAAAATGGATATGTCCAATTGGACGAAATGAGAATGTCCAGTCGGCCAAAAATGGAGATGTCCAAACGGACCAGACTGGGAATGCACGATTGGATGAAGTTTTGTGCTGGAGTCGAGTCGACCAAAAGAAAAAATGATATAAATTTGAACTATGGTAGGACGCTACTTCCGAGGCATCCGATCCCCTCTTGCTGGCCCGCGCAGCATTGATAGCGTCAAGAAGCTTTGAAAACCCTCGTTCTGCGGCCGGATATGCAGCGAGAAATGAGTCCTCGTCTGAATTGGTATCTGCTCAACAATCATTGGGATACATTTTCGAGCATTGACACGAGAAAAGACGTACCGCGAAATAAACTCGGTAGCTATTAGCATGCGGACTACGATGTTTCATCGCAAACTTCTTATTCGGCCCGGTAAGCCAACTTTTTTGGCCAGTCCTTCAACGGCGTCTCAAGTCCGTGTGCCACATCACCGTGCAACCAATGTTCCACGGCATATCGCCAAGAATCTCGTGTGTGCGACCTCGTCCCATCAGTGAGTGTCACAGGGATGTCGGGCACAACAGATATGGTGTTATTTTGTGGGAGCCGCAGCGGCCGGCGGCGGGAGCCGCCAGTATGGGAGGGGGGGTGGCCTGGGGGAAGAAGGTCTTGTGTGTGCTTGCAGGGACAGAAATCGGGATAATTGGCCGCGTCCCGAAGTACGTTGGCTGAGAGTGATTGTGCATTTGATGCCCGGCGTACGAGGGATGTTGCGTCCGAATGGACGCTGAAATCGGGACGCGGTGATAACGGCAGGTTCTAAGAATGCCATTAGGGTCACCCTTCACTGAAAAATGGCTCATACCATTCCGTATATTGGCCTTGGAAAAAACATCAACTAAATTGCCTAAAGTGCCGGATATCTCCCGCATCTCTGTCGAAAGGGACTGATGCATGAGAGTTAACTGCCCGGTGGTTGCGGCGGTGATAGAAGATCCTTCCCCGAGGAAGGTCTGATCGAAATCAGGCCGATTGGGAAGCAACATCCCACTGTAATCATCCTCATACGTACCCAACTCGTCGAGCAGATATTTGATCAAAGTGTCGCGCTATCAAAATAAAGGTAAGCAGGTGTGTTGAACGGCAAAATGATCACACAAACATGCTCGCCATCGGCCCAGCCACCCCACCATCGGACCTGCCGAAGGGTCCAACGCCTGCCAACGGGCGCAAACATGAATCTGTACTGTGCACCGCCACGCCGAAAACAGTGGGTCGTAAAATTCCCATTCGCCTGCGCAACCCCTGCCCCGGTAGTAAACTCCGTGATCCACTTCGTACATCCTCGTGAGAGACATGTTCTCCAACCTGCACAACGCCGTTTGCTCCGATGGCGGGAAAGATATAGTCATCCGGGGTAAGCGGACGACGGTACACCACATCTTGAAGATATTTCCGCCAAAGCGGAAGCCAGTGGTGGGCATCACACGCTGGGAGGTCAGGCTGCGGGCAGACTTTATATTTGCCACCTAGAGACAGAATATGTTCAAAGAATTATGGGAGGAATGAAACAATGGCGGCGTACTGCGAAGATCTGCTTCCTTTTGTGCCTTACTAATTTTCCTCTGCCAGCCCTTTCGATTAAGTAAACGGAGCTCGAAGTATGGAGTGTTGAACGCCTTTGGGTCCTCCAAACGAACGTTAAATCGCCCTCTCGCAACTGATAAGCTCAAAATTCCTGCAAGATAAAAAAAACACGGTCAGATGATATTGACGGCGATGGGATATTCCCACATACCGCGTCCAAATTGTCCATCCCGTGGACGAGAAGGCCTTGTACATGAGGTGCTTCGTTCGCAAGGTGCGCTCCCCTGTAGTCTTCGCCTCTGCAAAGTATGTTTCTGGCGGGCAAACTTTGTCCGACCAGCTGAATATCCGCGCCATGTTTTCTTTCGACATCGCCAAAGAATGAGTGCGCTCCGCCATCCTGGCCGCATTTATTTTGATAGCCTTCATTACGTCCTCCACGTCAGCAGACTCTACTGGATTCCCCTCCAGCGCTTGGAGTCGATGTTATAATGCCATCTTCCGCGGTAAGTGTCCCCGTCGCTTCAATATTGTCAGCGAGGGAATCAAAACCGCTGTGAACGACGTACACCATATTCCAAGCACCCAGAAAGGCCGCACGAGCCGTATCCGCCGTCCCAATCTTCCGTCCTGATGGAAGATTTTGTACGTGTAGGTAAAGACTGAGGACTTTCGGCGAGTGCTTATTCGGAATATCGTCCAAAGCTTTCTTGTAATCTGGCGACGTAAACTGGAACGACTCGTTGGCGTCTTCGGGATCATTGCCCAATGTTGGTTTGCCATGGGATCTGGACCATTCCCGTGCTCCTGTCCCCCC
>JARJCM010000409.1:0-78773 GCA_029233265.1 Mycena alexandri
TCAACAAGTACGTGGAACAGTGACTTTACAACGTACAAACACACAACGGTCTGCAGATCCTAGGGCCCGAATGGGAAGGATGCGCGAATCATATCGCCTTGGACAACCTGCAGCCCGATAACCCGGCCCGAAAGTGGACGACGACCACTCGACACCTCGTAGTCATTGAGCAAACCTGCCACGCTGCTTCGAAGGCGTTTGAACCCCATCCAGTCCCCAAAGTACGCAAAGTAGGTCAGTTTCGGCGATCCCTTGCGGATCGTGATGTGCGGCCGAAATCGGGTCCGTTGCACAGATGTCCTGCGGATGACTTTTTGAGTTCACTGTTCTGTCGTGAGGCGGAGTGAGAGATCAAAGTATTCACAGTGAATGGATCTCTGCGATGAGGTGTTCCAGGCACTTGTCGTCGTCGTCCACCTCGATGGCGACACACCCGTGAGGCTTCCCGTGATACATCCCCACTGCCTCGAACGAAAATACGGCATATCCTAGGGCCACCTCTGCGATCTCGTCCAGCAGGTGGCCGTAGGAGGCCTCCGTCGCTAGCATGAGTCGAGGAACAGCGGAGATGTGGGCGGGTCCCATGCCGGGATACAGGTTCTGGCGAAGGTTGTTGAGCCACCTGATACCGCCCCCGCGGCGGAGCATAAACTGGATGCTGAAAGGACGGCGAAAATCTGCGTCTCCTCGTCTGGGCATGAGGATGAGTAGGCGGCGGGAAGGACTCGGACGGTATCGTGTGGGATGAGGTCAAAGACGCACTGAGTACGCCGTGCGCACTTGATTTAGATTCCCAGCATATGACCGTCGTGCCATAATTTTCGGCGTTAAAGTGAGGAGGGCATGTCCCACGACCTGGTGAAACCCTCTCGTTGTTGCTTACTCCCTAGCAAAGTCGCCGTGGAGGTAACGAAGAAGCTGGTTGAGCAAATGGTTCGCTTGGGCTCCGAGGCGGGCGCTATTCCGGTGGGAACTCAAAACTATCATTAGTTTCGAATGCACATGCCCATACTTTAACCTTACTTCTAAAGGCGCCCACCAGAAACCGTGCCTCGACTTGGGGTGAAGCTTAAATCCTTCGATTCGTGGACCAAACGAAGGCAGGCTCTTTCCGGTTGTTGTATGCTCGCTACGGAGGGCAACAAAGAAGTTGGTTGAGCGAATTGTTACGGGCTACGCTACTCCGGCGAACTACCGGTAGGTTAATTAATGCACATGCTCATATTTAACCTTAGTTCTCGACGGTGCGTCCATCGTGAAGGACCGTGACGCAGCTCCTTACATCCACTGCACCATTCTACCTCTGTCAATAAGACTCTCACTAGAGCAACGACCCATACCCAAGGCCAGCAACACCCAAATTCAAGCCGAAAATCCTCCTTACTAAATTTGCTGCATCCTGTTTTTCGGCCAGGACGATTTGGCTTCTGTCAATCGCTTCAGGTGCATTTCATTCAACCAAAATGCACGGGTTGAAAATCTCCGGCCCGATTGAGCCGGCGGGTCAATAAACACGTGTCATCGCTTCAGCCTTCCCGCGACGATGCTCGCCCGGCGCCTCCTACCGCGCGCGCGTCCGCACCGCCTTCCCCTCGCCAGACATCTCTCAACTCGCCCAGACAAACCCACGCCCTACTCGCCCCTCACCGAACCCCGCGAGTCCGAATCCGTCGACGTCTGCATCGTCGGCGCCGGCCCCGCCGGCCTCGCCGCCGCCATCCGTCTGCGCCAGCTCTCGTCCGAAACCGAGAAGGAGGTGCGCGTGGTGGTGCTGGAGAAGGGTGCGGAGGTGGGCGCGCATGTACTCAGTGGGGCGGTGATCGAGCCGACTGCGCTGGATGCGCTGTTGCCGGGGTGGCGGGAGATGGAGGGGCAGCCGCTGGTGCAGCCTGTGACTAGGTGCGTCTTCCTTCTACACTATTTTGCGGAGGGTAAGCTATGCGGTCTGACGAACGAACGCAGCTCTGGAATGCGCCTCCTAACGCAAAAGTGGGCGATCCCCATCCCGCATCCGCCGCAGATGAACAACAAGGACAACTACATCGCCAGTCTGTCGCGCGTCGCCGCGTGGCTCGGCGGCGTCGCGGAGGACCTGGGCGCGGAGGTCTATCCCGGCTTTGCAGGCGCGCATCTGTTGCTTGCGCCGGAGCCTGACTTTGCGTGGGACTCGTCCTCGGGTGGTGGTAGTAGTACTGGAGGCCTAGTCCGCTCCATCCATGGCATAATAACACACGACGCCGGCCTCACCCGCGCCCGTCAAAAATCCCCGCGCTTCGAAGCCGGCGTCGCCTTCCGCGCGCGCGCCACCTTGCTCGCCGAGGGCGCGCACGGCAGCCTGAGCAAGCAGGTCGTGGGGATGTACGGGCTGAGGGAGGGGAAGCAGGGACAGACGTACGGGATTGGGGTGAAGGAGGTGTGGCGGGTACCGGAGGGGAAGCACACGCCGGGTATGTTGTGTACTCTATTTCTTCCTTGCGGCGACGTTGTTTTTTTTACTGACAACTATTGTGTGCAGGCAAAGTGCTCCACACCCTCGGCTGGCCGCTCGACAGACACACCTACGGCGGCGGCTGGGAGTACCACATGGCCGACGGCCTCGTCTCCATCGGGCTCGTCGTCGGCTTGGATTATGCCAACCCGTGGATGGAGCCGTACAGGGAGTTTCAGGTGTGTGCGAAGCATTTTGCTTTCTGGAGCGTGGCTCTTTTGGTTTTGGCTTGAAAGTGTCGGTGTCGTTTGTGCGTTCGTGCTTGTGCATTCGTGCGGCGCCCTCGCTCTCGTGCATCAGCTGGGCGCGCGCTTTAGTCCACCACCTTTTCCTCTCTCTTTTTGGGGGCTCGTGCTTGTGCTTCCTTTCTCCCCCCTTCTTTTGCTTTTGACGCATGCTGACGAACGCGCAGCGCATGAAACACCACCCCCACTTCCGCGCCCTGCTCTCCGGCCCCGGCGCCGAACGCCTCGCCTACGGCGCACGCGCCCTCACAGAAGGCGGCTTGCAGAGTCTGCCGAGGCTGGATTTCCCCGGGGGGGCGTTGGTTGGGTGCGTGTTCTGGCTTTTTTTTTTGCGTTGCATTTTTGTTGCAGGGGTTAGGTGTTTAGGCGGGGTTGGGGGGTTTTTTTTTTGGCGGGGGTACGAGGGAAAGTCTAAAGTCGAACTTGGACGGAAGACGACATTTTGTCCTGCGAGGGGCCTTTGGCGGGGACGGGACGGGGCTTTTGCCCCTCGCCTTTTGACTCACTGCACGACGAAGAGTTGAGGCTTTATGCCCTTGCTCTCGTTCTTCGTTTCACCCTTCTTCCTCTTTGCCGTTGTGTTGCGTTGACACACGACTTAAAAAAAAGCTAACGAACGAAATCCACCCACAGATGCGCCGCCGGCGTGGTGAACATAGCCAAGATCAAGGGGACGCATAATGCGATGCGGGTGCGTCTGTCGTCTTCCTCTTTCTTCTCAATTTTTTTTTGCGGTCGCTTTCTTTTTTGGAGAGTTTCTTTTGGGTTGAGAGGAGATAGACTGTGTTTTTCTTTCCCCGGGCTTCTTCGAATATTGCGATGGACGAGTTTTGCTTATTCTTTTCTTTTCTCTCTCTCTCTCTCTCTTTGACGCTTTGACGCGTTGGGGGTTGGACTTAGGCTGTCGAACAGCAGGGCTGGTGGCCGTTGGGCGTTGATCGGCTTTGAATGCGGGGCAGGCAGGCAGGCTCGTCGATCTTTTTTGTTTTCAATTCAGCTTTCTTCGTTTCCTTCTTTTTTTTTTTTTTTGTTGAGCTTCTTCTTCTTCGTTTCCTTTCCCTTGCGAGGATGGGCGGCGTCTCCTTCGAGGTGAAGAAGGTTGAAGAAGCCTGCCATGGGTCGCGTCGTCTCGGATTTGTATTTTGCTTTCTTTTTTTTTCGGTCCGCTTTGCCTTCCTTTTGGTTGGTTGTCTATCGAAGGAAGGTGGGCCGGATGGTCGTCTCCTGCGAGTGGCGTCTCACTCGAGTTTGTATGTTTGCGTGGACGACGCGGCCTTCTTTTGTGTGTTGTGGTTGTTGTTCTTTATTTCAACGCACATTCATTTTTTCTATCTTTTCGTCTCGTCCTATCTTTTGGGATGGATCAGATGAAACAAATCCTTCTTCTGTTGCCATCTCTTATCCCATCGCACGAACCAACTAATCAACCACTTCATAGACCGGCATGCTCGCCGGCGAAGCGACCTTTATGGCTCTCCACCCCGGCGTCGCCTTCACTTCCACTGCCTGGGATGGGACGTTTGAGGATGTAAAGGTATATATATGCGTCCTTTCGGAGTACTTACTTTACCCCACGTATTCTTACCTTATTTATCCCTACCAGCCCGCCTCCGCCTCCGCCAATGCCGCGACAGCAGACACCGCCGACTCGGACTCGGACTCCCACGCGCCCCTCTCCCTCGCGCACTACACCGCCGCCTTCCCCCGCTCGCCCGCGCACGCGGACCTCTGGGCCGTGCGCAACGTGCGCCCCGCGTTCAACACGCGCTTCGGCGTGCTCGGGGGCGTGTTGTATGCGGGGATGGATACGCTGCTTGGGGGGCGAGTGCCGTGGACGTTTGCGGGACATGCGACGAAGGGGGTGCGTGCCCAACTCTCTCTTCACTTCCTTTGTTCTATTTTCTGTGGATGCACGAACGCCGTACTGATTGATGATACGATTTTTTTTTTTTTTTTTGGTTTAGCTCGACCCCTCCACGACCTCGCCCGACGCGCTCGCCACGCGCCCCGCCGCGTCGTGCCAGCCGATCGCGTACCCGCCCTTTGAACCCCCGCTGAGCACGGATCTGATGAGCAGCGTGGCGCTGACGGGGACGAACCATGCCGAGGGGGAGGCGGTGCATTTGCGGGTTGTGAGGGGGAGGGGGGATGCGCTTGGTGGGCGGTCGCTCCTACTCCTCCTTGTGCTTCGAGCTGATATATATATCTTCTGTAGGCGCTGACGGGAGTGTACAAACCTCCGAGTCGAAAGCTGGGCCAAGGACAGACACAGACACAACTGTAGACGCAGACGCAGATGCACAACGCGAAACCGCCGCCCGGCGGCGCGCCCACGTGCAGACCAACGTCGGGACCTACGCGGGCCTTTTGCAGCGCGCGTGTCCGGCGGGAGTGTACGAGTACGTCACGGACGATGGGGGAAGGGTGGTGCCCGGGAATGACGGCGAGGAGGAGGGCTGGGAGGGGACGAAGTTGGTTATTAATTCACAGGTGGGTCTTTCTTCCTCGGTACTCTTTTCTTCCCTTTCTTGGTCTCTCGACTTGTCTTACTTGAGATGGAGTGCTACTTGAGGTAGAGAGGTGAGGGATAGACTCGGAGCGCTGACGGAACAACAGAACTGCATCCACTGCAAGCTGTGTGATATCAAGGTGCCGACACAGGATATTACGTGGACGGTTCCGGAGGGCGGGGGTGGCCCGAAGTATAGTGAGTTTTGTCTTTGTCTTTTTTTGTTGGTGGTGTTGTCTCCTTCGTGTTTCTCTTCTCACTTCGTTAATCGCCCCTCGTTGTTCGCCTTTATTTTTACTCTCTTTTGTACGAGGCGTTGGCTGACTGACGTGGTTCTATTGTAGCGCTTACTTGAACGTGAATACAAAGACGGACAGGCGTTCACTGCCAGACAGAATACGAAGACGGACAACGCCAGACAGAATACCAATACGGACAGGATTCGATGGGATGGAGAGGAGGGCGAGAGGAGGGAGGGAGGGGAGAAGAGCCCAAAAGAAAAGTGGGAACGAACACGGACTCGAACACGCGAAAAAGGTCTCCGCAAGGGATGTAGTTCTCCGTCTATCAATAAAATTCGACGCAGGTTCAATTGTCCAAGATGTCCATCCTACCGCTTAGAGAGCGACAACTCGGGTCTGCAACCTCGAGCGAACGGACTAAGCAATGATTGCAGGCATAATCCTACGCATCTATCTATCTACCTCAAACTTATCGTCTCCGTCGACCGATACCCTGGCGGCGGTGTAGTGACTCTCTGCTCGTCCTCCTGGAGAGCATCGCGCTCGACCACCCGCTGTCGATACTTCTCCTCCAGCTCGGCGAACGCGCGGTATATCCTTGGCACCGTCGGTCTCTGTGTCTGAATTGCGAGGAACGGGAATGGCTGGATTGGGGGTGGCAGAGTCTCGGGCTCGGGCTCGAGCTCGCGTTCCATAGTAGGTCGACTGCGTTCTGGATGAAGGGCTCCTCCGAGTCCATTACGTTCTGGCCACGGCTGACGGGACACCGATCGCGCCCCGTCTGTGTCTGCCTCGGATATCTCGATGTAGGGCAGTGGGCCGCTGTCCTCGAGTTGGCGGCGCTGCCTTGCACTACGCGTGATTCTCCGCCATAGGAAGAAGACGGCGATGCTGACGAGGATGAAGCTCAGGACGCATGCGAGCGCGACGACCGTGGCGTGCATTTGGGATGGGTCTCGCCCTAATTGTTGAGTGCTTGAGTCACTCCTGGAGGGAGAGTTGGAGTTGGACGGTTGGGGTAGGGAGCTTGATTGCGATTGGGATTCTGTCATCGTGAGTTTCAAACCCTTCTGTTTTTTTTTTCGGACGTCGTGAAACTTACTGCTGGCAGTGTGCAGGTTCTGGTTGCAGTCATCCTCGTCGTCGTCACACGCAGCGGCTCTGAATGGAAGTAAAAGAAAATCAGCGCCGCGAGCAGTTCAATAAAAGTAGGGTCGGACTCACCTTTTCCCTGGACTCAACCCTTCCCACTGGGCTCGCGGCTTTATACCTTCTGTTTGTTTGGCGCGGAGAACGGGCGGCAACACCCGAGTACTGGCGACTCTAAGAGCCATCGACAACGTCGTCAAATGCACAAGCAGAAAGGAAGGAAGAATCATTGCAGCCCTACGTGCTGCGTTATGTACTCCAAAGCATGGCCCACCGCAGTCGAAGATAAGTTCTATGTCCGCGTTTAGACGGGCACCCGCGGGCATGTGGCTGCAGATTCTGGTTCTTCAATGATTATTTCCTTTCTAACACCGCGGTTTTTCTTGGAGAAGCTGCCGAGGGTAGAAAGACCTCTTGGCATCGTCACCTCGGGCTCGAATTCCCTCGTGGCTAGAGAGAGTGGAACTTTATTGTAGATCTCGATTGACTGGTGTAAAACACGAGAACTCTCTTGATCTCTAACTACAACAAACACCTCGAGTGGCAACAAAAATTTCCCGATAATACCTGCTTCTATGACTACCCCGGACGGCCCGCACCCCGCAGGCAGCCCGCGAAGATCTCAGAACTCCGGAACAACTTCGAACGCGCCGTCATCGACAGCGTCGATCATTGATCCGCGAGTGGCACCCGTGGAAACAGCTCTCGAATCACTTCTCGGCGCTAGGGCGGGGTATTATTAGAAATCCGCGTGTAATTTTTGGTATTTTACAGGCCCAAGCTCAGGCCAAATTTTACAGGTGTAATTTACTGTAATTTACAGCGCCGCAGGCCGAAAAAATTACCGTACTTTACGGTAAAAAATGGCTGTAATATTAGTATTTTTGTAAACTTTGGAAAGAATACAAGCGAAATATCGCGTCAGCAGGCCCACATAAGTGCGATGCTCTCTGGCTGCTCGAATATCGCTGCCAAACAGTGCACCTCGGGCTCCGATGATCTTTTGTGGTATCGACCGGCAGGCAGTGACCTCCTGCACGCGCCTACAGCCGCCTCCATTTTTTACAATTGTTTACAGCCAAATTGGAGGGCCGCCTGTAAACTTTGTAATTTACGTGTATTTTACACGTATTTTTGGGCTTGTAAATTACAGCATCAAATCTTACCCCGCCCTACTTCTCGCACTCATCGGCATATGGAAGGACACCGGGAAGATAGGGAATAGGGACAGGGTGAAGGCGATAGAGCTCGCAGACCGCGTCCGCAGCGAAGGCGGCACAAGTGCCACTCAGGTGCGTGCCACTCCCTCTATGGACACAGCTGCTGCTGTGTTGGTCTTCGCACGCCAAGCCCTAGACGCGATCAAGGACGGCCTGCAGACCATGAACATCGCACCCCACCCAGCACCCCACCCCGTACACGAAACACCCCACCAACAACACGATCCGGCGCCTGTGCCACCCCCTCGGCTGCGCCCGCCGCAGCCCCCGGCGGAGCTTCTCGTCACGATCTCGATGGCGAAGGCAGACCGCAAGTCGGTGAACCGCCAGCGGAGCCTGGCCGACCTGAAGGTGCTGATCGAAACATCGATAAAGAAGACTGCGGCCCCCGGCTTGCACGAATCCACGATCCACAGTGTGCGCAAGCGCGCGAATGGAGACATCCTTGTCCAGGCCAATACAGAGGAGCAGGCTAAACTCCTGCTGCTTCATGGACGGGAGTGGATTGGGCATTTTGAGCCCAACGCATGCGTGCGCCGCAAATCTTATACTATTGTTGCTAACTACGTGCCCACTTCCTTCGACCCGAGGGCGGAAGGCGCGAAGTCGGCGATATACCACAGTAACCAGGGCACGATTGCGTCGCCAGACACCATCAAAGACCGGGACCAACGAAACTCGATACGTACGAACATTCTCATGGACGGCACATTCCCACGGAATGTGCCGTGTGTGATCTCGGCTACCTGTTCGGTTAGGGGTTCGGGCGGGACCAACGAAACTCGATACGTACGAACATTCTCATGGACGGCACATTCGATCACGGACGGCACATTCCCACGGAATGTGCCGTGTGTGATCTCGGCTACCTGTTCGGTTAGGGGTTCGGGTTAGCGGTTCGGTTAGCGGTTTGGGTTCGGGTTCGGGGGTTTGGGTTTGGGTTCAGGTTAGAGGTTAGTGGTTAGTGGTTTGGTTTGGGTTAGAGGTTGGGGTTCCGGTTCATGTCAGGGTGAGGGATCTATCTAAAAAAGTGAATTTGGACTTGTGTTTTTTCAACTCACAGGCATTTTGATGGGGGATCACGAATCAAAGCCGGCACATAAAGCTGAATGTGCCGTGTTTCAGGTGTTTTCCGGCCAATATGCCGAACATTCGCATGTGCCGATGCATCGAGCTTCGTATGTACTCATCAAAGACCTGTGATGGCTCCACGAGCAGAAAGACGCGTCAGTCAAGAAGAACGCGTCGTCTTTGGTGATTGTGCTCGAGGACGCGGCCGCGGCTGAGGGCCTTATCCAGCGGTCGCTGTCCGTGGTCGGCACCTCCTGCCCAGTCTCATTCTTTGTCCCCCCTCCCATCCATTGCTTCCACTGTCAAGGTTTCGGCCATATGGCCAAGGCGTGTTCCGCCAACAAGGGCCCTGCCACATGCGCTAAATGCGCAGGCTCTCACGCGACCCGGGACTGTGAGTGCCCTAATACCCCTCGGTGCGCCAACTCCAGGACGTGCACGCACATTAAGGTGCAGTGTGCTAACTGCGGTGGGCCGCACAAGTCGTTCGCGAACTCCTGCTTTGTGAAGCAGAGGGCGATCACTGAGGTTGCGGCGCGCTCCCAGTCTCCAGTCTCTCCCCTGTCATACGCCTCCCGCGCCGGCCAAGGCGCGCGAGCGTAGATGGAGGACACACCCCCAGAATGGATACGAGTCAGGGATCTCAACTGCCGCAAGCAGCCGGAAGTCCTGATGTCTTTACTCAACGATACCAGTCCATCTAAATTCGACATACTAACCGTTCAGGAACTGCCGTACCACATCGCAGCTAGGGCCTCGTTTCAGCACAAGGACTGGCACTTAATACTGCCGTCCAACGCACCGTTGCGGCGACGAGACCAGCTCATACGCAGCGCCATTTATATTAACAAATCTATCCTATCTGACTCGTACTCCCAGATTTACCTCAAGTCGCTCGACGTAGCCGGCCTACGATTCGCGCCCCAAGATTCTTTCCCATTCCGTATTTATTCCGTCTACAATCCACCCAAGTCTGACTCGACTATTTCTTTCATGCGTCACCACCTCAATTCTGATGCCGTCGGCGACGAAGATTTCTTTCTCTTCGGGGATTTCAACAAGCACCATGTTATGTGGTCGGGACCTCACCGGCATAAGCGCAATCGCTGCTCGGACACGTCCGAGATGATCCAGATGCTAGCTGAGTCCGATCTCACACTATGTCTCCCTCCATGTACTCCCACCTACTATTCAGATGCGCACAAGTCCTGGTCCACGCTCGACCTGGTTTTTGCGACACCGCGCCTGGCCGACACTGTCACGAAGTGTGTCGTGAGCGGGGGCTATGGCTCTGACCATCGTTGTGTCGACGTAACAATCAACATCGCGTTAGGCAAGGTTGAGCCCCCGCCACGGTACCGATGGAGGGACGCAGACTGGGACACATTCAATAAAGTGGTGGATGAGGCGTGCAAGGCCGACCGTGTCACCGAACAGGCCAAACACCTCTCAACCGCCGAGGACCTGGACGCGTTGGTAAGCGACCTCCTCGGCGGCTATGTTGCAGCAATGGAGTCGGCCGTGCCGTTGGCGGAGAAGTGCGCTTTTTCGAAGCGCTGGTTCACCACCGACCTCAAGAAGATGTTACGCGACCTCAATGCTCTCAGGAACCGGGCTGCCAAGAGGAACTCGACTCTGGCTGAGCACAACACAGTCAAACCGGCCCGAAACGCGTATCACAGCGCACTCCGCGCGCAGAAGCGCTTGCACTGGAAGGAATGGCTCGAGGATGCGACGGAGCGCACAGTTTGGCAGGCACACAAGTATGCCAGTCAGCATTCCGCCGATACGACAGCCTCGAGGGTCCCCGACCTCGAAACTCCGGAAGGCACTGCGCGGTCCAACAAAGAGAAGTGTGCCGCTTTCAAGAAACAATTTTTCCCTGACCCCCCTCTGGCAGATCTCGACGACATCGACGATTCTGATTACCCCGACCCCGTGCCCAGTCCTGACGTTGCGGAAGCGGAGGTCCGCAAAGTGCTTCACAAACTGCCGCCACTGAAGGCGCCGGGAGGATCCCGTGTTCCCAATATTGCGCTGCAACGAACCTCTCCCCTTCTTGTCCCCATACTCACGAAAGTTGCTAATGCATGCCTTAAATTAGGTCATCATCCCAAGCTCTGGAAGGTCTTCATTACGGTAACACTACGGAAACCCGGAAAACCCGACTACACCATCCCCAAAGCTTACCGCCCCATCGCGCTTGAAGAGACGATGGCAAAGGTAGTCGAGTCAATTTTTGCTCAACGCCTCGCTGCGTACTCCGAACGCGAGGGGATGCTGCCTGCCAACCACTTCGGCGGCCGTCGGCAGCCGTCCCGGACGCACGACTACGGACGCTGCACTCTTCCTGGTGCAACGCATTAAAAACGCGTGGCGCCGGTGAAACGGCGCGTTTGCAATGTGCTGCCATCTAGCTACATTTTGCGCTTTTTAGAGCTAGCGCATGACGAAGTCTGCTAGCTTCTATTAGGCACATTACTAGCTTCTCAGGGCTACAAACTAGCAATGGGAACTCTGTTCGGTGGTACAAAGGAGAGTCAGAGTGAGCTCCGGCTGCTGGCTGTAGTACGAGTTATAGTGCTAGGCGCGGTTTACAAGCGTTACACTAGGCGAATACACGCATCAAGGAGATAAACATACAGGTCTAGTACCTCAGAGTGTCAAGGATTCTATGAACGAGGACCAACGACTGCACAGACGGAGCTTTGGTCGGAGCTAGCGCAGAGTAGGAACGAGCACGAGCGAGCTAGCAGGTGTAGGAAGGCGGCTAGTACCATAGCAGCTGGACATACCCTGCTGAAGTCGATACAGTAGCGGTCGAAGTGGCGCTAGCTGAGACAATGCGAAGGGACCAACCATAGGGGTATAGGAGTATACCCACCAGCAGGTCAGGTGATGGACGCGACGCGATCCAGAGAGCCTAACGAAGACAAATAGCAGAAACAGTGAATTCATGTTGAGATGGAGCAGTGGATGAACGCTAGGATGTTCAGTCCGTAAGATAGCGGGGTGGAATGGCGTGATTATGAGCAAGCTGCACCGGGAATAGTAGTTCCGGAGTGGAGTTGCACATGGAGAGTTGCTCGGGTGCAGACTAGCACGCTGAGAAAGGCAATTATACCCGGCTTGGCTGTCGAGATGGTCAGATAGTTGGCCAGCTAGGCAAGCCTAGACCACGAATGGACCCGGCTCGTCTTCCGGAGGCGGTCGCATGACCAGAACATCGGCCTGTTTTACTCATTTCTCTTTACCTCATCATTTTCTCTCTGAACAGTATATAAAGCCTCATAAAATACCGCTAGAGACCAGTTCATGCCCCGCTCATCGCTCAGTCGATAAGGGTGTGCTCAGGCCAGTCGAAGCGGAGATAAAGTACCTTCTCTGTTGTAAACCAGTCTATAGAAATCGCAGCGTTGTTTGTTGGATCCAGAAGTAACTGTGTGAACCAATAAGTCGAAGCTTCGCGTTGGGAGTTTGTGAGCGGTGCCATTCTCCACGTATAAATCAGGACCGAGAGCACAAGAGTTTAAGTTTGAGAGTTGCGGCTAGCTTTGTGGTGGACTTCAGTGGTAGCTACGCATTGGGTGACCAGGAAACGCCTCCCGTAAAACGGACCACGCCCGGCACAGCACTTTGGTAGAACTGCCAGTCGATTCATTGACCGACTAGTTGAGCTAAGAGAATACTCGGGGTCCTTAATAAGCCCAAGTGTAACAGAAAAGAGCTTGGATTCAGAGGAGTCTAAGTCGGCCGTTAGCAGCATTTAGCTAGCCAAGCCATAGAGGAAGTGCAGGAGAAGCAGCATAGTCCATTAGTGGAAGTTTTCAGATAGACACTTCATTTACCTCGCCTAGGACGACTGCACTTTGTGCGTCCGCCTAGTAAACATCCTTATCACCCCCAAACCTGTACATCCCAACCTTGGGAAGTCTTGTTTCGGAACGTCAAGGGTAGCTAGCGAATAGTGTGGTGTTTGTTTAGTTGGGATAGTTGAGGCCATAATTCAATTCTCGTTGTGCTAGGAATCCAAACCAGTAGTCGCATACTACGGCTCGGACCCGAACTCACTGAGGAAGACGCGCTTAGTCTTAGTGAAGTATAAGTAGGGGATTTGGTGTTGTGTTAGGTTTTGTGTGTGGTGTGTTAGTGTTCAGCTAGCCCGCATTCAGAGCTTATTTAGCCCATTTTCACTGTTAGCGCATCTTGCCCGTTTCACCGGGGTCGTGTCGTTTCTGTCGTATTCATGGACATCGCACAAGCATTTCCATTGGTGAACCACGAGCGCCTGCTGCACAACCTGCGCAAGCGGGGAGTACCAGAGAATCTTGTTCGATGGACTGCAAGTTTCCTGTCGGACCGGCACACGCACTTCAAGTTCGACGACTTTACGTCCCCGCTTCTTGCAGCCAGCATGGGCATCCCGCAGGGCTCCCCGCTCTCGCCCATTCTGTATCTGTTTTACTCGGCGGACTTGCTCGAGATTGTCGATCCAAAGGTGCGTGACCGGTTTATTGCAGGGTACATTGACGACACCATGCTAGCTGTCGAGTCCGCGTCAGTGGCCGAAAATATCGCCAAGCTCAACCATATCATGCCGGACGCCTTCCAGTGGTCGAGGACACACGCGTGCTCCTTCGACCTCGGGAAATTCCAGCTTGTCCACTACACACGGAACCGAAACCGCTACGTCCCAGCCCCACTTGTTACCCCAGCTCACACCATACAGGCCTCCGAGAGTGCCACGTACCTCGGCCTCATCATGGATCGTGAGCTGCGCTGGAAGGAGCAAGCACAACGGGCCGTGGCGAAAGGCACGAAGGCTATCATGGCGGTCAACCGTTTGACGCGCCCGACTTTCGGCCTCCCACACAAGTTCGTACGTCAACTATTCCGCTCGGTGGTCATCCCGAAGATGGAGTATGGTCTGTGCGTATGGTACTCACCAGTCGTCTCAAACGGCACGAAGCGTCGCAAGGGATCTGTCGGATTCTTAACACAGCTAGGTAAAGTACAGAACATTGCTTGCAGGCTGGTTACTGGCACTTTCAAGTCTACACCGGTCGATGCACTCAATTATATGGCGCACATCCCACCCATCGAGCTCCGCCTCAACCAGGCCTCCTTCCACGCCGCTCTCCGCCTCGCATCTCTCCCCCCGCACGTCAAACGCTGCATGCATATGTACCCACAGTCTCATCGCTCTGTTCTCCATGAAATGTTCCACGCTCCCTCGAAACGATCGACCCCACTCCATTAGACACGACGTGGGTAGCACCTTTCACCTTCCGGATCGCGGACGACAAAGACATGGCGATTGAGGAGCTGGCGCAGTATACGGACAGTGTGTGCTTGTGCGGCGACAGATCGGGCTTTGAGGGTGGGGTCGGCGGTGCCGCGGTGGTCAAGAACAAGGACGGCGTGTACGAAGCGCTGCACCTCCACCTCGGCCGGACAGAAGAGCATACCGTGTTTGAAGCTGAGCTCGTCGGGCTCATTCTTTGTTTGGTCATGATTGCTAACACCCCTCGCTTGTGCTCTGCCACCGCCCTCATCGACAACCAAGCCGCCATCCGTGCTGTCGCAAACCCACGGCCCCAACCGGGCCAGCACCTTGTACAAATCTTCCACAAGACCCTCCGCGACCTGCAGCGGAAGCGACGCACCTTCAAGCTCCACATCGCGTGGATCCCGGGTCATAAGGATGTGGAGGGCAACGAGGCTGTCGACGCGGAAGCAAAGAAGGCTGCACAAGGCGCGTCCTCCGTACTTCCTCACGCGCTCTGCGCTCTGCACAATCTCCCTTCTAGCTTAGCCGCGCTGAAAGCCGCGCACAAGAAGCACATTGCACGCGCTTGGCATGGCACATGGAAAACGTCGCGAGTCGGCATCCGCTTTGCGGATTTCGACAAGACCCCGCCGAGCCAGCGCACCCTGCGTTGGTACGAGGATCTGCACCGTGGCCAGTGCAGCATCATCACGCAACTGCGAACTGGACATGTCGGCCTCAACGCATACCTCGCGCGGTTCTGCGTGGTCGACTCGAGCCTATGCTCAGCGTGCCGCGAGCCCGAGACAGTTAACCATTTCCTCTTGACGTGCCGACGATTCATGCGACAGCGCGACGTGCTCCGGCAGGCTCTCCGCGAGGACGGCCATCAGCTACTCACCAAGAAGTCACTCCTCGGCAAACCCAATAACAAGGGGGCGCTACTGGCGTACGTCGCCTCCACCAAGCGCTTCCCGCGCTACACGCCCAATCCCACATGAAACGGACCCCTCCCTTCCCCTCCTCTTCCCCCACACTATGCTTCCCCTCTCTCCCATTCTGTCGCACCGTTGAGCGGTGTCTCTATGCTCCATGCTCCATGCCCCTCTTCCCTCCTCTCCTCTTTCTTCCTCTGTATACTCACCCCTCGGGACCCCCCATCGTCCCCTCCCGGCACCCTACACGGAACACGCCGCCCCCCTACCCCCCCCCTACTACACCACATCCCCCCACACGTCCCACATTATCTACTTACCCGTTTTCACTGCTACTTATTCTCTCCATCCCCCCCTTACTGTACCCACCGCGCGTCCTGCCTCTTACCAGCACGCGCGCCTCGGTCGCGGGGGATTTCGACGCGTCACGGGGCAACTGTGACGTAGCGCGCGTTTCGACGCGCGCGACAGTCCCCACTGGTTGCAACCCGCGGCCTCCCTTAAATGGGCGGAGGCTTTCCCGATCGCATCGTAGAGTTAACAAGTAGCTAACTAGTCACGTAGGCCATAAATGGCCTGAGCACTAGTATAAATATATTGATTTCATCATGGTGTAAAACACGAAACTCGGCTCACCGCTCAAAGAATTTGACTTTCTGGCTACATACTACCCATTCCAAGCTTCAGCGCTTTACCGAGTTTTAACTGCTCTGACGACGTACAACGCCTATGCTGTTCGTTTTGTATAATAAAAAAACACCTACTGTATAGCATTATTTATCGTCATTTATTCTGAGTCCTAGGTCCAAGTTTTGATGCAAGTCCAAGTCCCAACTCTTGAGAACGATGAATCCGTGGAGCCATAAATGGCATACGGAATCGTGAACGATATGCATATACGTGAACGGGTTGTGGAACCTTGAAGGACACCAGTACACCTGAACGATTCTGACACCTTTGAAGGGAATACACGAGTGTTCGCGAGTCTCTCACCACGTCCACGATGGATACTCGCCTTGACGATTTAACAGACCGTTATGAGGGGGTTTACCTTAACGTCCAAGTCAAGGCTTCCATCACAATTTACGTGGAAACAATGCCAGGAATGCATTGAATGTACTCAGAATGTTTTTTTTTTTCAAACTTGTGGAAAAATCGACATAGCTTGCGTGCTTGTCGGCTTGGTCGCTTTTCTCGCTTGTACGTGCTCGTACAGTACCGGAGTTATGAATCAAGACGCCGAGTCAGATCGACAATCCACTCGGAATCCCCCTTTTCGATCTAACACGTTTCCCATTGGTGAAAAATTTGACGCGCGACGCGACGTGTCTGCGGCAGACTGGGAGGGTACTCGACGAGTCAGTCTGTCAACTTGAGTGATCTCCGCCGGACCGCGGTTCCGAAATGTATAAAGTACGCGTCCCTCGTCTCGATTTATCGCTGTAGCCCACTACACACCCATGTCTGAATCAGTCGCCATCCTGTTCGACCCCGCAAATCCGCAGCACACCGCCCTCATACCGGCATTCGCCGACATCCACATCGCCTGCATCGAAACAGACCATATGATCGCGAACTTCACTCCTCCGTTAAAGCGCGACGTAATCATCGCCTGGTGGAACGACCGCGTGGCCGACGTCGTAGACGGCAAACGCCTCATCTTTATGGTTTTTGCCCAAGACGACGAAGGACAAGACCAGCTGGCGGGATATGTCATTTTGTACAGACCCCTCATAGAGGACGGTCCATTCCGAGCCTTTGTTGAGAAGCTGCTGGTTTCCCCGAATTTCCGTCATCGGTCTGTGCTTCTCCGGAAACCTCCGAATATTCACGCTCACAATTCTTATTATTGTAGCGGACTTGCAAGAAAGCTCATGGAGAAGCTGGATGCCGAGGCCAAAATTCGTGGTCAGACGCTTTTGGTGTGTAATCTTTTTTCAACATTGGCAAGCAGTAGAGCTTATTATCGAGTGCTTATGTTAGATGGTGGACACCGAGACGGGAAGTCCTGCGGAGTCGATTTACCCGAAGTTCGGTTATATTCGGGTGCGTGTACAACAGAGTTCAGGCGAGCATCCCTGACGATGGTTCAGCTCGGGGTCATCCCCAACTATGGCATAAGCCCAAAGGATGGCAGTTTAATGCCAGGGACATTCTTTTGGAAACAACTGTAGTGTATTGAATACCTAGACGTGTAAATAGTAATAGACAGTCGACTGTAAAACGCCTCCGTTCTACGAGAACAGCTGTGCCATACAGTCATACATTACCGACGGCCGACTTGATTCGCTCAAAAGAATCTTACTTGACGCCGCCGCAACATTTTACTAGCGATAGAGCGCAACACTTGCTCGCACATAAGATCTTTAGTACTAGCTCTTCGTCCCACCATTCGGTGCCCATGGGAAGATCCGTTGGGTCAAGTGCTGGAATTGTTTTCGGTGGGGACCGTCTATTGAGAGCCTTCGACGCTCCATTCAACCACATCGGTATTGTTCTGTGGAATCCGGTTACCATTCAAGATGTGGCGCGAAACCAGCGTCCCAGCGGAAATCAAGAAACAATTGCTTCACAGGATGTTAAACCCTACGCGCGGGTAGAATTCCAAATTGAATGAGGCGTCCAACGACACAGAAAGTCCATGATCAGCGGTTCAAGAAATTGAGCTAACAATGTGCGCTTCGCATCTTCTCCTCGCGTTCTGCAATCGCGTGAGAAACAATGCGCTCTCGATTGTTGAAAACAATAGAAAAGACACACACCGATTCGGGCGCGCACGCGGGGATCGCGAAGGTTCCGATTTTCTGTTCTGTACCCGTCCTCGACTCGCTCGCGCTTGATGGGCGGCTCCTCTCGATCGGAGTGCGAAGATGGACGAAGATCATCTAAGGATATGCGTTGGACTTGATGCCGCGAGGAACAAGAGCGAAGCATACCGTGGTATCCATCCCGTTCCCGCTTGACGGGGTGAGGGGACTGCAGCTCCGTCAGTGTACTGAAAATTATTGGAAAGGAGCGAGACATACTGGACTGTACGTGCTGCTCGACTTTCTTCTGGAATCTGTTTTACCTCCGGAATAGCCTAGACACATTATTCATCTTGAGTAAGCTATCGCATGAGCAGAAAAAGAACCCACCGCCGCCATACTGCGATTCTGGAGGACGGCTTGAATAACGACTTTGAGAGCCCGAGGATTCACGGGTGAAGGCAGACGGCGGTTTAGGCTGGTGTGCGCCCTGCCATTCCGCTTCCTCCTTTTTGACATATCCCCTGTCCGCAGTAGATTCATGATTGGTCCTCGGCGGATACGTGCGCGACTCTACAACGCATGTAAGCAGCTCAGGCAGAATGAGGGCGGAACGGTTCACCTCTATTCGTGTTCCAAGATCCACCGTCCTCCTCCTTCTTTACCTGCGGCGACGAGACTCGCGGGTACACAGAGGATGACGGGTCGAATCGCTCGCTTTTATTCGTGTTCCGAGATTCACCGGGCTCCTCCTCCTTCTTGACCCGCGGCAGCGGAACTCGCGGGTACACCGAGGATGACGGATACGCCTGGCGCGAATTCACTGTTCGTAGTTCGTATGAAAGGAGAACCAAATAATGAACAACAGAGAACTCTTACAGTTTTCTTCTTCCCGCTTAACCACCACGGGTTTCAAGTCCGGTTCAAACCCAGCGAAAGGGTCGAACCGCTTGTGAGGTGGAGGGAGCTTGGGTATCGGTGCGTCCATAGGCTCTGGTTTAATCGATGGTGAGGGAGGAATATTGGGTGCTGGTCGCGGTATGTCTGGGTCCATGGGCTCGCGTTTCACCCGAATCACTTCTGGCTGGATCGCTTTGTTGCGCTCTTGCTCGGCTTTTAGGACATCCACCTGCCCCGCATTCCGGTTTCGCGCGCTCAGCGCTGCTATCGCCTGCTCCCCCAACCGCTCCTCCTCCGGGGATAGGCCCGCCTCCTCTCTCTTGATCCCCGATGGATCCACATCAACCGCCATCTTGACCCCGGGCTCGGTACTACCCTCGTCTTCCTCGTCTTCGACACGCTGTGGAGGCACAATCGACGGTCCTCCCTCCGCACTGCTCTGTGTATTATGTGCATGCATTTTAGCCAGCGCACGGGCGGCGAGCTCTCGACCCGCTGGCGAAACAACATCCTCTTCCTGCTTGACAATCGCTTCCTGTTTGACATTCGGTTCAGATTTGACTATGGCCACCTGCTGCACAGGCGCGGCCTCCGCGGGACCGCGAAGCTGCTCACAGGCCGCTTGCTCTGGAAAATCCTAGCGCGTCAGCGACTGCCGAAGTGGTCATGGGAACGACACCGGCCTTCCTCATATGGGTCCCGTTTGGTTGCCGTGACGCGAAGTCGTTCGTAGGCTTCAAAGGGAAGCTGCATGCAGTTGAATGGATGTCAGATGAGAGAACGTGACATGCAGCACCTTGGAGCGAGCCGGGGCTGCTGGGGATGACTGGAGCCGTGAATTTTCGATTGGTACTGAGGCTGGCTGGGCACTGGGCTCTCGCTGGGGAGCGGTAAGCCTAGCAGCGCTCTCATGTTGCGGGGGCTGTGGATGGGGCGGTTGCGCGGCGTTTGGTGCTTGAGGTGCTGAGAGTGGTGGGGTACGGCCTGGGTTGCCTAGAATTAGATGCCCCGGTAGCGGCTTAGCCCACTGAGGCCTCTTGGTGTCGGTCGGACCGGGTGAAGGATAGGCGAACGTCCCGCCGTCCCTGCCTTCGTGCTTGATGGGGAAGTTAGTGTGGAGGTCGGTGTACGACGCGGTGAAAGACGTCCAATCTGAATGCCATGGTTAGATGGGACACTGTGAAGGAATTACCACGGAACAGCACTTACTTACGCTTCCTGGTGCGTTACAACGCGTATAGTCATATTCGAATATGACACTGGTTCCAACGTCTACGCCCTCGGGCTTATCCCGCAGAAAATTTAAAGAATGGTGCGCGCCGAGGAGCGGGTCCAGCTTGAATTCGCCGGAGCTTGACGGAACTTCGATCTCAGCAATAAGGTCCCGATGCTAAAGAATGAGATCAGATCGTTTGTACAACTATTGCTGCAGAGACTCACTGTCGATTGCGAATGAATAATAACATCGACCGGTCCGATGGCGGTCGCCGTATCGCATAGGTCGTTGACCATGACGCAAATCCAGCCAACAATGTTGTTAATATGCCCGGTTTCGTTTCTTGCCGTAAAGATAGAAGAATGAAACGGCCACGGGTTTTTCATGAAGATGAAATGCTTGTCCTTGGGTATTTTATATTGCTCCGGAGAATAATATCAGGACTTTCATCTGCTCCGAGTCGAAAGAGTAAACGCACTTTTAAAGCTTTAAGCTTGATTTTTGTTTTGTTCTGCTTTGACCCTACGGGTTGCGGTCCCATTTCGTAGTAGGGCTCGTTGGGTTGATCCCTCGAGAGGGTCAAGATTCGCAGTCAGAGAGCGTATCCTCGAGATGGTCGCGGACAGCGTGGAGCCAACGCGGAGCAAAGACAAGCGTTCTTGATTGCCGAATGCGGCAAAGAGAAATCGGTAAATTGATCCGACAACAAGCGTCCTCAGATCAATGATGAGCAATGATGACACTCTCCTTTCCTTCTTTCTACCTCTTCGGAGTCTTCCCGTCATGACTCGTAGAATGGTCTCTCAGCGCGACGAGGACCTTTGGTTTTCCGATGGGAATCTAGTCGTTCAATCCGAGCAGTCCATGTTTCGTGTGTACGGAGGGCTGCTGGCAAATGAATCCCCGATTTTCAACGACATCATACATGCTGTCCAGTCCTCAACCCGCAGATGCAGAAAAGATCGATGGCTGTCCAGTCGTTTGCTTACACGATTATACCCCAGATCTGAAGTGTTTGTTGCGCGAGCTTTTTTATTATCAGTGAAGCATTTATTATTCTGTGCAAGACCCATAATGAAAACTGACAATAACAGTTTCTTTGCGTCGTTCCCTGCGAAGACAGATTTCGACACCATCGCTGGCATCGCCCGGCTTAGCAAAAAGAACGAGGTCGACGCCCTCCTCCGCGTGCGTTAGTTCATTTAGCGTCTGGGTTCCCCATGACGGTGGACGAATATTCCAAGGCCGCGTCGTGGCCAATCATTGGGAATCTGCGCGTCATATTATTCATACGGGAACTCTCCATCGACTAGATCTTACCAGTCGCATTCTATCGTGCATGTGCTGGGAATTCCATCAAGGACATACTTCAGGGCGAGCGGCACCGAGGGATTCATTTTAGATTGAGCTCGCAAGATAGACTCTTGTGCCTCGAGCAACCACAGGACATATGGGGGCTGCCCCAGCCGACATCTGCGATTTCCTGCGGAATCCAACGACAATCGCGAAATGTCTAGACCCAGATGGTTGCCCTGCGAACAGTATATTGTTCAGACGCAAGGTGGAAGATTGGAGGTGGGCCAAGGTCATTCTTCTGCTCCTGCTGTGGGAGCAGGATGATTGGGACGATCTCGAGGTCTGTAGGTTCTGTCTATCTGCAATGCGGGATAACCATCGAGGCGCATTGGTGGATTTCTGGGATATACTCCGGAAGAGATTCGGCCTCGCACCTTGGCCGATGCTGATCGAGGCGAAAACTGAGGCATTGGCGTAGATCGGGTCAGTGTCAGATCATTGATTTCTTCTGTTGTATTAGTCTGACGTTGTCTTGCTAGGAATCGCTCAATTGGCACGGAGTGGAATCCGGGTTTCGGGGTAGTTAAGACGACCATAGTAATATGATTTCTGACACAAAACACACTCCAATTCTAGGATTCCGTTTGTCTTGGCCATCGCAGACGGCGTACTTGTCTCTTCGGACACTGCTGAAGACTGCGATTATCTGCACCGCTAAACAATAACGGGCACCACCACATCCGCGCACTTTCAATCCCAAGGTCCCTCTGTATCGATATCGAGGCATTCACACAGGAACACGGGTATCTGCAGTTCACTGAAGCGCTCGATTTAAGCCAAGCCGCCCCTCCCTCCGACCTCTCGCCTCAGCCTGCCTGGGACGTCCGGCGGATTAAGGAGCTCACTAGCTGGATGGCGGGCCCACTGGCGTCCTGTGTTAACGAAATGGAACCGCCATGTCTGGCTCTCGACTCCCTTGTTCTATCGCTACATGGCCAAATTATAGTTGCTCGTCTAGTGGATAACTAGCGGAGTTCAAGCGGAGTTGAGCCAAGATTTTCAGACCTGTCCGCTGTTGCGAGTAAGGGTTACGAACTTGCTTTCTCAGCGAAATTATACTGATTTCCACTGTTGTCGGCCCCGTCGGATGGGTCAATTGACTTTGGTTTTACTTCGGTCTCTGTCCGTTCGTCACGGAAAGAATCAAGAGGTGCCGGTCCCGATCGTGCCTTTCATGACGTAAATTCGCGGAACCGACGGCACTTCCTTGACTATAAATCTGCCAGCATATCCCGAAGATACCTACTCGAACTTCCCTCTTGCATCCCCCACCATCAACATGCTCTCGCAAAAACAAGCTCTATTGTGGATATCGCTGCTTGCGCTCCTAGTATCGATCCTTGTGCTCCGATCCCCTTCAAAGAGCTCTCCGCCTATCGTCGACCTCGGCTATGCCAAGTATCAGGGCTTCGTCGACACCACAACCAACATAACCACATTCTTGGGAATGCGATACGCCGCAGCGCCGATAAGTGGGGATATTTACAGGTATTCCGCTAATAGCACACGCTGACCTACCCCCAGGAGAATGGCGGTTTAGTGCGCCACAACCACCAGCATTTGTAGCTGGTGTGCAGCAAGCCTCGACACAACCAGAGCAATGCTTCCAGGCAAGAACTTTTGGAACGAACTCCTCGGAAGACTGCCTGTTCCTTAGGCAAGGAAAAAGATGGCGAAACACGAGCTACTTGTCTAACCAAGTCCCAGTGTGTACTATCCCAGTGATGCAGCAGGAGTGCCAGTCGGCGGACTTCCGACGGTCGTTTGGATCCACGGTGGAGGGTACTTGCATTGTTCGAACTTCAAACGCGCCATCCATTGATGCGCGCTTCTCCATTAGATATGTCCTGGGGTCTGCGAGCCAGTTCAGAGGTATCAACAGCATAAAACTCCATAGGGACGATTTTGACGCGTTTCAAATTTCCCAAGGTACCGATCTCCTCGCCCAAAGTAACCGCGGAATTGTGGTGGTCGTCATTCAATACCGTCTCAACGTATTCGGTGAGATTTTTTGGGGTCAGGTCTTGAAACCTATCTGACTCGACCACCTCAGGTTTTCTTCCCGGTGCCGAGGTCAAAAAGAGCGGGACTTTGAATGCGGGACTGCGTAAGAATATCTGTCCTTATCACTGGTTAAGAGTTCAAATTAGGTTCAGTTGACCAGGACTTCGCTTTCCGCTGGATAAATAAACACGTGGGTTACTCCTGCTTTAACTTGGTTCCTTCTGTCTTTCTGACGCCGCGCCGTCCAGATCTCGAAGTTCGGAGGTGATCCTTCCAAAGTGACTATCTGGGGTGAATCCGCCGGTATGATTTGCCTATCTTCGACGAGGTTGATAACAAAGCAACATTCGTCTCAGGCGCTGGTTCCGTTCTCCAACATGTCGTCGCGAATGATGGGAAAACACAGCCCCAACTGTTCCGAGGTGCCATTACAAGCTCTACTTACATGCCGTCTCAGTATAGATATGACGACCCTATTGCTGAGGTAAGTCACTCTCTCTATGCGTTTCACCCCTGCTCTGATTTTCTCGTCTAGTCATTGTACAGTCAGGTCGTGACAAAAACGAAGTACTATTTTTTTGCAGAGTGAAAGGATGAATCGAACTAAATTGTACCCCTTTAGTTGTACTGCGGCTGAAGACTCTTTGGCCTGTTTACGGAGAGTTGATGCCGCGAGCTTGATAGCAGCCCACGAGAGCATCATTGGAGTTGGATACAGGGTGAAATTTGTGCCTGTGGTGGATGGCGATTTTATCACTCGGCGTCCCACTCTATCGCTTGCCCAAGGTCTAATCAATGGAGTGCGTTTGTTTTCAGTTTTCCGACCTTTCCTCATGCTCATTTTCATTGCAGCAAGCCCTGCTCTCAGTAACCAATGCGTTCGAGGGTACCCTCTTCGTCAACCAAGCCGCCCCGGCAAATGCTAGGCAATACGCACTGGATCTCTTCCCAAAACTCGACACCACAGCTGCTGATCGAGTTGAGGCCCTATACGGCGGTCTAGGTACACAGTTATTTCAAACCAATGCCATTGAGGGCGAAAGTCAGTAATGGGCCTCTAATTTGATTAAAATGTGCTGATAATCCGGTAGCCATATTGATCTGCCCCACTTACTTTCTTCTCCGAGGGTTTGGGGGTCGCGCTTTCAAGGTTCGGCCGAACATTTCTTTTGGCATGGGCTATCTGCAACTTCCACTTAGGGTGAATTCGCCATCCCCCAAGGATTACACGGGAGGGATTTACAGTATTATTTCCCGTCCCTCGTCACCGATGTTCCCGAGCTCGGGTTCCCCGAGTTCTTCAACAACGCTGACTTCATAGACGCGTTTGCGCAATCTTTCATTTCCTTCGCAATTTCCCTCGATCCTAACACCAAAATCGATCCCACCATGACGCCGACCTGGAATCAGTGGAAGGAAGGAGAAACGGAGATGGTCTTCAACAAAACGGAGGATGATGTGCCACTCGTGAAGGCAATAGAGACCTCAGACTCGCTGCTGGAACGCTGCCAGTATGTAACCACATTTCTTTACTATCTTTGGCTGAACGGTATTCTTTCTCTAGATTTTGGGAAAGCATAGGCGAGCTTATTGGCCAGTAATAGATGCACATAACATAGCAAAACCCTCAACGGCATTCGCGAACATTCGACTTGTAGTACTGTAGTACGTAGAGCTGTGTTGAGGTCTAACTTGAGTAACAAAATTCAACCCACGTACCAGAGAGACGAGGATTACACAACTCTCAAGTACGCGATTCTCAAGGAGATATTGTGATTCTAGGGTATCATCCTTGAAATTAGCTGCAAAGCTACACAGCTACAAAGTTTCTGGCAACGTTCAACCCTTCACCAATCTAGGCTACAGATGGCTACTAGATACAGTGAATTTGACGTGGATTCTATATGCAACCACAGTCAGTGCCACATCCACATCTCAATCCAACCAATAGCGCGTCGCTGAAGATAAATGAGGACGGAATAGTGCCAAGCAGGAGCACAAATACCTTCGATCTCCCCTCTGCGTTTGCGCGCCACGAAGTCATCACCCTGAGACCAGAGATTAGGGTATCCCTTTGCACCGGCTTCCCAGTCTCCCCAGTAGTCGCTGTAACATCCGATGACAAAACGGACATCATAAACGTAGGGAAGCCCGGCTAGACCATACACGTTCACGCCGGCGGCCTGCTTGGGCCACAGAATTAGGAAGAGCTCGAGCCGGGGACATTTCGAGAGTACAGCCATCACGATGTCGCGAGGGATGTTTATGATTAGTGAGACGTGGGTAACTCGGAGCTTCGGGATGTGTTTTATAGCCTCCGTGATACGCGCATGGTCCATATCGAACAGAGTTAGGTGCGTAACGGACGCAAATATGGCGTGCGTCAGATCGAACGAGTCGTCGAAGGCGTCAAGACTCAAGGAAAGATGTCGGAGGCGCATTTGGGACAGCATCGGAAGAAAAGCTGTCGCCTTGTAGAAGCCGGCGAAAGCGAAGCCAATAACCCCCATGCAAAGGCTGAGCAGGTTGAGTAGCTGCTCCATCGAATGGCCGGTCCAGGAATCCAATAGTCCCAAGTGACGGACCGCGTTCTGAACGAACTCGGGCGACTTGGTTAAGAGAGCAGGCAGCAGTTCCCTGTGCGCAGTAGCGTCTATACGGACAACTCTGAACAGCAGAGGCTCGGTCCTAGCTGGAAATCAGACGCCGCAAACCATGGCTTTTGAGGCAAGATTCACCAGATAAGGACGCGACGCGCAACCCGCAGGAGGGAAGGTATTGCCACGGGATGGATGAGAGCGGTGATCTCAAAGATCTCTCGTTCGAGTTCAGGCGGAAAGGTAGGATCGTCCATGCTCGCTTAGTACGTGGGAGAAGTGAGAGGAAGGCTGTTTTCAATCATTACGGTTGACGGCGTCAATCTCTGTCAATCTGTTGGACGGATCCATTTGGCCCAAAAAATCAAACCAGATTTTCTTCACAAAAACGCGTCAAACGAGTTTCCGCACGCTCCTCGACTCAACCTCGACCGATCTGATTGCAGGGCAGGGTTTCAACATTTTGTTTGAACTTTATTTGAGCCATCACAACCGTGAGAATATCAGCTCGGCACAGCTCGGCGACAAGTTGAAGTTTGACGTGACCCACTTCTGGTATTCGGGTCTGTTCATGCGACCTACGCTGTAAAGAGTTGCCCTCGAATTTTCTTCGTATTAAATGCTGAGTACCTTTTGCGTACTATCGAACAACTTGGAAAGCAACCATTCATAGGTCATGAAGTCGACGAGGACCCGAGTCCCCCTTCATCACCTGGGTTTCTGTGCCGGTAGCAATATGGACTGCGCTTCACAACGAAAGCGGCGGCCCTAGTAGGTGAACAAGCACACTACACGCGCGCAGAGACAACATCTTCCGTGTGTGTCCACACCGGCTGTGAACAGATCTCATCCCCATATTCACCGCGCCGATGCGCGCCAGCCTTTGACTGTAACAACCCGTACAGTTGATATTCCGCCGCGTCGGCCGGCGTCTTTGCCAAGAAGAATAGTGCAAGGCGCGTTAGTGGCGCGAGCAAACGGGCACCCCAGTGCTCGAAAGAAAACAGCGGTGTGCTCACAAACCCGGGGTATGTGTGTGTAAATACGATGCCTGTGTTTCGCGTCGCAAACTCCTGTAGAAGTGTAGTAAGTCAAATTGCATGAAAGGTACACTGAGTGGTTACCTCAATCATAAGATCTGTGTAGGTTGCAGCTATCGACGTTGGCCCGGTAGCTTTGCCGCCCAGACCCAGGTCTTCCAGATTCACCTTGGATCCTTGCCCAGCGGCGAGCACGGTCATCACAGATGCGTCTTCCCCGGAATTGTGGGCGCGCCGAAGCGCGGGCAACAAGCCCGATATAAACGCCCAGCGCGAGTAGTAGTTGAGCACGAGCTTCCTGTCCAGCCCTTCGGCGGTATTTTCGCCTCCAGCCAGACTGAAATAACCCGCAGAGAGAACGAGGTAGTTCACACGCGGGATGCGTGGGGCGAGGGCCGCGAGAGTTGCATGCACATTCTGCAACAGGGAAGCATCGCACTGAACAAATTCGTGTTTCCACCGCGAGTCTGAGGTCTGTGGGTTAGGGAAGGAAGCGAGGACCGCCTCGGCGGCGATAGCATTTCGCCCGACGAGGATGATGTGCGCGTTTCCCTTGGTGTATCGCGCGAATGCTTCAGCGGTGGCGCGTCCAATGCCAGAAGTCCCTCCGACGAAGATGGCGACAGGAATATTAGTCGATGTGTACTTGGAATTCGCAATCCGAACAGCGGAAATTGAGGGCATGACGGGAGTTCGTCGATTCGTTTTCTTACAGTGGCTCTTGAGACACACGTATTTATGCTAACGTCATCCGGTAATCGCGGTTCGGTATGCCGCTCCCTGCCGCGATCAATCAAGGGCGGAGTCTGAAACTTTGATATTTCTCGGCATGGTTGAACCGTAGTTGGAGGAGGGCCTGCTCGAGACGGACAGGACGGGACCATTGATGGATCCTCTTCGCTGGTGGTTGCATGATGAAGCTTCGGCAGGGGTTACTTAGTGAACTGAAAATAGTTACAGATTCAACCAGGGAGAATGTCGCGAAAGTATCTGGCGAGTGGGACAGCGGCGAGTGGTTTATTGTTGATGCAAATGAGGTTTCCCTTCCTTTCGAGCACGACACTTTTTTCCGGTACAGTTTCCACTCAATCTCGACTGCTTGGGAATAGTGCACGGTTTTCATATATATCATGCGACAGTAATTTGAACACCTCGGCCATCGAAGGGTGCTAATTTGAATTGGCAGACCGCCGTTCAGTCCAAGACGATGGCCGTCTCGGCGTTTCCAACTTTAACTTGGATTGCAGACCATGAATGAGATGAATACACCAGCAGATGAAAATCCTGACGCACCTCCGACCCGAGAACAGGCCGGTGCTGGAATCTCGACGCCTGCCTTACACGCCTCCAGTCGAATCAAGTCTGCCTCAAATCCTGCGTCCGTAGCATTCTGTGAAGCAACTTCGCTCAGGCGAGAAAGGTATTCCACTCGTCGTTGAGCCTCGATCTCTCGGCCAGCGGCCATCTTGATTTCCGCCTGCCGACAATGAAGCGCGGCCTCTGCCTCCGCCAACAACGCCAGCACGACTTGGGCTTCTGCCTGGCAGGAGTTGTGGACTGCGGTTGCGATATCAACCTTGAAGCGAAGTTCCTCTGCGGTAGATAAGAGAGAGATATTACTCTACGGAAGGTCAGTAGTAGATAAGGTTCCGGTAGAAAAAGTAAGTACGCACCATCCCGAGGTCAATTGAAAGGTTTCGTGCTCTCGGTTCGGTTTCATGTTCGGTGGTCGAAATTTGGTTCGCCGTGGCTTGGTCAGAATCGATGGGAGTATCGACGTTGGACATAAGGTCCTTCAGGTTCGGTTGGTTTGGGAGCAACTTCTTCAACTTGTTCGGGTGAGTGATCCGGCGGACTTTAAATGTATTGATCGCATCAGACACGTAATCTCTTGCCTCTTGCCACAGATTGATTACAGACCCTAAAGATGCCCCATCGTTATCTCCGTCTCGAAACTTTCTCCTTACTTCCAATCTCTATCCGGGTGCGGTCAAATTTGCCCCGCAAACACTGTTGATCGCGCGTTAACCAGTGGGAGCCAGCGGTTTGCGACTCGGCGGCCAATGGTTCGCTACCCGAATTGCGACGATTAATCGATATCCTCGAAGGCTGCAGCGACGAAATATACTCGCTGCCCACAACCTTGACCCAGCCCGGATTCCGAACGAAGAAAAACCTCACCACCCGACAATGTTAACGCAGCCCTCCTATCCTTCGATGGATTGCAGGATATAGGGAAAAGCAGCGGGACGCGTGGGCTGGGTTGTGGCCGTGAATTCGGAATGGAGGCTTACGAAAAGAGCCTCCCGGACGACTTTGCGCGACGACGTGTCCATGGGTGCCCTTTTCTTTGTGCGCTCTTTCCGTAGATGTGACCAGGAGGCGCGGCTCGTAATTGGCCAAACTGCCGGCGTACGGGCGCTCCTCATAGAAGCATGGCTCGGGCTTTTAGAATCTGAGGATCCCAAACCGGAACGGCATCCGCAATTCCCGGACCTTTTGGCCATCCTCCGAGAAACTCTCAATATCTTCGTCACTCCCACCATTTCTAGAGGGGCTGAAACCACCATCTCCGTCTCTCACAGGACCTTACTGATCTTCAAAGACATGCTGTCTTTCCTCCACACTGTAAATCACGGCGAAATTTTCCCGCGAGCATTTCCAGCAAATTTACATGACGCCGTAATCTCTGCTCTGGTTGCCTGCACCTATAGTGTCCCTCAAAGACCCGACACGCCCAACGTAGTGCTTCTATGCTTCGACGTTCTTTTCGAATTACTCTCCTGGCCCCATGCCATGCAAGCCTCGCTGCTACTTGTGCTCCTTCGCTCAATTATCTACGCTGCAAATCTGCCTCTCAGCACGTACAGCCATCGCATGATGGGATTGCGAGTAATCCTAATGAAATCCCCCCTGCGTCCACGGTATATCCTGCAATCCTCTTGAAGTTGGAGAAACGACGTATTGAAGAATCGTCACACCAGAGATTCAACATTCGTCGCTTTTTGAGCCCTGGCACAAATTCACGACCCTCGCGCGCGCCCGTATCGACGTGTTGAACCAGTTGCGCTCGAGTGTGCCTCTGACGGCCTGTGATAATATGAACGTAGGTCTCGAAATACCTAATCCCGCATCCCGCTGTAGTGCGATGCTATTACGGGGAGGACTCAGGTCAAGTGCTGCTCCTATTGTAAACTTGTCTTCTTTTGCTCCTCGGAGTGCCAAAGAGTAGACTGGAGAGATGGTGGCCATCGCGGGGCATGTCGGAGCATGCGACTTTCTAAACTCCGTTCGTCCACCGTTCCGAATCCCGCTTGGTGATGGGAGATAACAGGTTTTCTTTCATCAGCGAAAGACAATCTAAGTGCACATGATCGGTCCTTCATGCGCGCGTTGGCCCACAAGGATTTACTTCTCGGTAGTTTTGGTTTGGCAGGCACTTTTGGTTCGGCGTACCTGCAAGAGACAATGCAATCAAACTCCCATGGCCAAGTGGCCTACTTCTAACGACACTAGACTATAGTTGCGGAGATCCATTGATACTGGTTGGGGATGCGCATGAGAATTGTAGATGCTGCCAACGGCTTGTCTTTGTCTATTCGCCGGTTGGAAAGTGGGTCATGGAGGTAAGTTTCCAACCCGAAAACTCTTGTGAAGAACTTGATGATTGAGTTTGTGAATGGGGAGAAGAGAGAAAAGGGACTCCTGAGAATCAGCGGGGCGCACGGAGTTAACGAGGGCAGCCAGAAATAAAAAAAACCCCAACCAAAAGAAAGAATCAGAGAATCCTAACGTCCTGGCCTCGAGTCGAATGAGTGACAACAGGCAAAATGGATTTGCGGCGCGGCTGCGCTACAAGCGTTTCAACCTGAGCAGATGAGGTACTAGTAGCTGCAAATTTGAGAGAAAAAAAAGGAAAAACAAAAACGTTACACGCTTATATGGCCTGAACTCGAGTCGAACGAGAGACTGCTGTTTTTGGGGTGAGCTGCGACCCACAAACGGAATCGCAGACGCGTCCCGGCACTACCAAGCCGTTGTCTCCTTCCGCCTGCCGTTTGGTACGTGGGTACAGTCGTTCAACCGCCAATTCAAGGCCAAAAGGGGAGAAAAGTAACGTTGTAAAGAGCCGGAGAGTGTGTTATTGTGTCTTAATCCCAATTCGAGTCGTTCCTGCAGTTAAATAAGCCACCGATTTAATCTGAGGTCTGAGAGGAAAAAAAGAAAAAAGAAACATGCGGCTGGACGCGATTTTAACGACGTCTGTCTGCGTATCAACTTCAACTTGGAAACGCCACTATGGAGTGCAGACGGTGCAAGTGCCACCAAGCCTTGTAAGATAAGATGCACGATATGGATTTGACCGCGCTCTTGAGAAAGTTGTAACCGAGGTGCGAATGTAGATCAGCGTCGCAGGGCTTAGTCGACCCGCGAGGTGGGTTAGTTCGATGCAGAATCGAAGAGGAAGAACATACTCGGGTATATCGGGAGAATCAGAAAGAACGTCAAGCAGTAGTGGCTGTCCATGAGATTTGAAAGACAAACAAAGAAAAAGCCCTGTCATTCAGCGTACGCGTATACAACAAGTACATGGTCATGATGCCCTGAAATTATACTTAACGCTCGCCCGTCGCTCAACGAACGCCGGCCACACCCAATACAGCAAATGCCCCAGGCCCACCGCCCACGGCATGAACACGTTCTTCTCCCCGCGCTCAATTGCATCCACACATCTTTGCGCGACGACCTCCCGCTTAAAGCCATACTTATTCGGGTCTGCTTCCCTCACGGCCGACATGCCATCTGCGCCGTCCACACTCGAGGCACCGAAGATGGCCGCATCCACCGCCCCGCGCCGGAAGTCGCCCTCCACGGTACTCGGCATCACCAGACTAACCGCGATCTTCGGGTGTTCGATCGCGATAGATTGGTAGAGGTGCAGCGACGCGGCTTTGGTCGACGCGTATATGGCGCGGGTGGGCGCCGGGATGGCGGCGGCGAGGGAATTGAGGAGGAGGAGAGCAGGGCGGGGAGATGTGTGTTGGAGGAGGGGAATCTGTGGGCCTTGATAACTGGCCGAGAAAATTGTGATGTAGAGAAGTACGCACAAAAGTAACAGCGGCGACGAGTGGTCCGACGTAGTTCCCGCGCGTCGCGGAGCTGGTAACTTCCACCACATGTTGGATGGCGTCCTTCCCGACGCTTCCCGAGGCCGAGTTGGGGGCACCGGCGACCTCCATAAGCGGCCGCAGCGCAGACACGCCTGCCGCAACGATCAAAGTGTCGAGTCCGCCCCATGCTGCAATGCATTCAGATACGAGAACGAGAAGATGAATAGCACGATACACACCCTCCTCCACCCGCCTCCGTACCTCCACCATATCCCCAGGGTCTGCAAAGTCGCCTGCAACGCCGAGGATTTCCGTCTTTGCTCCCTTGCCTTCCTTGGACTTGCCCACCTCTACTTCACATTCCTGTACGACTTCCGCAACCTTGTCCACCCTCCGCCCAACTACACAAATACCGCGAACTCCGAGTCGCGCGTATTGGTGCGCGAGGGTGCGCCCGATGCCTGACGATGCGCCGAGAATGACAACGCGCTCCGTTGCACGAGGGAGTTTGGAGGAGCGCTTGGGACGGCGGGTGCGAAGGAAAGTCAGAATCGGAACGAGTGCGAGCGCCAGAAGGAGATAGGAAGGAGCCTGAGGCATCGTGGCGGGAGCAGCGGAGTTCGCGAAGCAACAAGACGGTCCAGCCAAGCCTGCACACCCAAGGCCGAATAAGGCAATAATGGCAAAAGTAGGTGGCATGAGATTTGAGTCGATGAAGAGCGCAAAATCAAAGGAAAATGGATTGGGTAGGTGAGGGATAATACATTGAAGTAGACGAGAAAGCCACAAGCATGTCAGAGCGACGGTGACGAAGCGGAAAAAATTGGAACGAACCGTAACAAAGCCTGCGACCGTCTGAGTCGGTAACCGTAATTGTGGTGGGCTTGAGGAGAGAGGCGAACAACTTGAAGTCCATCTCGAGGTCCCGCGGTTCAAGCGTGGTCCAAAACCACCCCCTAGCACCTTGCTCGACCACCCCCATCAACTGGACGTGTTCTCAGCCCGGACTGCTCGATGACGCTGAAAACGCCCCGGCAAGCCTTGACCTAAGGAGTGTTCAAATAACGAGGCAACCCGCCTAGAGGGACGTTAAGCACGGTATCAGTACCCCCGGCTTTCTAGGTAGATGGCCAGTGGTTATCCGCACCACATCCCTCCGTCACTGGGCCGTCTGCTCCTGTCTTATACATTATACACGTCCAGCTGTGGCAAAGATATCGAGGGGATTCGGGGGGTCCGCCAGCCGCCGCCGCCTGCAAAAGAGAAAGCCGGTATACTACATGTGTGACGCCTCTTATAGGCGAACACAGAATCATTGATCGCCGAGGGAGCCGAAGGCAGTGCACAACTGCCATTCTCTTCACCACTGCCACTGGCACAGTCCACAAGTTCACCGCGGTTAAGCTTGGTTTATCTCTCCTCTTTTTCCTGGCCATCGCTGCCCTCAATTCAAAGTTCAGCCCAAGCCAATCTTCGCCGGTGGCTCCAAGATTCCTCAGGCAATCCGTGATTCCGGCTCGATCCCAGATAGAAAACAAGTTCATATTTCACAACATAAGAGCTCGATTTGCCACAAGCGCCGAAGCCTAAGCCCCAAATGGGGTGGAATCAGATTGGCCATTAACAACCATTCACACATGGGAAAACGACACGAGGCGACAACTTGAAAGAGGCCCAAACTACTCCTCTCCTGCACAACCGCCACTATGGAGAAAGTTTGAAAACTGGGATTCCACGACCGTAACCTCGATCTTCAGCATCGCCCTTCAGGATTCACTGCTCACCGATGGTCAATTAATTCCCCGTGAAAGCCGACGCTGGTCTGCAATACACTGCCATCTGCGGGTTTGGGTGGCGGTTTGCCATTCGAACCGAGACTCGAACGGCACTACTTTCGAACCGGGATGAAATGTTGATGACCGTGCCCTCATTTTCCATACAGCTCTTTTTCGACCCGCATTTCATCAGATTAGCGGGATTTGAGGCTATCATCTTCATCTTCACCGAGATGGTCAATTTAGTGGGGGAAGGCACGTCTACCACGCGTCGGGACTACTACCTTCCGAATCGTCAGCACGACAACTCGCTGCATCTTCTGGGCTCTTTTGTGTATGTTAGCAATTCGCCCGCGCCGACCATCACCTTCACGCTGGAGTTTCCGTCCAATCTCGAGCTCGCACTTCCCCGAGCTCCTCTGGAATCGAAGTTGAAGAGTGTTCTGGAGGAATCCATCTCCGGGAAGGATCTGGTTGACATCAAGTTCTGCGCGTTCAGCCGATTCAGTTCCGGGGCCGCGACGCATCCCTTGCCCTTGTTTGCGAGGATCTCTCTTCTTCAGGGATTCTCGGACGATCTAGACAACTGTATGTAGCACTATTTGGCTGATATCACGCTGATTGTCGCTGACACTGCCTATGTTCAGTGCTGGAGGGGAAAGGCTTCTCTGAATCGTCTATTGTCGACCTGGACAGGCATGGCTCCGAGGACTCTCAGTTCGACGGGTATGGATATGATTCTGACAGCGACCTTGAATCGGAGGGAGAAGAAGAAGAAGAGTCACCCACCATCTCCAGTGTCTCGTCCATCTCCGGTGCCTCATCCTCAGATAGCGACCAAACTACCCACGAAGTATTCAACTTCCGGTTCAGGGGCAGCATTGTCGCAAACGAACAGTCACGCCGAGGCCGCGTCGTCATCCTCAAGGATACCGCCTATAAAACGTGTGTATCCATCGTGTCTGACGTCAAGGCAAAGCTTATTCTGTCTCCGCAGTTGGAAGGCTCTCCTGTATTACTTGTACACTCGGCGAATCAACTTTTCCCCGCTTCGGTCGGAAGGGTCAATGAATCCTGCGGGCGAGGGGCCTATGTGTTCGGCGAAGTCCATGTACCGCTTGGCGGATAAGGTGTCTATGTTAGGCTTCTCGCACAACTGAGTAACAATAAATCCTTGTAGCTCGGACTAAACGACCTCAAGTCAGAGGCTCTGCAGTACATCGCTTCCCGGTTCTCTGAAGGCGTTATCTTACCGGAGGTCTTTTCCTCGTTTACTTCAATGTGAGATATTGTTCTGTCTTGGCGACACGTTATTCACTATAGGGTATCCCGATAGGTATCCTGCCGTCCAGAAATTGGAGATCGAGTATCTGATGTTGAACTTCACCCCGCGGGCATCGGAAGGGCTGAAAGAGATGGTGAAGAAGATCTGCGACGGGGAGAAGTCGCCCTGCACAGAGACACTATATCTGATCCTTCAGAGAATGGGAACCAGGGCCTGGGTAGGGATCCCGGATTTAGCGTTTTTATAACACACATGTACGCCTTTGCTTGGGCTTGCTCCAGTTGACACATATTCGATACGTTCTTCTCGGAATCCCAGTTCTAATGTAACAGTCCGGAATTAATCGAGAGATGGTTTCGACTTGAAAGTTGAGATGGATCGTCGCAGCAGCTGTAACAATTACAAGCAAAGCCTCTTGAGTGGACGACGTTGCACGTGTACAGAAGTCGTGTGACGTAGGAACCCATGTAGGCGGTAGTCTCGTTAACCAGACTTATCTAGGGCAGTCGTTCGCTCCGCTCACGGGCAGAAATCCAATCGGGGATGTCGAGATGTCGCCGAGGCAGAATTTGACGAGGATTTGATTGGGGAGCACTGCCCTAGACGGGTGGTGATCTGGCTGCTGTTTTCTTTGATCTTTCTGCCTCACTGCCATCTCACCATCCGAACATCTGGAGCCGAGATTAGTAGGCGGCAGTTTGATTCAGTTTTCAAACAGTTTAAAGACCGGTGCAGCCTGCGAGAGACAGGCAGGATTTAAGGTCGATAATTTCGGGAATTAAGGCCCATAAACATCAAAACTGCCGGCACACGCTGAGAGCTCGAGGTCAACGAACGCCTTCAGGTTATGCCGAGTCATGCCGGGCGGTCGGCAAGCCGGCAGGCGGTCAATCCGGAGACCGTCGGGCAGTTTTTGTTAGACCCTTTGTCATGAAGTTGTGGTACGATCTCCCTCGTTGTTTTACTAACGAACGCACCGACGGGTTTCTCAGAGATGCCTCAAGAGATTCAGAAGAACCACTACGGCTGGGTCACCACGGGCTGTCCAAGGGCTGTCGACCGCAGTTCGTACGCAGCAGCGGTAGCACAATGCAGTGGTTGATACCGAATCACACGGCGGCAAGGAAATCCGCGAGAAACCCGCGAGGTGATGAAGCCCCTCGCTACAATACCTCTTTAAATGCAATTGAACTGCACCGAAGACCATCACCACTTCACTCATGACACGCCTCGGACGTTTTCTTTTACTTGCTGCTTTCTCCGCGACTGTGCTCGCGGCTGATGGAAATACTACTGCCAGTGATGCCAATACTCAACCAATGTACGTCCCTGTTTCTTATATCCTTTCTTCTCAAACTAATTATTCGCATATCACAGAGGCGGATACGTTCCAAAGGTACAACCTGAATTCTAGGCCAATCCCACGCTCTTATATTCTCCACCTGCAGAAAGCGCCTGCGGTTATTGCTCTGATTTTGTATGCCATATCTGGCGCTGTCCACTGGTTTCGTGAGGCTTTTCTCTTCTCTGTCGGTCTGTCACCTCTGATACAACGGTTCAAGATTTCGTCACTGCCACTCCTCGTCAGCGGTTCTTGCTGATCTTACCCCTCGGAATGACTGGTAGCTACGACCCATCATCCCTTTGTTCTCTCTGATAACCAACGGCCAAAGCAATGGCTATTGGTTTCGTCCTTCGCCTAATCTACTCAAACCCCCCGTTTACGATTGGTAAATACACCATCATGACCCTGGTACGTCCTTCTTTCATGTGGAATTCATGGGCTCATTTTACCGTTAGTTCATACTACTTTCGGTTGGCGCACTTACCTCGCAACCTCAGCCCAATCCAACTTACGTTCTTTCCTCCAGCCCTGCTTGTTTCTCGCTACGGACTATGTACTGCTGTCACACCTGGCGAGAACTTTCGACGCCGAGATCGCTGACCGCTGTCTGCTCATTCGCGATTCGCGTATCACCAAAATATTTGTATGGAGCGACGTCTCAACCTTCTTACTACAATCTGGTGGTAGCGGCATCAGTGCGTCGCACAACCCAAGTACGGCGAAGCTGGGCACCGACGTATGTATTTATTCCCTCTCCCCCGAAGTAACCTCACTAGGTTTCAAATAGATCGCTCTCGTCGGACTAATCCTGCAAGCTGTCTCCTTTGGGTTATTCACAATCATACTTCTCGTTTTTGCATTCCGTGTGTGGGTCTTTGATTTCACATGCACCGCGTTGAGATTTTTGCTAACATGACCATTTTCTCCTTTCCCAGCCAAAAGCACTTCCCCGATGCCTGGCGCCCGAAAAACCCGCGCCCATTCAAGATCCTCTCGCGCGAGCCCATCGACGACTGGCGGATACTCTTCTACATGATGTGTGTCACCTGCGTGGGCATTCTCATTCGGTCCATTTTCCGTGTGGCCGAATTCGCCCAGGGGTATACTTTCTATGATTGCTGTAGAACTTGATACTGATGTGGCGATTACCGCAGGTACTCTGGATACATCACTACGCACGAAGGGTTCTTTTACATCTTTGACACCGTGCCACTCTGGATTGCCATGACCCTCTACTGCGTCGTGTGGCCTACACGGGCCTTGGTGGAGCGGCCAGGGCACATGGAGTTGACGACGAAGAGCTTTTTGCCGGCCGCACCGCGCACGCATGGTCCGTAGATGGAGATGTACATGAGACATGGACATGGACCTAGATCTAGCCGCGAGATAGAATCGTTCCATACTGTATATAACGCTGAGCAGTAGTTCGCATGCGCTCTTACACTGTTGTTTGCCTGATGCTCTGTAGTTCCTGCTGGCCGGGATGAGTTTTCCAATGAAGTGAAGTCTGAGTCTACATGGGCCGACCCTTGAGCGCGATAAGGAGCCTTCGAGCAGAGGGCAAAGGAATGTGTTTGTTTACGAGCGGCCACTGGCACGATCTGAGCCAGCTAGATGGCAGCTGGTGCTCGCGATCTCTTCCAAAAATCGGGGCGAGGAGGAGAAAGCAATAGCGATAAATCGGGAAGCCAGAAAACATATTTGAATTGACCTAGGCGAAGACGAAGTGAAACTGCGCCTGATACGCGCTATACCTTAATTTCCCTCGTCGAAGCCGTCAACCGGACTATGTAACATGTTCAAAAATTCAACCCGCAGTGAAGTTTTATTCGTCAGTTCTCTCCAAGGACGGAACAAGCTTAAGGCCCCGCCTGTCGAACAGTCAAGCTTTCAAGCTTTAAGTTGAACTGAGCAATTTGGGGTATAAAGTCAAATGGGGATGAGCGCTAGCGCATCACAGCGGACCTGATGCCAACAATGGCGATCGGACTTGTTCACCACGTCACACCGCCATCGTCGCGGACAATGAAGACGGAGGATCAATGGAGTCGAATAAAGCTGAAGACGGAGGCGCACACGTACCGATCAAGGCGCAGCTTTCCCGACGCGAGCAAACCGCGGTCTTGGACTTGCCTCGAATAGGCGTAAAAGAAAAGAAGAAAAACCGACGCGCTCTCTCCCGAGTCCCGCCTTCCTTGGTCTGTGTTTCATGTTCCATCCTATCTGCATTTTCGCAATCCTCTCGTTGGCCTCCTCTTCTACCTGCGACCCTACTCTTCCGCGAAATGGGAATTACGGCCCGGGGCTTGATGGCTGTTCAACTTCACTGGAATACGTTTACCGGGACGGCCAAGTCTATTTCTATTGGCTGGTGGTATATCTTTGATTTGAAGGTGCATCCCACTACTCCTTTTCTTGGGTAACAAAAATGGGCTAGTCGTGGCCCGTGAAATCTTCCTGTCTCCTGCCATTTTGCGTTTCACCTCGGGCTTGTACCAAATACTACGCTAAACGAGGTACGAGCGTCAGTGTTAAAGCGTCTGGCTACGAGAGACTTACTACGCGCACCAGGACAACGGAGTGCGAATACGTCGCCGTATATGTTCCTAGCTGAACGTTCACAGACTGCCGATGATTATGCTGCGTCAAGTACGACGAAGATTCCCCCCAGGCCCGAGATGCGCGGCGCGATGATGAGGCATGTTACCGACGCCTGTATACAATTGAATCTTGCGCGGCCTTTCCTGGGCTTTCTTTATGATATACATTATGCTTATGCTCCACTCTTTCTACTTTAGTGCTCGACATCCACGGCCCTTTTCCTCCTGTTACCCGATTGTACCCGTTAACATTAAAGCTGGCCTTGCGTCGCAAGATGGAATCGACCATGGAAACGCCCAGGAACTCCAGTCGCTAATTTGAGCCGATCCCAAGCCGACCCCTTGTTTAACCCTGCAGATGCGAACGTACACGGGCGTCAATCCGCTCGTTAAGCTTCTCAAGAGCTTCATGTTTAGCGCCCTATATCTTCTGCAAATCCAATCGTCAATTCTCACATTACCCTGACGACGCACCCATGCTGAATAAACTTCTCTTAGGAATGTTACTACTTAGGTGGCGAAGTATCCATTTCACAATCATGTCTTCCACCCATTTTTCGTCCACCGACTCTCATTCCTCTTTACCGCCCTCCTCCATCATGAGCGACGTCGGTGATCACGGAGTCGGTCTTTCCAGTCCCTCCCTAGCGCTTGTCCGGCGGGGCATGCTAGATCTTATTAACCGCCTGCACAACACCGGGTGCGTCGTCTCCGCCTGACCATAGCTTTACGATGCTTATACTCACTCTGCAGAGTCCAAACTGACATTGACCTCCCTCAAATTGCTGTCATTGGCCAGCAAAGCGCCGGAAAATCGTCTCTCATAGAATCTATTTCTGGTATAACTCTTCCTCGCGCTGCTGGAACGTGCACTCGGTACTGCCATCTGTTTGGCCCCGGTTCAACAATTGACCCATCCGTCCAGCTGCCCCACCGAATGTCGCCTTGCTCACTCCGTCGCCCCATGGAAATGCCTCGTAGAATTGCGATTTATCACCGACAAAAACGGTCAAACTCTTGGCCAGCCTCGAACCGAGTCGTTCGGTGATCCTATAGTCGACAAGTCTGAGGTCGAGGACCGTATCCGTCGTGCACAGCTTGCCATCCTCAACCCCAGCAAACCACGCCGGACCTTCCTCGAGGATGGTGAAGATGAGTCGACAGAAGTCTCGTTTTCGACCAATTATATTTCGCTGCAAATCAGTGGTCCGGAAATCGCAGACCTTTCGTTTGTGGATTTACCTGGTAAGAAGTCTGAGTTGTATTGATCCTTCATCTAATGCCTTGACGCCCCACTCGCTAGGCTTGATCGCTAGCGTCAGTAGCCGCGGCGGAAATGAGCGGGATATCGCAATGGTTGAGAGTCTCGTCAGTTCGTATATCTGCAAGCCGAGCTGCGTCATCCTACTTACTATCGCTTGTGAAAGTATGTCTTGACACTGCTCTTACTTGTAATTCCTCATTCATTCTTGGTAGCGGACTTTGAGAACCAGGGCGCACACAATCTCGCAAAGAAACATGATCCGGAGGGCAAGCGCACGATAGGTATGCTTGCATTCCCTGTGGCAGAACGTGCTATTCTGATTCCCACCCCAACATCACAGGCGTACTCACAAAGCCAGATCGGTAATCCACTTGATAAGTTTCGTCGTGATGGCTCTAACGAGTCTCAGAATTCCCCGAGGAGACGAAGAGAGTTGGCTGCCGCTAATTCGCAACGAACAAGAAACACTCAAGAATAACTGGTATTGCGTCAAGCAGCCGAGCTCGCAGGACTTGAAGCAGGGCATGACCTGGGAGGAAGCGCGCGCGCGCGAGCACGAATTCTTCTCCCTGACGCCACCGTGGTCCGAGCTCGACCCCATGTACCAAAAATACCTGCGCACATCAAATCTAGTCGACCGACTCAGTTCTATTCTGTCAGAGCTAATCTCCAAACGGTGTGTCTTTCTTTTCCCAACAAGCGTAGTCCGACGGCACTCCTTGCTAAGAACCTACTATGTAGCCTCCCGCAAATCCAGATTGAACTCGAGAACACTATTCAGAAAACGCGCTCGGCGTTACATCAACTCCCGAAGCCACCTTCCAGCGATCCCGTGGGTGAGGTGGCGGGGCTTCTCCATGTATTCATCGGGGAGCTCGACAGGGCTCTTGAGGGTGTCCCTCACAACGAGGGATTATTGCAAGTCATTCGCCCCGCTCAGGAACGCTTCCGGCGCGAGATTCGTAGGACTGCTCCGGACTTTCGGCCGTTCCAGCAGTCCAAGTCGACCATGTCTGAGTCGTTCGCAGACCCCACTTTTCTCTCCACCGAGGACGTTTACGACACCTTCGCCGGTAAAGAGCCGGAAGTCGCTTCACCGCCCATCTTCATCAACAGGGTGATGGATCGTGCTCTTATGTAGGTGTTGAATCCAGTCACTAGCTCTCGCGCTGATCAAGATATCCTGAACAGGTCACGTACCCGTGAACTTCCCGGGTACTATCCGTTCGCAGTGCAGAAGTCCTTTATCCGGGAGTTCACCGCCCAATGGGCAGCGCCCGCGCAGGTCTTGTGTCGTGTTGTGCACTCCGCGCTTTCGCAGCACGTCAAGGCGCTTATTGCCCAACAGTTCTCTCAATTTGGGCAAGGTGGTTTGGAACGGAATGTGACGTGCGTCTTTTTCATATCGACGGTTCAAGAATTGACTTTCTATCCCAATAATTGACTTACTATTCAGCATTCTCGTTCAAGATTGCATGAACCAACGTGCCGAGGCTGCGCAGGCACTTATTGCGAAATTTATCGCGCTCGAAAACGACGGCCCGCTCACACTCAATGAGCACTACCTTTCCGACTACCAGGCCAAGTTCTTGGCCTATTACCGGGGTGCCCGGGAGAGGCAGCAGAATCCTGTCCTTGCGCAAGCGATCGCGGCGTTCAAGCCGGGCGATCACCCAAAATTTGATCATCGTGGAAGCGCTGTCGGACTCCAACCCACAGGCATCGCTCAGGTATTGAGCACCTTGGCGTCCATCGGCCTGAACGGAATCCATGCCGAGGACCTTGTGAAACTTTTGCCCCCTGACCAGATGGATCCAGCGCTCAATATTATGGCCGATGTGCGCGCGTACTTCCAAGGTGAGCTCCCGCGTTAAGGAATGTACAGTCAGTTGATCCCGATACTTCGTATTCAGTCGCATACAAGCGGATTGCAGACAATGTCCCTGCAGCCATCGACCACGAGCTTGTCCGTGGTGTGGGGCGCGAGCTTCTGCCGATGTTGTACAGCGGACTGGGCATCAATGGCCCGGATGGGTTGCGTATCTGTCGGGAGCTTGCGCAAGAGAGCCCCAACATTGCCGGAAAGCGGGAGGAGTTAGTGAAGAAACTTGAGAGATTGGAGACGGCGAGCCGCGAGTTGATGCGTGTCGGGTTGTAATTCGCAGTGCCAACATATTTTCTTGAATACGTTTCCCCAATTCATATTCTTGTTCGTAGACATTGATTGGCCGAGGTTGGAGGTCCGACATTTTCATTTTTGTTGTCCATCCCGGTGAAATTAACATGAAAGGACTGAACCGCTGCTGTTCGGACACAAATTTCAATTGGATGACACGGCGTGACGGATGGGGATCCCGGGATGAGGAGCAGCGGGCCGGATGCGAGCAACAGCGATCGCTCAGTTTGTTCTTCACCACATCATCGTCCTTTGTCTCTCAGCGAAAGCCACTCTTCCTCCCTGCTCTCCTTCATGCAGTTGACCTCCTCCAAATCACCGCCCTCTTGTCTCCTCGACAAACGATGTGCCACTCCCCGGGGATGAAATGGCCATAACTTGAATCCAGATCATCATCGCCTTTCTACGAGAGCGCATTGCGGGCAGTGTGACCCATAGAAGAAACCCTGAATGCGTATAGTGCGATTCTGTCTCTTGTGCGTCGGATTCCAGCCGAACTCGTCTGCGAAATATTTGCATGGACGTCGCCATACACGAAGGTAGTCCAAGGAAATATGACCGTGGGATTGGCCTCGTGGCGGCTCGGCCACATTTGTCGCCGATGGTGGGCCGCAGCATCGGCCTATCCCCCCCCTGGACCACCTTCTGTCTGTATGCACCATGGATGAAGGAAATCGATGACGGATGCCCACCTTCGATGGTCGCAACCCAACTCCATCGTTCCGGCATTGCCCCTCTGGCGTGACCGTCCTGCTCGACGAGGACCACAAGGGCCTCACATCCGAGTCGCTTGAGCTCCTCTGTAGCTGCTCAGGTTGCTGGAAAAGTCTGCGCATCCGCTCCCCGGCGAAATTGGACAGGTTCCAATCAGTCAACGGACACCTCCCTCTGCTGCACACGTTGGAGCTTGTTTAAGCCTCGAAACGGTACCCGGGCGGGGATGTGTTCTCCATCGCTCCGAGTTGACGCGAGGTTCTCTTCACGAGCGAAACGTACCACGAGTACCGTTCTCTTTGCTGGTACTTCCGTGGTCCCAAATATCGCGGTTCCGGGGGACCTACTTACTACTCGCAGACTCTCTGGGTGCGAATTTTAGAAGTCGCGCCGGCGTTAGTTGAATGCGGGATGAGCTTGAGCTCGTTCGAAACAACGCCAGTCCCCTCTGATCTCACGCAACCTCTCGTGGTCCCCCACTTGCGCCGCCTAAACATCCGTGCTTCCGTGCGGTTCATGCTGAGGGCAGCTGCGCTGAAAGAACTATAGATTTCGCATAACGCGGCTAAATCGCTCCTTGAATGCATACAGCGCTCAGCGTGTCCGCTGATAAAGCTCGTCGTCTACACCTGCTCCGATCCCTATCCTCGCCGCCGTCCCGACGCTCACGACCTTCTTCGTGCTCTTTGAACGAACTACGGGGCGCGCTGCGGAATTTCGACTGCTTTAGGCGCTCACCGTATCCAACGACTCCCCGGCCCTGTGTCCGCAGCTCTCGCGTCTTGCGATGGGAGATTTAAACACGCTGGCCCTCGGCGCCTTGCTAGACGTGGGCGACTCGCCGCTCGCCCTCGCTTTCCTTCTTGCGGGCGTTTTACACCGGTTCGCTCATGTTCGGGGCGCTGGATGCGCTTCCGCGCGTGGAAAAGATAAGGGCAGCGGGTCTGGATGTGAACTTCGAGGGTGAATTCGAGCTCGGAACTCACAATTACATGAGTTTGGGAGCCCCCTAAACACGGCGTTGTACATCCCTGCACGGTGTAAGTTCTTAAGCCTCGCTCATATTATCAGTCAGCTGAATTCCTTGCGGACAGTCCATTTACCGTGTTTAAGACCAAAAATAATTATTCAATTCTGCGGGTTGCACTCATATGGTTAGTGAGTCAGTACTAGTCAGTGCCTAAAAGTCCATGACAACTCTATGCCCAATTTGAAAACCACGCCTCTCCACATCCTTCCCGCACGGCTTTATACTCCATGTCCTCAGCTATTCTCGAACATGGAGTGTCTTTGCTTCCGAATGCTGCGCTTGACTCTGAACCCCTTGCTCTGATATCCATCGTTGATTTTACTTCGAAGGTCAATCTTCAGTCCGGGCGAAGAAGTCGCCTAACTGATGAGGTGGCCTCAGCCGAATCCATGACGAGGACGCCGTTCGACGACGGGTGTTAAGCTTTTGCCCACACATTATGGCCAAGGTGCACAATCGAGGGGGCTTTATTCTAAATTGCATCCGAGCGAATTTTGGAATGGTATAGATCGTATTGGGCGGTCGGGATGTGCACAGCGATTGCCGAAGGCTGTTGACTGTAGAGGCAGTGCAGTGCCGACTCTTGCATGCGCGAACTATACCCTTCCTCCCTAAAAAATCAGGTGTTCAATCCTCACCCAAAAGCCGCAAATGATTTACTACGCATTCTTTTTTTCGCGCTTTGGGGCACCTTCTGCCTTGGAGGACTGCGGGAAAAATCATGGGGGCCTAATACACTCACAAAAGATTACCTCTTGACGCTAGCTTGAGCTGCAGCTCAACACACCCGTGTACTTGCTTAAAGTCTAGCAGCTGTAGCCGAAGATACTTTCCGCATTAGGCACTCAGAGTGGTGGTGATCGTCTCTGGTTACGGGGTCTTTGATGGGAGGTTTTTGGGGCCGGAGGTTTTGTTTTGACCGCCCCTTGCCTTCCTCATTGAATCTGTAAAGCCCTGGGACCAAATTCATGGACCACCCGTCCCTTCCTCTCGATGTGGAGCGCAAGATCTTCGAACTAACAGGTCGCATGTATCCGACAACACTTCCGATCCTCTTGCTGATTTGTCGACGTGTTCACACCTGGCTAGTATCCTCTTCAATGGCTCACTACAACACTGACAGTCTTTTTAGGCTTAAACCCCTACTTTACCGAGTTCTGCACCTCGACACTCTTACTATCCGAGCTTTGGAAGGCATTCTGGACGGCATTCTGGACTCCCAACCACGAAATGACATGGAATTCTCTCTCACCAGAATTTTACGCCGGTTCAAGACCGTGCCCAAAGCTAGAGGCAACCACAGTCTCAAGTCCACTGTCAGACATGTCATATTTACTCAACCACGATGGGGTGTGGATTGGGATGGCCCCTTCGGACGATGGGAGGCTATGGCCCAGGTCAGACGATGGGAAGCTATGACCCCGGTTCTTTTCCTCAATCCCGCCATCTTCGAGCTTGTTATCAGATCCTACTCCTCTCCGGCGTCACACATGGGCCACCACTGGCAGGACATACCCCCGGAGATGCGCCCGACACGCCTCACGCTCCAATTCATCAGAGGGGACGGCCCTAAGGTCGTCGACCTCACCGAGCCCTTATTTTCATCGGTCACACATCTAACTTTACTCAACATCTTACCGATTGGCGTGTCGATTCCGGAGACCGCGTCCTCATGGAGGGAGCTTTCCCAGCTGCGTTCCCTGACACATCTCTGCGTCACAGACAACATCGCACATGTTCTTGTTCCGGCAGTACTCAACCGGCTTCCCAGGTTGGATGCACTCGTCGTTCTCTGGTTGTTTAACACGTTCACCATACCACGCGAACAAGATGCTGCCGTACTGCGTACGCAGACACGGATCGCTGAGTTTACTCAGAGGATTCGTGCACCCGATTCCCGCGTCGTCGTGGCCGAAGTGCATTTTCACGAGCTGTGGCTGCACAGTGGACGGAGTGCAGACGATCTATGGACGCGCGTAGATAATTTCATCTCGCGTAAACGACGAGGAGTTATTGATGGTCTGTTTGATTCCCTTTGCCGAAATGAATACGCGCTCATCTTGTGAATCTAGCGCTGTCTTACATTCTAGAAGAGGGTTTTCCTGAAGTCTGATGGTCAAATTTGTATATTTCTCTGATGTAGGCAATCGCTGTGGAATTATTCACTGCATGTCCTTCGAGTTTTGCAATGTCGTGGGTTGATCAATTGAGGGCGATGAGCCAGCGGCACCGCGTACAGAAATCTATTCATGTCGGTCCAAACCGACAGATTCTGCTGACGGGGCAGGGAATACAGTGGTTAATATTCGTCTGAATTCTGGGTCTGAGTGGAGCAGGCTCCACTGGGTCGCTCAACTTGGAGTTCTCTGTCCTTTCAACTTTCTTAAATATTCTGTCTACTTTGCCGAGATGCTACAGGACTTCAAAATCTGAGGCTGGACCCCAAATGATGTCTCTCAATCTGGAAATTTGTTACTGGGCATTGAGTCCGAGTATATACGAGAACAGTGGGAGTGGGACTCGCGGAATTAAGCGAGACCCACTTTTGATTTGAGTCTCACGGTTGGCTTCTCGCACTACGTAAGCCCGAGAAACTATACAGCTCTTCCACTCAACTTCCACTCTCCCGATTCAACTTGAAATGGCTAGAACCAAGCAAACCGCCCGCAAGTCCACCGGAGGCAAGTCCAGATATGTGTCAATCGAGTGTGTTGAACCAGACTGACAAACACGCAGGGAAAGAACCGAACAAAACAGTGATTCACCATGAGCGTCAAATGGCCGTCAAGTCGTCGCAGCGACCTGGGCGCGATGCCCACCAGTACCCACACATGAGCAAGAAAAAGTATCGCTTCCGCCCGGGAACTGTCGCCCTACGCGAAATCCGGCAGTACCAGAAAACAACCGATAACTTGATCCGCAAACTCCCCTTCCAACGACTTGTCCGGGAGATCGCTCAAGGATACTACGTAAACTTACATTCTGATTCTAATGTCTGTGTCCTTTATTTAATCTTCGCAGGCCGATTTGCGCTTCCAGTCCGCCGCTTTGGAGGCGCTGCAAGAGGCGGCAGAAAACTACCTCGTCGTCCTTTTCGAGGACACACAGGCCTGCGCGATTCACGCGAAGCGCGTTACAATTATGCAGAAGGACATGCTCTTGGCTCGTCGAATCCGACGTGACTACCCGATGGAGTAAATATTGTGATGAAATGCAAGGTAAGTTGGGTTCAACCTGAATCCGAAATTTGTTGTTCAGCACCTTCGCTCACGAAATCTCGAAAGTTATTAGTTGCTAAAGTCTGGACGAGAATATTGATTTGATTGAATTCGGCGTCTGGTGTGACTAGTGCTACTGATTTACGAGTAAGTTGTGCTCTTCCTTCCTCCAAGTTGTTGTGGGTATCGCTTCAGTTGACCGTATCGTCTAAACGGGGGGGGGGGGGGGTAAGAAAAAAGGGAACAAATGGTGACACACCTTTGAAATACGGCGGAGGGAGCATACCTTCCTTTGCGACGCGGTTTCGCTCCTCCTGCCTATGCCGTCCAATGTGTCCAGCACTCCCATAATGCTAGACCAGATGACGCTGAGGAGTGGGGCAGCGAGGCTATTGACAGAACGAGTGAACGTCCTGGCGGGGTCGCTTGCCTCAGCCGGATGCGCCTCAGCCGGGTGCGTCGCGCGTCGATACTCTTTGACGACCCAGCAAGCAACACAGACTCGGAGGAAATGGGCACCGCCGGCCACACCGAGGACCAGGGGAAAGTTCATACCGCACTACGAAAGTGTGAATGGGAATCGAAAATGTATTAAGGAGGGAAATACCGCAGAGCGCGATGACGGTCAATGTGATTCCGGTAGCCTTCAAAATGTTGTCGGCGTTCAGGGAGAAGTGGACCGCCACCCAAAGAACACCTAATTTGATTGCGAGAGAGCACCAAGCCAGGTGATCGAGGTTCAAATAGCTGCGAGCAGGCCGCAGGATTATCATCCAAGCATTGGGGAGTACTACCGTCAGGATCGAGAAGTTTTTTGAGAGGCGGGAGGTTGCTGAGAGGCGGGAGGAGAAGGACAGCGGCGGGAAGCGCAATGTGAAGAATCTATGACTGAAGCGCAAAAAAGCAGTTCTTGCGGTGTTCAAGCATGGTGATAAAGAATCGCATTTGCCCCGTGAGAAGATGGAAAAGGCTGTGCTCGGCAATGGCACCGGCACGCAGGGTGCCGCCTCTCAAGAGTTTCATGTCCTTGTGGATCGAGTCGTTCTACTTGCTCCAAAAAACTCTCTCTCGCGAGTCCTCTTGACTCCAGTGCTTGCTCTAGTCTTCAAAATTTGCAGCTTGGAGTCAAACAACGGCCATTTTTGGCCGTTCGCGAAGTTCGGTCTTTTCTCAACCTTCTCTTTCCGAACCCTTGCCCTCGATATTCCACCAGTGATATCGTTGTATGAAGTTGTCAGCCACTAATAGTCTGGCTGAGTACCTCTGCGGACTTGCACACGCAGGACAGGTTGCTCTGTCGCAGTTTAGACTGGGCTTAATGAACTATTAATCCCAAAAATTCTCTAGCCGCGATGTCCTCTTGCCGTCTAACATCCATTTGCTCTTGATTGTCTCTCCCGGTCTCTTGATTGTCCCGCACTCATGTTGGAACACGATCTCTATCTGATTCCTTCCACCATGTCGCCCACTTCTCTCGCCAACCGATATCGTCAGTCCCGGACCTCCTTTCTCCAATGACAAAAGAGCTTGACGCTGTTCTAGGATTAATCTACGCCCTTTGTCTCCTCCAAATTATTGTTACCGTTGCTACAATTCCGGTGTATCCTTTAACCGACGGTAGGGCATAAGCACCCCCACGCTAGGAGACCGCTAATGTCCTCCGCTTCTCAGCACTCGCCAGGCTACTCTTACTCTCACCCGCCACCCATGCCTCATTCACGGTCGGGATTATGCACGCTCGAATGTTGGTGTCCGCCTCCCCCCGCCAAATGATCACTCATGGCAAGCAGCCTTCCGTTCACTCAGAAGTCAGACCCGAATGCCAGATCCTCGCACGTAGACCGGCAGTACCGCTGGCTCCAAGCCATGGTTTGCGTATGGGCTGTCTGTCGTAGGTCTTCGTCCTCCTGCCCACTGCCGCGCCCATCTGAACCCTCCTAGTCGGCTGTTTTCTACGCTGTAAAGGACGTACCCGACTTCGAACCCCTGACGACGGCATTCATGTCCTGCGCGTCGACTCCGTGTTCGTTCTTGGGTTGGAAATGTATCCTGCTCGGGCTGGACGTGGTCATCCCTATCGGGCTAACAGTCGCTTGTACGTCTGTCTCCTCCTTCCCCTTCCTAAGTAACGAATACAATTCAATTGAAACATAAATGCAGTCTTCTTCGCATCCCTCGGCCTCAAACATTGTGCAATAGCGCTTCATGGGACGGAAATCGTCGCGGCGCCGCAGTTTGGCGGGGCTGCTCATGTCGCAGATGTGATGATGGGGCCTGCAGAGGGGTCTGGGTCGGTTACGCTCGTTTAGGGAGGGTCCAACATGCTGCAGTCGTTATGAGGGGGCCTGCAGAGGAATCCGCGGCGTTGATGGCCAAATAGTGTGTTTGGCCGCGCAAAAGCTCAACGATTCACAGACTGCATCAACAGATGTTGAACTGCCTTCATTTCGTCATTTGTCAACAGTCTTCGATGCTAAGTTTGTAAGTTAATGCAAGCTACTGGCAAGAAGTCAATTGCGAATGAGAGTCCCAGTTGAACCACTCGCAAACGCTGCATGGATGGATATGATGATTCCAATGAATAATGTCAGGAAAGTGGAGATGTAGATACATTTAGATATAATCAATCGTATGTGCAGGAGGTGAGGACAAAGCGTGAGCAGAGCAGAGCAGAGGAATATATATAATTATTAGTAGTCCGTGCAGGAGTTTAACCTGCGCCACCCGATGAATGAATATTAATGAATGCTGGACTCCTTATTATTCATACTAGACCAAACTTTCCGCGGCCGTCGAGGAGCTGCCGCTGCGCTGCACCCGGGCTGGGGCGGGGCGGAGCTTGAATGGGGTTGCGGAGGTGGGTTCGCGTGGAGGGGGCGGCACGGCTTGGATGGCGCGGGCGTTCTGGTAAATCGTCCATGAGATGGTGCCGACTGTTTGCGCCGGCGAAAAAAAAAAAAAAATCGTCAGCATCACGGAAGACGGCGAAAAAAAAAATAACATAAAGAATTGACGCACGCGTGGCGATGAGGGCGAAGGGAAGGCTCATGTCGAGCGCGAGGGTAATGCACTTGGGGCTCATAAAGCGCGCTTCGGCGCAGGCGAAGAGGGTTTGTTTGATTCCCGGGTTGACGGTCAGCGGGACCATGCCGACTGCAGCGCCTCAGTCAGTATATATACACGACGGAGGGGCCGGGAGACGCACTAGAGAGCACCCAACATAAGAGCAGGAAGTTGATGATGACGAATTGTTTGTTGAGGCGCGAGACGGCGTCGTTGTCCTTCTGCATCGTGTGGGGGATCCTGAGTAGAGTAGACATACAAGTCATGGTCAGCTCAACCCCTGACTAAGGGTGCTGACTGACAGCATGTAGACCATGTAGAATGTGTTGATAGCATAGAGAATGGCAATGAACTGGGAGTCGCCTTCAAATGAAACAAAAGCAAAGCATTAGGACCCTCGAAATCGCGGAAGATAGGCGTGGGTCTGACGAGCATCTTCGATGTCATATACAAGGATTGAGGCGAGTCCGGAAGCGAGATGGACGAGAGAGAGGATGCAGGCCAGGCCTAGGTGGGGTTTTAGTTGGTGCACAGACCAGAAAGGAAGAGCTGACGGTACAAGGGTCCTGCGGGGAGTGAGCGCGACATGGAAGGAGAACTGATCGTGGCTGTGCCGGTCACCTCCGAGTTCAATAGGCGTCTACAAGAGGGTTTGACATGCGCGGGCCAATATCTCCGAATTGGTGGATGTACAGTACATGCGCGCAATCCGACGATCTGCTACCGTTTCTCTAAAAATTTCCAGGATTTCGGGTTTTATTCTTTTTTTTTCGCGCAGAGGTAAATTATCTGGGGGCGAGGCTCAGAGGACTCGTTGATTTTATATCTTGCAGTACACTGCGAAAGTGGCCGCATGTCGCCACTAGAGCAACCTAGGCTGAACACAGCCGAAACATATTGAATGCATGGCGGCCATACTTTTCAAACACCCGGGTAAAATGATAATCCTGGAAAGATATATATATAATCTTTCTGGTTGATAGCGGGGCCAACAAGTCCCCACGACGAAGAACGAGCCTGAATTAAAGGCATAAACTTGAGTCCGGGACTCATAATCAGCAAGGACTCGAAGAAAGAGCAGCCCAAAAACTTTAATTGCCCTATACTGCGTTCTGATTTCGTTAATATATATATGATTCGGCTTTCTCTTTCAGCCGAGAGCTTGTGGGCCAAGCGTACAACCAGGACCTCGTGTCAGATTGTCGCCAGAACGAACGGGAGGCTAGAACTTACATGTCAGACCCAAACGACGCTTTTGCAGACCTAAGACCGTTACTCGTCAAATTGAAATTTCCAACGAATCAGTTCTGAATAATTTGTCTAGACTCAGAAGTCAAGCCCCGCACTTGAAGAAGAGGAAGTCGGGGAAGCCATCTTGTCGGCGCTTCCTTGAAGCACCTATAGCTACTGACATCTAAAATCACCACAGGTTGAACCACTTTTTTCAAGCACGAATAATTGGTTCCAGGGTCTCCCAGCGTCGAAAGCGAATTTGAAAAACCTGCAAATGGCCATGGAGAGGCAAGTAAGTATTAAATGTCGTTTCCTGCTGATTACAGCCAGTTTCAACCAAGGGAGTGCGTTGATGCGATGAATTCTGCGCGCGCTTGAACCCGGTTTGGGGAAATAACCTGTAAACCACAGCTTCCTCCCTCCAAGAATCGTTCTTGCCTCGAGATCGAAAAGTTGGCCCTGAGGACAAGACGGAGTGGAGTCCCTTGGAAAAAAGCGTAACGCTTGTCGATACAATACGTAGACTTGAATGCGTTCCACAGCACGTCGGCGTTCCGAGTTTTCGCCGTTCATTCCGACGGTGTTGCTAGCTAGGCTTAAGAATGAGAAGAAGAGTCGGCACGAGATATGGTTTTACATGTCCCCATGGGCAGTACGTAGATGTGAAGTGAACCACCCCCACCCCGGTTTGCGCTGCTCTCTTGACGAAAGTTCGATCTGAATTCCGGAAGGAGGAAGGAAGGAAGGAAGATCTGCTTGGGGTGCGCGTGCATCGGTCTGGGAAAACCACCACAAGCCACAGCTTCCTCCGAGAAGGATTATTGTTCTTGCCTGCCTCGAAATTCAAAGAGTTGGGGCCGGGATGTCGATACAATACCTGCACTTGGATGCGTTCGACTTCCACAGGACGTCGGCGTTCCGAGTCCACTTCCGATGTGCTTGTAGCGGGAGTCTGGAAGCGAGGGGGGTGAGTGTAAAATTCAACTCCGCGGGACGACATGGATAGACATATGTGCCGTACCCACCGTGGCAGACACGATTCGCTGGCAGCTCGATAACGGTTGACGAGGGAATTCGAATACAAATCTATAATAATAATAAAAAATCGCGACGAGGATGTACATCGGTTAGCGATGCGGCGTGTGCCTGCCTTGTTTCCTGCTTCTTTGTAACGTTAGCGTGTCAATGTGTACTCACCTACTTACCTGCTAAATATAAACGCACCCCATTAGAATCGCAGGACGCTCGCGCTCGGCCGGGCCCGAGATTCGTACGTCGGCTCGGCTCGGCTGAGTCGCTAGCTTGGGTGACGGGTCGGGTTTGGGTTCGGGTACTGTTAATCGACAGCCTACAAGACAGCCTACGGGACAGGGAGCATGGAAGATAGGAAGATAGGAAAATAGGGAAATAGATTGTTTGAAGTGGAGGAAAATAGATTGTTTGATGCTTCACGTAGGAAAGCAGCCGTTGATGGGACTCATTAATATTGAAGTGCCAGGGCAGATTAGCAAGCAGGACGGCGGGGAAAGAAGTAAGCGCGGACCGAGGTAATTGTGGTGATCGGGATGAGTCGGACGAGGATTGACTCAGGTGGGCGGACGGTGCGGGTGGCGCTGTTGTTGGTTGGGGGGACGACATCCGGTCAGCGCTGATGTGGATGAGGGCGGATGAGCTGTTCAACTTGAATGTGTTGGGTGGCGCCTTTCAATGGGAAGCAGTTCGGGAACGGACATGGCGCCGGCCCTAGGAAGGTTTGAGTACCTTGAGTCGTATGAAGGCCATATAAGTATAGTTGAGTTGAGTTGAGTTCGCAGTAGGTTTAGGTTGAGGTGCTTGATCGCCGCACGAGGCTAGCTTCCGCTTGGTGTTTCACTGGTCGATCACGAAGGAAGCGAAGCCAAGAAAAGAAGGGCGGGCGCCGGGCAGAGATATCATCAGTTGACCATCTTTGTGGAGCTTGGGGTCTGGAGGGGTTGTTAAATTGCTGGTTAATGCAGGGACTAGGGGTGCGTAGAGTGTTTCGTCCTCCGAAATCGATGCAGCAGCGATAATAATATCAACAGATGAAGAGAAGTAACAAATCAGAAATCCCGCTCGGCGCAAGGGGATACTTATTGTATCGATTTGCGGAAGTGGCTCAGGATCTCCGTACGATGTGTCGTCGTGTCAAAGCGCGACGTTTGCAGACGGTGATTATCAGGAGATTGCTCCGAGGTTGGGATCAACGTGCGCGTCCAAGTCCGAGAGGCGTCTCGTACGATGTCGAGCTCATCGTGAAAAAAAAAGAAGGGGGGAAAGACAAGGAAAAGAGGAAAGACGCGAAAGGGAACGAGGAGGAAGAGGGAAAGAGCGACTAACCATAAAAGTAAACAAATTTAATTGGCTAACGCTGCACCCACGTGATGCTAAAGCACCTCTCCTCCTACCGCGACCTTGGGTGCGCCAATGGGCTGTGTTTAGAGCGTGTATCGCTGGTTGCTGGACTTGTCTGCGTGCTGAACACCCGCGGTCAATCACCTTCAAGTCCCCGTCAAAACGACCCAAAAACAGTGTCCCCAAAATAAGCACTACGACGAATAATGCCCAAGCCCTCGTCCTCGTCGCTGCAGCCCCCAACGCCCACTCAGGCCCCGCCAACGCCTTCCCGCGCCCCGCTGACCCAGTTCCTCACCCGACCAAGCAAATGGTTCTCGCGCAGCGTTAGCGCGCCGCGTGTGTCTTCTGGCGATGAATCCCCGCGCGCAAGCACCTCGAGTCTCGCTCCAGCCGTGCGCAAACCCAAAATATCGCGCCCGACGGACCCACGTCCCATTCTGGATGTCGAGGGCTATATGGGTGTGCCTGGCAGTCGGTAAGTGTTTTTCTGTGTCTACTGTGCGCTGTGCGGCTTGGCGCGTCCACCGGGGTGTATTTCGGCTGGCGGGAGGGCTGCATCACCGCTGCATGCACTATTCGCGCCTTCTCGCGTTTCTTCTCACCATAATCTCCGTCACTAACGCACTTCTACTACCCCAGATCCGTCCTCGACCTAACCCGCCCCTCCCTCTCCCTCACCTCCTCCGCCTCCTCCCCCGTCGCACACGCAAAATCCTCCCTCGACCTCCGATACGTCCCGCCCCCCTCGCCGCGCCACAACGGCTTCACGTCTGCCGCGCCGTACGGTGGGAATGGCGTCTACGGTCCCGGCCCTGGCGCACCCAATGCAAACGGCGGTGGTGCGAATGGCATCTACGCGGCAGGCCCAGGCAACGGCGACCTCCGCACCGCCTCGCGCCGCGGCTGGTCCCAGTCCGTCGACGACCTGCGTGTCTCTGCCTCTGCCTCTCCATCCTTCTCTCACTCCCCCTCCCCGACTTTGGCGCCAAGTGCGAGCGTGGAGGGGAGCGGACGCGCGCCGATACGCGTCAACACCATCGGCGTTGGGGTGAGTTTCGTGGACAAGGTCGCTGCGTATCGCGGGCGGTCGGATTCGGTCGGACCCGCATCCACGTCGTCTGCCGGCCACGGCAACAACAATGCGTATACGCCGACGACGTTGACCTCGCCCATACCCATCGACGGCGGCGCGCCGACGCCGTTCTACGCCCGCCGGAGGACAGATTCGGAGCGCAGTGCGAGGAGCGGGAGGAGTGGGAAGAGCGGGAATACGGGTGGGGGTGGGACGGGGAGTCCGGGGTCGACACCGCCCAGCGCGAGGGCGGGTGCGGGGATGGCGTGGCCGGCGATTGGGTCCGGGGCGCAGGTGGGGGGGAGTGGTGTAAGTCCGCAGCAGCGCGAGGGTGTGAGTCCCGTTAATGGTGTGAATGGAAACGGAAACGGGGTGAACGCTGTTAATGGAATAGGGAGGGATTTACGAGACACGGAGAGGAACGGGAGCGGTGGCGGGTCGCCCGTGTCGATATCGATATCGGCGCCGGTGCTGGCGGGGATGGGCACGGGCACGGATGGGGGCGGGTATGGGTTCGGTGGGGCGAGTGGGGGGTTTGTGGGTGGGCAGGAGGGTGCGTTTCGTTTTTCTTCCTTGCTTCCTACATTCCTTGCTTCATTCCTTCCTCTTCTTTATCAATTTTATATTTTATCTTACCTCGATGACGCGTACTGATATATTTTCCCCTAATTCTTTTAGGCGGCAACGGACACGTCCACACACGCTCGCACAGCTTCACGCCCAAGCTCTCGAGTCGGCTTGCGGGTTTTGGCGGTGCGGGTGCGAGTCCGGGAAGGAAGGGGAGCGCGGGCGAGTTGGACCCGTCCTCGTTCGGCTTGGATGCGAGTGGTGGCAAAGAAAAGGAAAAGCGGGGAGTGGGTTTCCCGTTCCATTTTGGCGGTGGTGGTACGTTTGTTTTTCTTTCTTTTTTTTCATTTGTGCAGCAAAAAGAAAGGAAGAACAACACTGACGTGACCTTTGGTGTATGTAGGCACCACGCAATCCAAGGCTGCAAACCCAAACCCGAACTCAAACTCATTCGCACTGGAGCCCTCGCCCCTACTCACGCCCCCGCACATCATCGAGCCCACATCTGCGCTTGACTCGGGCGGCGACACCGTCCTGCAGCCCACCGCAACCTCCTCCTCCACCATAGACGACCCCAACGGCAGACGCGCCTCGCAGATCGTCTACGCCGCGGGCTTCGTCAACCGCCTCATCACCCCCGCGCTGTCGGACCCGCGCGCGTGGAAGGCGTTCAAGATGGAGGTACGAGGGACGAAGCTGGTGTTGCACAAGCCGCCGGGCGACCGCGCGGTGGGGGTAAGGGAGCTGTTTCCCGTGGGGGTGGTGGAGGATAAGGATCAGGATGATGAGGAGGTGGGTGCGAGCGCGGAGGACATTGGAGGCGGGGGCGGGCAGCGCCGCGATGTGGGGAGCGTCGGGAGGAAGAAGCGCGCGTATTGGGGACGGGGTAGACATCCTGCGCTTGGGGTTGCGGGTGCCGCCGTTTTTGGACTTGGGGGTGTGTTTAGCAGTGAGCAGGGGAGGGTGGTGTCGAGGGGGCAGGTCGAGAAGGGGACGCTGGAGGCGCTGGTGCACGAGTTGGTGTTTGCCACCGTGTTTCTTCTGCGCGCGGGGGGCGAGGAGGAGGCAGAGGAGAGGGCGCGCCGGGAGGAGCAGTGGCGCGAGTATGCGCTCGCGGTGCTGTTTTGTCTTCCGCTCCTTGTGGACCGTGCGCGCGTCGAGGCCGAGTTTATCCGCTGTGCGGGGTACCTCGTCGCTGGCGCGCCGCCGGAGGAGATTGACGCGGAGCGCGTGCGCGTCGCGTGGATGGCGTCCGAGTACTTGCGTCTGCACGGCGCGCCCGCCGATCCCGATGCGTGGGAGGATTTCCGCGCCGACGCGCTCCCCGACGTACACTTTGCTGCACCGCAACCGGCTACGAGCGGCATGCCCGCAAGCGTTTCGACACAGGCGATGTACGCGCCGTCGCCCGCCATTGGGACCGACAGTCCTGCGCTCGGCGCTAATACATTCTCACCGCGACCCGACAACGGCGGTGCGCGTATGCTCGGGCTCCTTGACGCGCTCGGCGTACACGAGCTCCTCGCGCCCCCGTCGCCCGCCACCCCCGCCCTGTCTTCCCCGCGTTCCCCGTCGCGCGGCGGGTTGGCGTCACGGATGCCGTGGGCGGCGCTCGCGGCCGAGGGCCTCACACGGGAGGTGCTCCTCGTCCTCGACCCGAACGTCATCGCGCGCAGCCTCACCCTCTTCCACCGCGCCGTCCTCGAGCAGGCGCCCGACAACCCCACCGCCGCGTTCGTCAGTGCAGGCGGCGGCCCGTCGTCGCCGTCGCCCCTATTCGGGAGCGACGCCGCGCCGCATTGGCTCACGAAGCTGCTGCTGGTGCAGATTCTTGGTGCGGATACGAGCTCGGGGATGATGGCGACGGCGCCGGGGATGGAGCAGCAGCAGCACGCTGCGGCGACGACTTCGCGGACGCATTCGAGGAGCGAGGTTATTTCTGTTTGGGCGCGCGTGGGGGAGCTGTGTCGCGTGGCGGGCGACGAGTGTACGTGGCGCGCGATTGGCGCGGCGCTTTGCTCCGCTCCGGTAGCGAGGCTGAACAAGGTGTGGTTCCGGGTGGATGCGCAGGCGTTGGCGGCGGTGGAGGGGTGGGCGCGGCTGGAGGAGATTGAGGAGCCCAGGGTGACGCCGTGGGGCGGGGATATTCGCGAGCGGCTCAAGAGCGAGCTCGACGCGGCGCGGGGGAGTGATGGGGGAGGGGCGGAGGAGACATTGCTGGTCGCGCCCATGGAGCGCGCGCTTGATATGTTTGAGGGGTTCCGGAAACAATTCTTGCTCTGCCCGCGGCGGGTATCGCTTGCGGAGGATGAGGTGGGCGAGGATGTGAAGCTGATGGTCAATTATTGGAAAGAGAAATTGGCGGAAGGCGGGGCAAGTGGCGGTATTGCGGCCAAATTTGTTCGGTAGGCGTCTTGCACGATAAATCTCATCACGCGGGGGTACTCATCTTCTTTCAGCGTTGATCAGTTCTTTTCTCTGTCGCTCGCCGCGGAGCCTCGTCGAAAGGGCCTGTTTGAGCCGCATTATTGGACGCGTGCTGCGGCCCAGACACCGAATGCAATACTCACTCCCTTGCTCTTCCCCGAAATCTTCCCGACCTCGGCGCTCGTCGATCGTGACCAGATCCTCCGTGGACGTGTCGACAGTGACACCGACCCGCGCTTCCTGCGCCTCGACCCGCAACTATCACATCAGCCGCGCGTGGAGATAGGGGGCATCGCGGGCCTTACTCAGATCCCTGTCTTCAATGGCGAGCTCCTGCTCAACGTCTGGCATGGCCCACTCGGCGACTCTACCTCGAGCTCCCGTCCCTCATCACGCATTCCTTCGCGACCTTCCAGTTCTGTCGTCGGCGATGGCGCTGAAGCGACGTTGGGTCGGGCGCCGTCCGTTCGCGTCAAGCCTGGATCGTCGCAGGGCTTGGATCGCAAAACCAGCGTCGCGCGCCGAAACTCACTGCCTTCGCCGTCCCAGCAGCGGCGTGCCTTCGTTGCGTCCGAACCCTCTTCGGAGCCACCGCTGCGCGTCCGCGTCGCGGCGGGCAACTTGCATCAACTTGTGCAGGTCCTCGTCCATGGGCTTCAAGGCGTGTCGGTGTCCGTTGCGGACGATAACGGCGAGATGTCACTGCGGGAGGGAAAGACCCGCGAGCTCGTCGTCGACCAGGTTGAGTTCTCCAAACTCTGGTGGAACGTCTATCGGAGCCTCGTTTCGCCGATGGTGTTTTTCGAGGTCAGCCTTCTTTATTGACGATTAGTTATTGTACTCACATTATATCCTAGTTACTCCGGAAGATGTACATTCAGACGCGACCCCGGGGTCCCGTCCCCTCGGTCGCGGAGTTTTTATACGTCGCTGGAAGTCGCACCGAGGTCTTGGATACGATCAAGGACTGGCTGACGCGCGGTGGCGGCGCCCAGGACATGCTGGACGACCCACAACTTCACACCGCCGTGCGCTCCTTCCTCGACAATCCGACAGACCATGTCATGCCGCAGTCTGCGAACACGAGCGACCCTGGGGTTGAGCAAGCGTGGGGAACTCTAACAGACGTCCGCTGCCGTTTACGACGGACATTTGATAGCCACACTATGCGCCCTCCAGCCCCCTTCCCCTCATTAGCCCACGCTACCCCCCGCCTCCGTGAACGGGCAACGCTCGCGGCCTCAAAATCAGACTCGAGACCCGCCTGATATCGACCGTATAGATCCCGAAGAGCTCGTCGACAATTTGGACGCCATGGCCTGCGCCGCCTTTGGGAATGTAACCCAGGAAGATCTCTTCGTCACGAGCGACCTGCTCGAAACGCAAACCGCCGATCGTATTGGCTGGTTCCTTCCCTTTGCCCCAAGCGAAGAGCCGGTGGAGATACAAAACCTCTACTCTTATTTGCAGGATATCGAACCGTCGCCCCTCATCTCCCTCGGCGTCGACTCGTTATACCGAAGTCTCCCTCCAGGGATCCGCAGCTGCATCCGGGCGTATGTCATCCTCCGCAAATGGACGATATCTCAGCTGGTCGCGCCTCGATTGGGCCTTCGTGCGCGGCAGTCCCGCATGGAGCTCATCCTCCGCGCCATCGAGGTGACGCGGCTGCGTAACATCCCCAGTCATGCCGTATCTGCCCAAGCCATCGTTGACTTCCCTTGCCCGCGTTCCTTCGTCGAGGCGGTCTTAACATCTGCCGTCCTTAGTGTGGAGTCGAGAATGCACACCCGACCATGGCTCAATATCGCGATAGGCCGCGGTGCGCAGTGCGATTCCATCGCGTCCCTTCTTAGCGTGCCGACGACCCAGGCTGTTTCTTCCTCTCGGGAGCTGACGGTTGACGTCGGGTGGTTCCTCGAGCGCATGCTCGAGATCATCTCCGCCCCCGACGTGATTGAGTCCCAGGTCCAGCAGGACACCCACAGTCTCATCAACTTTGACAAGCGGAGGCATCTTTGCAGTCTCATTGTTGGTGTGCGGAAGGGGAGCTACCCTCCGGACGTCATGCGCAGAGCCTTCGAGCGCCTCAATAACATCGAGAAGGACGCCTGGCAACTGCAGTTTGACCATCGCTGGATCAAAGAGGAGGCGCAGCGTGAGGGGGCCGTGGGTGCCGGCAATTCTCCCGCCGCCGCACGTCGTGCCGTCCGGCCTTTCCAAAAGACGATCGCGGTGCAAGTGGAGAAGAACAGACGGGACCGGACGCTCCGGACGCGCCTTCACAAAGAGCGCGTCCAGGAGCAGACGAAGAACGAGAAGAGAGAGGACCTTCTCAATAAGGCGATGATGCGCAAGCAGCCGTCGACGCCGCAGCAGACTCAGAAGCACCAGCGAAGCAAGAAGAGCATGTCCGCTTTCCTGCACTTCATGCGGCCCATCTCGAGCGCCTTTGGCAACGAGAGCGTCCATCCAACGGGCCCGAAGCGTACGGCGGAGGAGCTGGATTTCATTCCGTCGGGGAAGCCGTCGCTCGTTGTCTCTCTCGTCAGTTCGCGCGTCGCGCAGTTCATCAACAACGACCGTTCCTTCCTTTTTCAAGTACAGACAGAGGATGGGGGGAGCTATGTGCTCCAGGCGGTGAACAAACGCGAGATGCTCAAGTGGGTGGAGATTATCACGCGCGTTACACAAACGACTGCGAAGCGGCGCTTGACGTATCTTGGCAATCCCAAACCCCAGCTTGCGGATCATCTGAACGATGGACCAGTGTCCACTATCCGCGATCCTTACGCAGGTACTTCCCGTCAGATCTTCATCCTCGCATCGTACTCATGCACTTATTCCAGTATTTGGGGTCGACCTCGACGTCTTGCTGCGGCGAGAGACGGGGAGCACCGAAATACCGCCGGGCACCATCCCCTCGGTCATCGAGCGCCTTCTCTCAGAGATCGAGACTCGGGGATTGACGGAAGTCGGAATATGTATGTCATCCCTCCTTTCCCCGCGTTTATCGTCTCAATGTGATTAGACCGTCTCGCGGGCGCAACTTCCGCCATCGCCAGCCTCAAAGAGGCCTTCAATCGCGGTGAGATTTACAGCCATTCATCTAAGGCATCTCTGACTTAATTTCGCAGGCGAGGATCCTCTGGAGCCGTCCACAGACATTCACGCCGTTTGTGATTTAGTCAAGTCGTGGTTCCGCGTGCTGCCAGTGCCCCTATTCCCCGGAGATGACTACCAGCGGGCGATTGACGCTATGCGTGAGTACTGTATCTGATATTTGATGCTCTTGGTCTGACTGCTCCTCGCAGAGCTGGAGAACCTCGATGATCGGCTAACGTCTATACGCACCGTTGTGCAAGGTCTACCACGGCCTCACTTTGATCTCTTGAAACGTGTCTCGGAGCATCTGGACAGGTAAACCCTCTATTATGTCCCTCCGCCATAATGCTCATGTTCTCCATCACACAGAGTCGCGGACTTTGAAGAATCCAATCAAATGACCGCCGAGGGGCTTGCGATCGTCTTTAGTCCCAATCTGCTACGCCCACCGAGAGAAAACTTCACCCTGATCCTTGCCAATATGGCGCACACTCACAAGCTCGTCAAGGCGCTAATTACTCATGTGAGCCTTATCCTACCACGTCCTTCATAAACTGATGGCCATCAGTTCCATGTTATCTTTGACGAGGGCGATGTCGATGCGGAGGGTGACGCTGACGCCGAGGACGCCGACGAGAGGTTCGAGGACACTGAGGAGGGTTACGAGGACCAGGCGCACGAAGAGGAAGAAGAGCCTTTCCCCGCAACAAATTCACCAACCCATCTTGATGACGTGGCGGAAGACGACGAGAGCGCAGGCGATAGCGAGAACGACCTGCCGCCAACCATTCACGCTGAGCTTGACCAGAGTCCTCTGGATTTTAATAGTTTGAGTTATACCCTCCCACCCTAAAATCATTTCTTTTACTTGCTCATTCATTAGGATTCACGCACGCACTTTGTATATTTATCCAGCCTCACGATTCTTTGTAGTTCCAGTCAACGTACCGCATGTATCTTACCTCACGTCCGTAATGCCCTGCTTGTACAGTTTCTTTACCTCTCACATAATGCTGACGCCTCCGGAATTATTCGGCCGAACCGATGTCAAATAGAAATTCGCCCCTTTCTTGCCACCACCTTCTTTCTCTCCACCATGGTAAACAACGTCCTCTCTGCAAAGTCAGGTAATCAATGGACATTCGACGTCCTGAACACGCTCAACATCAGCATCGAGGCCGTCGACGCCCCTTCTTTCTTCGGAAGCGCATTACCGATCCCCAGACTGACCCGACGTTATTGGCGCATCCCGTCTTGATTGAGAAGCTCACGCATCCTTCCGAGGCGATCTCAAAAGAAGATAGCCTCTTTTTTCGATACCTGCGGCACGCCACTCGCCGTTTCGCCGTAGGTCCGGCTACAGACAGTGCTGTCAACGACTTTACTGCTTTTCTGTTACGAATGTTGGATTATGACGAACCCAACGTCGTTCATCAGCGCATGGAACTCGACTTGATCATGTGTGGCCAGCAGGTCACCGCGAAGCCTGACCTGGTGATAATGGACGACTGGGATTACCTTTTACTTGTTCAAGTGCGTATTTGTTTAATCTCGTTCAAAGTTGACGGACGAACAATTTATGGAGCTTCAGCGCTACACCGCGCAAGCCGAGGCCGAGCCGCAACTCATCGCAGCGGCCATTGCCGCACACTACGAAAACAACAGACGTTTGCGAGTTGTCGGGTTGCCCACAGTGGCTGCTAAGGTCTTTCCTGGCATCATCATGATCGGCACCGCGCCTGTATTCTACCGGATCCCCGTTTCTGAGGCTCTCGTGGATGCAGTCAGCAGAGGAGAGTATCCTCCAGTGACCACTGTGGTCAGGAAACTCAACCCACCAGTCCATAAGATTTGCGCGACCTCTTCAATGACGGAATGGTACCTTTGGCTAGTAGGCGAATCCTTTTCCAGTGCTTAGGAGCGTTCAGACAGGTTAGTGTGCTTTGATCGAGGTTCCCACTGTTAATTCATTTTAAATTTCAGTTCGTGGTTTAGCGGTGAATTGGATGTAGTGCGTCGTTGTACTCGTTACCCAGCTACCGGAACGTGTATTTTACTGCATTCTAAGTGAGCTCAATCTGGTTTGTGTCAGAATCCTTCATGTCCGGCGAGCGATAGCAGATTCGGGGATGATGCTAGGTTTTTCCGGACACTGAATAACATCGGTTGCGCCCGCCGACGCATCAGTTGCATTGTGAACCTAGGTTAGTTTTCCGTCAGCCGGTCAGTTTCCCTTCACCGTCATATCAACGTTGGAAAAAAAATCCGTTATCATGTTCGCAGAAACTCACACAGACTCTCGACGCATATCAGGGTTGCATTCAACGAATATGGCAAATTCTCACCAACACCACGCTCGCCGCCTCGTCCGTTATCCGGGGGCCTGTCTCGCTCCCTCTCAGTCCCTTTGTCAGCAAGGTGGCTGAGCAGCGACAACGGTCTCCCTCCGCCGACGATCTTGTTCACCACCTGCGTCAACGAGAACTTGGACGACTGCACGGATTGGGGAACGGGGTTCGCCAGGCGCGCCACACGCGCAGTCACCCCCGCAGGGTGCCTCAACCTGGATCAGATTATCAACACCGGGATAGACCTCACCAACGACATCAGCAGCGTCGCTGTGCGCAACACCCGTTTCGGTTGCACGCTTTACACGTAAGCCTGGATTTATCCCGTCCAAAATGGTCAGTACAGCAATATTAACATTCCCGATCCTTTAGCAACACCGACTGCTCTGGACGTTCGTTGTTCCTCAATTTCGACAACGGAACGATCAACGCCTTGAGTGCGTTCAAATTTCGACAATGTCGCCAACAGTTTCGACTGCACCGAGCTATTCTAGGCGGTTCAGGTGGTGGTGGACTAGAGAAAGAACTGTTGTCGATAATAGAATGCATCCGGGGCGATATAAACACTGTTTTAGATCTGCCTCGCTTTGAATATACTCCAGCTGCAGTGACGAAACACTCATTTAAAGGCACTGGCACCGGCACTTAAGGGGGCACCTATTGGCAACCTATTGGTGGCGGGGCGCGTCTTTGCGCCCTGATGAAATCTACGCTATTTTCGCACGGTTGGCTTTTGTTGTTGCGAAGTATTGGCGTCGTTCTGCTCGGTGTCGCTGACCTGTATCAGTGACTATTCTCCCAGTGTCTTCGAAATAGACGCTACAACTCGCACCTCGTTATGTCGTATGCCAGCCAATATATTCGGAAAAGTTCCAAGTGATTGCGAGTTCAACATGGCATGCGCACTCTTGCCGGCACCTGCCGTTGAAATTGGCCTTTAGTTGCAAGTACATAGAATCATCGAGTTATATGCCCGGATGGGCAACGGTCGCTGGCGGACGCCGGCGAATGTTGGCGGTCGTCGATACCGGCGATGATCAAGATCAGACAACGATTCCCGGCAAGATCCGAGGGACTTTTGATTTCTTCAAAAAGTAGTGCAACGGTTTTCGCCGGCCTTGGGCGGTCGTCACTGGTTTAATTTCATTGCAAGCAGAACTTGTAATGGCACTTCAGTGACTCTTTACTGAATTGCTAATTTTGTACCTATGGCCTGTATTTAAAGGCATACTTGTTTTGTTCTTCTTCTCAGTTGAGGGTGGGACCGGCGGTGGCCGCCGGTGACCGACGGTTTTTGGTGTCTGTGATTCGCAAGGATGACGGTCTTCTTTCACCAGGGCAAACAGAGTGTCGGAATTATCCTTTATTTTAAGAAGCAAGTACGAAGTAAGTACTACTTCACATTCAAGTTTCAAACCCATCCATTGACGCCTTTGGTTCTTCTTGTAATCTTACAGTCTAAGCGAGGGGAAAGCCTGTGTACTGTGTATTCCAGCCCCGAGTCTCTCACTACAGGTCATCTATATAACTGGAGGTAATTTACACACCTAATACTTTCTTTAATCTCAACTTCGACTGTTAAATATGAAGTGAACCACGAATTTGAACATCAATCAAGAAAATTTGAAGTGTGTGTCCGGCGGACTCCGGTGAAAGCCGGCGGCCTTGAGTGGATTCCAGTGGTTTTTCTCTAGCCAGAAACTCCGCTCGCGGACCGCCGATGTCCGGCGGTGGTCGACGGACTTTCAAGACGGTAGACGCCAGAATCCGATGCGGGCCGGCGGCCCGCGCGACCCCGTGCCCTGCGGGCATATTACTGGAATCATCGGGATTACGAGTCCTAATATCTTTTAGGACTCGTTCTTTGTCATCGTTTTTTCCGCGAAAAAAAAAAGTGATTTAAGGACCCCGTTGTCACCACGATCCCCGGAAGGCAATTCTGTGATTGATGGGTTGATGCTGGTTGCTATGTGGTCTTGGTCTTCCCTCAAAGTACTTAGAGCTGCCGCTGAAAGTGCCGAGTTGTGAGTAAATTCGAAAAATGCCCCGCACTTGTTCTAGTGGGAGCATACACCGCCCCGGATGTCGATATTTCTTTCACTGTTGACGAAGATGATTGCCAATCGTCATTCTCGCACGCTTCGCTGTAGAATTCTCACGTATATTCGCTCAATCTCGCCAAGCCTCGCTGCTTTCCTGCCGTCAACTTCTCACGCTTTCGCTCAATCTCGCGACATTCCGCAATAACTCGCTGGTCGACTGCAGACCTTCTACTTGACTCGGACACTGTTCTACTTCGCCTAGATACAGGCCAAATTGATGGCACCTCAATCAGCAACAAATTCTTTTCGCCTTCATCCCCCAAGTTTTCACTTCGGTCAAAAGACAAAATTATGTCTAGGACCCTGAGGCATGTTGCCTTGAGAATGGATTTTGTGATTTCTCCCTGCCCCCTCTGTAGGGTGAAAATTCACCGACATAATTACGTTTCCGACAGGCAACATTCTCGAAATAAAAAAATTCACTTTCAAGGCAACATCCCCAGAGAGGTCCTGAATATTCTTTTCCATGTGGTCTAAGAAATTTGAGGAGGTTTAAACTCACCAAAACGCATCCACGGAATCTGGGTCAGTCAAATGCTCAGCAACTTGGCATCTTGATGGGACTAAATTGATGGCATCGCGGATTGCCCACCACCAGAGTTTATTTCACCGTTGAGGTGTTATGTGGCGTGGCCAATCGTTTTTTGCTCTATAAATTCGATTTTAGAATGCCGAGTTCAACGTTGACTTGACCACGCAACCCAATTCCACCGGTAACTCTATTGCGTCTTCACCTCCACTCACTGTTCAACTGACCACCTTACCCTAAGACTTCATCAGTTCGATAACCTCCTTCATTCTCAACATTATGTATTCGAATCCAGGCGAGCCTTCGTTTGAATTATCTTGCATCCGTCCGTTGAGCTGACTTTGTCTCCAGCTCGTCCTCTGGTATATTGGCCACCTTCTGAGAAAGATCTTAAACGCAATCGAACCGGTTCAAAGCTTGCCTTGAGATTCAAATTACAGTGTCAGTCTCGTTCACCATCAGTGATTCAATTCCTTTTGACTTACCTGCAATGTCCTTAGTACTTCACCCTAATAGGTTAAGCTTCGATTCTAACGGGGATCCAATTTGTGTCATTACTGACCTTGCGTTGGTTTTGTTCATCCAGACTCTCTCCGTCCGTTAACGAGGCAAACCTAAATCGACGGAAAAACCCAACAGTAAGGTGACGAATCAAGTCCTATGTAAGTCAGTTTCTCCCGGTATTTAAGTCCCCACCGCTCTCATTTTGGTAGCTCCACTTCGAATATCCATACCCCCTTTTCGGGGTCAAGGAAACTTCAGTGGCATTTGTTGAACTCAACCTGATTGAATTCTTCGCAGTTTTTGCTCCCAATAGCCCGTATTCCCAGCATCCGCAGGGCCGCTCATTTTCAACCGTTTACTCTGATCTTTTGATGGGCAGTCTTGATGGGCCTGATGGCCTGCAGAAAAACATGTAATCAGAGATCGGAACCCTCTCGAAACTCTGAAGAACTGACTTAAGTATGCCGCATGGTGGCAGCGGAGGTTTTGGACGGGTGCCGGTTATGCTATGGCAACATTTTTTAAGTAATTTGTGCTGCTTGAACTGATATGTCATCAGAGAAGTGGATAAGCGCAACAGGTGGCCAATTGGAGTTGCTGAGAGCACATTTGAATGTGATATTTGTCCCATTGAGCACCAATACAACCTCCAGCTTACAGTATTGGGAGCCAAAGAAGAAGTCAGGGTGGATTCTCTCCTGTAGTGCCGAAAGAGCTTGGGGGAGCTGTGGGAAGGAAAATTGGAAGCAATCCTGAGTAGAGATTTAGCTCTCCAAAGTAACCTCCCTTCCTACTGTGCGCGGAACGCGTCGCAAAGTCGGGATTGATGTGTGTGGCAACCGTGTGAAATAATGGTTATCTGCTGTGTTGCTGTGTTATCTCAGCTCACTGCAAACTGGATGCTTTCTGCCAGCTCATTGGCTTTATCTCACTCTAATTGGCCTATACTACTCCCTCAAATATTTCTGTAGATTAAGGTTGGCTAAATACGGGTCGTTGGCTCACTTAGCACACCAGCTCGGCACAAGTTGCCGACCTCGTCGGACCTGTGCCGATCGGTGTCGGCCATGATTTCAGCCTTGCCAAAGCAGCCGCTGAACACAATGAGAACCCACTTTACCCAGCGCCCGCAGTCGGGACCGTTTGAAAACCGATTCATAAGGCCCATGTCTCAGGCGTGCATCAGAGGAGTGGTTCTCGTCTCACACGTGCTACTGCTAATCGCCCATCGCGATTGTGCAGATCACCAACCATCGGCACGATCTCCCGGGCAGGACCGTAGCTAGTTGCATCCATCCAACTGCTTCCGTCCGAGTTGATGCTGAGTTGGCCCTCAATGTGTCCTTAATGTCCTTTAAAGGATTACTATGTTAGCAAGTTGTAAACTAGACGGGAAAATGAGTTTCCATCAGATGTTTTACATGGTTCGATCTATCTGCTCTTGGACAAAATTCACTGCAAGCATGCTTACATATGTTTGTCAAGTCAAGCTTCCGCGACTCAAGTGGAATTTGATACCTCTCTGAATAATCCAACGTGGTTGAATTCAATCTTGTTGTCCACATTGCACGTGAACTTCAACAGAAGACAATTGCATTCAAACTCAATGCTTGCCGCACCATGGGTCAAATACTGAGAAACAAAGTAAGAGTAAGGCACGCAGAGGGTGCATGGCTTGAATAGACTGGAAACCTTTCTTTCTCTTCGTGTTTTCTTCCCGCCGTTCAGCATGAATTTCTGGTCGGTGATAACCTGTGGCCCCAGAACATTCCCGTGGCTTTTGAGAGCCTATTTTTGGAACATGGCTCCCAGTCTAAGACTTTTTCAGAGGGGTTCGAAGTTTAGATCTGCTCTAAAAGTGTCCAAATCTTCACTAAACGCTCTTTTACCGGTAAAATTCCCACGGTTGAACTATTCGGACGTGTGAATCTTCAGGCACTTGTGGTTCACACTCGGATTTTGCTTCGGTTTGCATACTGCATCCCTGAAGATATTCGTAGTCGAAAAGAATGCCTGTGCATGAAAGTCACACTCAGGGGTCGGAGAGAAATTCGGTGACCGATCTGCTTTGATTGTAAGCCCGCTGCTTACTACTTACGTATCGTGACCGTGACCGTCACTTACTTCTTGTCTCATACCACCATACCTCTGGCGCTCACTTATACATACGCTGTTCCTGTTGAGTTTTGTTCTTCTCTTAGTGTTTCTCCCCGGCTCTCCCGGTGAGTTTCCACTTTTTTTTCAACACCGACCAGCGTAGCGAGGACACGGGGATCGGAGATCCACAATCTCTTGATCTGCCTCCGTCTTCCCCTCGGGGAAACATACCGTACCGTCCACCGTTCACTGCCCATCGCCCACCGTTACGTCGCTGCTCTGAGTTCAACGAGCTCACCAGCCATCGATTATAGTGCCATGTCAGCATTTACACAGCCACACTGCCTTCCTCCTCGTGCACGCCGTCGACCCCAGTACCGCTGCAGACCAGGGCATCGACTCGGGCAAGCTGGGTGAATGGATCAAGCGCGTAAAGGTTGTTGCCGAGGACCGTGATAACGACCTCGAACGTATCAGAATGCAGTTCGATACCCAGATGCGCAGCGAGAAGCGCAAAGCAGAATCCGAAGCCGAACGCGAGCGTAAGCTCAAGAAGAATACAAACGACTCCAGCCGCAGAGGCAGCACGGGCGGCAGCAATTCCTCGCGTCCCCCAACTCCTCTTCGTCCACTGCCTCCGACGCGCGCAAGTTCTGCCCGAAGCTCACCGACGACGAGCGCGCCCTTCTAAACAAGCACGAGGGGTGCACCCGTTGCCGGAAGCCCTACGTCGCTCACCGCTCCGCTGACTGCACCGCAGGTTACCCTTCCGCCGATAATTACAAGACGTTGACCGAAGCGATGTGCCTGGCGGCAAAGCGCAACAAGCCTGCCTCGTCGTCGTCGTCTTCGTCCACTGCAACCCCCGTCGCCGTCGTCATGCCCGACATCGAGGACGCCGAGGACAGTGACACCGAGGAGTCCGATGTGAGTTCTTCGTTGCCACACCGCGCTAGCCACCTCTACTGGGAATGCCTGGTGGATGGGCCGCTTCGCGAGTTTCCTTCGAAGATCCGCGCGCTGATTGACGACGGCGCACATTTAGGACTGATCGACGAAGTGCTTGTGAAGGCGCTCGGCTTGAAGAAACGTCCACTGCATGCCCCCGAAATTATTTCCGTAGCTATAGACAACAAAGACACTCCCGAAACCACTACGCTTACAGAGTATGTTACGCTACGTCTGAATTCCTTAGACCAATCTTGGACATCGACCCCTGTTAAAATACTTGTAGCCCCGCGCCTCTGTGCGCCAATTATACTGGGCCTCCCATGGCTAGCTACCAATCATATAGTTATTGATCATGAAGCCAGAACGGTTGTGGATAAGCGCGTCGCGTACGATCTACTCAATCCTCCTGCGACTCTCGCTCCGCCCGTTCCAAAAATTAAGTTGAAAGAGAAACTGAAGAAAACGAAAGCAGACCACAAACTTATGGCGAAGGAACTAGAATCTGTCTGCAACGCAAAGCGCATCGAAATGGAATCTAAGGGCCTGTTCGAAGACGTCAAAGAGGTCAATAATATCGCCGCCGTCAAAGAACGCATCGAAGTGCTCGCACACTACGAGGACCTCCAGAAAAGAGGTGATAGATTGAAGAAAGATTACGCCGCGCTGTTTGAGAAAATGCCACATGTCGACGAACTGCCAACGGACGTGTATTGTGAAATTAAGGTTAAAAATGCGGCATGCAGTTCAAAACAAGAACGTATCAGCCCGAGAAAGTACCAGGAGGCCTGGCGTACGCTGATCCAAGGGCACCTCGACGCGGGCAGGATACGGCCCTCGTCCTCCCTTCACGCTTCCCCCGCCTTCCTGATCCCCAAAGCCGATAAGTCGGTACTACCCCGGTGGGTAAACGACTTCCGTCCGCTGAACGCGAACACAGTACACGACTCATTCCCGCTGCGACGAGTCGACGACATATTGGCAGACTGTGCTAAGGGAAAGATTCGGTCAACAATAGATTTTACAGATAGTTTTTTTCAAACGAGAATGCACCCAGACTCAATCAAGTACACGGCAGTTAGTACGCCGCTGGGACTGTACGAATGGTTAGTAATGCCGCAGGGCCTGCGAAACGCCCCAGCAGTCCAGCAGCGACGGGTGACGGCCGCCTTGCGCGAGCTGATTGGCAAAATCTGCCATGTTTACTTGGACGACATCATTATCTGGTCGCAAAATGTTGAAGAACACAAAAAGCACGTACAGATGGTGTTCGCTGCGCTGAAGAAGGCCGGGTTGTACGTCAACCCAAAGAAAACATCTGTTCCAATACGAGGTAGATTTCCTCGGGCACCACATATCCCAACGTGGCGTTGAAGCCGACAAATCCAAAGTCGAGCGAATTGTAAACTGGCCCCGACCTAAGTCTGCAACGAACGTTAGGGCATTCCTTGGACTTGTGAGGTACATTGCAAATTTTTTACCGAAACTAGCGGACCACACCACAGTACTGGAGAGGTTGACGACCAAAGCGTGCAACGAGTCGTTCCCAGAATGGACGGACGAATACCAATCAGCTTTCGACGCCATTAAGTCAATCGTTGTTGGTAGGGAGTGCCTGACAACAATTGACCATGAGAATCCGGGGGATAATAAGATCTTCCTTACTTGCGATGCTTCGAACAAACGCTCAGGCGCTATCTTGTCCTGGGGTGAGACCTGGGAAACGGCGCGACCTGTAGCATTCGACTCCACGTCGTTCAAGGGCGCGGAACTGAACTATCCGATTCATGAGAAGGAGCTCCTAGCAATTATGCGGAGCCTGAAGAAGTGGTGTGTCGACTTACTGGGCTCCCACTTCACGATATTCACCGACCATCGTACTTTGGAAAATTTCGACACCCAGAGAGACTTATCGCGCAGACAAGCTCGATGGATGGAGCTGATGTCCCAGTATGACTGTAAGATCGTCTATATTAAAGGTGAAGATAACACTGTAGCAGACGCGTTGTCGCGCACCGAATTTGAAGACAGCACGGTTGCAATGGAAACAGCGGAGAGTCCCTGGATAGGCCACGAAGAGCACGACGAACCGATAGCGGTGTTGGTTGTGGGTACCACCTCCCCATTCCACTCCGCACGGTGCTTGGCACGGACACGGATCAGGGAGATTGTCGCGGAACCTATTTCTTCCATCTTGAAGATCACCGCGGACACAAAGCTGCTTGACGACATCCGAGCGGCTATGCAGAAGATAAGTGGTGCAGAAAACTGGAGTCTGCGAGTACTGGCATGCCCGGACTCACCTTCAAACCTGAACAAGGTCTCTGGTACGTGGGTAACCGTCTTATAATCCCACGTGTTCCGGAGATCCGAGAGCTGTTTTACCGGCTCGCACACGACAACTTGGGGCATTTTGGCTTCGATAAATCATACCAGTCCCTCGCGATGAATACTACTGGCCCAACATGCGCCGCGACCTCGAAGAAGCTTATATTCCATCTTGCCCTGACTGTCAACGTAACAAGGTGCGCACCGTCCGCAAAGCGGGCCCTTTGCACCCTTTACCAATTCCAGATCAACGGAACTCCGTTGCAATAGACTTTATCGGTCCACTACCGCCGGACCAAGGTTTTAATTGCATAGCATCAATGACTTGTAGACTGGGATCCGATATCCGGCTGGTACCGACGAAGACGAACATTACCGCCCCAGAGTTCGCCTTGGTTTTCTTCGAACACTGGTACTGCGACAATGGCCTTCCACTGGACCTTGTCACCGATCGCGACAAGCTGTTCATTTCCCAATTCTGGAAGGCGCTGAACAAATTAACGGGAGTTAAACTGAAGATGTCGTCATCCTACCACCCCCAAACGGACAGCGCGAGCGAACGTACGAACAAGACTGTGAATCAGGCGGTCCGTTTTCACATCTCGCGAAATCAGCGCGGCTGGGTACGTGCCTTACCCCGGGTACGTTTTGACATGATGAATACAGTAAACGCTTCGACGGGTTACTCTGGATTCCAATTAGATGGGGCGCTCTCCTCGCATTATTCCCCCTCTCATCGCCGCCCCGAATGCTGATATTCCCTCTGACAAGGTTTTGGCACGGGAGCTCATCGCCCAACTCGAGGTGGATGTCGCCAACGCACAAGACAACCTATTGACAGCGAAGCTGTGCCAGGCGCCAGGCCGAACAGGCGAACAAAACCCGGCGCGCCGACTTCGACGACCTGAAAATTGGGGACCGCGTGAAGCTCTCTACGGAACACCGTCGCCGGATATTCTTGAAGAAGGGCGACAATCGCGTCGCCAAATACATCGCCCGTTTCGACGGTCCATACAAGATTGTTGATAAACATGCTGAGTGCTCGACTTTCATGCTGGATATGCCAAACCAGCCGAACATCTTTCCCGTTTTTCACTCTTCTGAATTAGAACCTTACGTCGAGAACGATAACGACCTTTTCCCATCGCGCAAACTCCCTGAGCTGGACCCATATTGAACAACGACGGCGAGGAGGAGTACTATATCGACGAAATACTGGACGAACGGAAACGCGGAAAGGGTTGGCAGTACCTCGTCCGATTCACGGCTATGGCCCGAAAGCGACTTATGGCTCCCTGGACGCGAACTCGCCGACGCGGAGGCACTCGACCGCTGGCTCGCACGAACGAAAGATTGAAGGAAGGCCTGGCGTACATGTCCTGTTCTCTTTCTTTCATGTGCCTGCCCCGATAGCTTTTTTTTGGTCCTTCGGGATTTGTTTTTGATGCACCCGCGGAGCAGTTTTTACGTACTACCCTTATTCCTTTTCCCTTTTTTTCGGACGGGTGGGGCTGATTTACCTTGGAGGGGAAGGGTGTAAGCCCGCTGCTTACTACTTACGTATCGTGACCGTGACGTCACTTACTTCTTGTCTCATACCACCATACCTCTGGCGCTCACTTATACATACGCTGTTCCTGTTGAGTTTGTTCTTCTCTTAGTGTTTCTCCCCAGCTCTCCCGGTGAGTTTCCATTGATCTGCCTTACCACACAATCCTCAAGATCCTGGTGGTTGAAAGAATGGTGCAGACCTTGTATACTGAGAGGAATGATAGAATGAAAATCTGTTGTCTTCCTTGCTACGTATGCCTCCCATTGTGTAACATGTATTCTCGAGGCTTTGTGGGTGGAATAAAAGAGCACTCCATCAAAGGTCGCGCCGCGGGGTCCTAAAGGGTCGGACCTTTGGTGGTGAAAAATCTACCTTGTCGACCTCCCACGGAATCCCAAAGAATTTGACAAGGAAGCATTGCGTATCATGTATTCTCCGAGTCGACACAAAGAACTTGGAATACTCCATCAAAGAGTCGCGCCGCGGGGTCCTAAAGGGTCGGATCTTTAGTAGTCGACCTGCCTACCTACTGCAGAATCCCAAAAAAAATTGAACCGAACACATTGTGTACATATGTTCAAGATTTCGCTGCAGATCAATAAGTATGTCGGGCGGCGACCGAAATCAGCCGGGAAGCCAAATGGGGACTCGTACTGCCACGCGGAGCGTTGGCCTCAAGCACAAGTTAAATGTTGGAATCAATCCGCATACGCAGAGGTACCGAGAAATTTGCGGCAACCCAAACAATCACTCGCTCGCAGGCGCAGCCAAGAGCAATGTTGAATGAGATTGTGGCCCCAATAGGATACCTCATCCCTGGTTGATTTACCTCGGCGCGGACTAGGGCATGAGGTGTAACCTCTGACGTAATCACCAACTGTGGCCTGAGAGTTGCGGTTACAAAGTGCGGCCCCGTCTCCAGACTTATCTCTTGGTCCGGCACTTTGGCCCTCATTTTAGTTTCTCTGCTTGCCAATTGTACCGTTTCTTGGCTTTTTTTATTTAGCGGATTACAAATTTAAACAGTACCTCTCAGGCTAGCGGAAAGAAAAAGCACCTAAAGGTAAATGTCTTGCAGATACTATGTTACAGATGAAAACCTAACGTAGTCGAAACTTTCAATGTCTACTTTCAATGTCTTAGCCGGCGGTGAATAGGTCTGGCCGATATTTTCGTGCGGCCGCTTGGCAGCACCTACTAAATGTTCAGCGATGGCGACGTCGCATCGGATCGGATCCCGTACGGCCTATCTGTCTTGTCTTGCGATTCCGACAATTCGCGGGTAAAATTCTTTGCACGCTGCGCCGCTCGTCAGTAGATTTTCTCAAGACACTAATACTCTCTACCCTGTGCACCTCTTGTATGAGAAATTCAGATCGGAAGAAGTGCAGATAAAATCGGAACTGACCGTTACCAAAAATTATACGTTCAATTTGGTTTGATGGCAGTAGCGGCCGGTCTTGTAACGAACGACGAATTTTGCACGGAAACTGGTTATTCCAGGATAAGGTGGTGGTTTGCTCCAATCGAAGGGACGAGGAGGCGCTCAAGAATTTGAGCGGTGGTTTGGACGCATGTCCGGCCGGCTATTCCGACAATGCTGGAGCTGCTCCCAAAGACAGTCAAGCGGTGCTATTCCCAAACAGGATGGGGGGTCGCGTTGGATGACCGCCTTGGAGAATTTAAACATCATAGCGGCGTCATTTGGTGAATTGTGGAAAGGAATTTGCCGCACAATACCTTCATAATATTGATGCTAAACAAACGTGCGGTCGGGGTGGTTAAGCGAATATTTGTGCAGTACTGTCCGCTATCGTGCAAGGGCTTCGCACGCGAGGCTAAGTTTGAGTCGCGAGAGGAGGAATCACAGGAGGTCGAGATGAGCCTAGCGCTGGCATAGGACAGGGATATGGCATGCTGTGGAGAGACTCTTGTAATGCGACTTCCAACAATGTTTCGCACGTCACCCCAACTTTAGCAAGACAGCACCGAGTTCCACAGCCCCGCAAAAATAGCTTGCAAGTGCTTTCGCCCACCCGTAATCGCTGTCCAGGAGAAGTAGCAGCAGCGAGCAAGACCCTTTCTCCCAGCAGCGAGTTGAGTAAAGATTCCCGAATTGGAGTCACAAAACTTGAGGGCCATCCACAAGCCCGAATCATTGAGCGGAACATCAATCTTTGGACAAGTCAGAAGGTCGAGAGGAACGAAAGTCACTCCGGGTGTTCGACAGTTGACCGAAAACTTGGGATGTCCATGTGCTCCGGTTGGCGAAGGCGCAGGAAGAGGGGTTTTCCGCCAGAGTGAGCCTTTTCAATTGCAGGGACCCGAACTGCGCCCAAAGTGCGCCAATGAACGTTGAATCCGGATTCAAGGCGCCCGTCGTGCATTTCCGATTCGAGAGTACCTTGATGAATTTTGCTTGGCGTGACGGACCGTGAAGGATCGGGAGAAGCAAAGCAAAAGAAAGAAATGCCGATACGCAGGGAAGAGAGTGATCAACCCGGATTTTGAGTTCACCGAGGCCAAATTACAAATCCGCCGGGAGCGCTGAATGTCGGGGGCAAATAGAGACTTGGTGAGGTTCTGGTGACACGAGGAGTACCAAAAGCAACAAAGCCACCCATAGAATCCAGTCCTGTCGTGCCGGGCTTCGACCAAAGTTCTCAAGTCGTCTTTTCCAAATTCATTGTTGTGGTTTGAAGCAAAGGCCGGCTGTACGGACCGGAGCACCGCCACATCTTTCCAAACTAGTAGATGAGTACTTAGATACGCATTTAAAAAAAAATGGATCACCTCATTACAAAATATTGTGAAAGCACCGTTGAGTCAGTACAACCAGAGGCAGATTCCCATTTGGTTGAAACAGCCTGCATCGAACAACTTTGAAATTAACGCTAAAACAATCCCAACTACTGTAAGTGGCGAAGCAATCCTTTTATTATTATTCTTTTACCACAGTGTGAAAGTTTTTGTTTCAAAGAGGTTGGAACAAGCTGGCCTTTGCTGAAACAACTTCTAATCAAAGGCCTACTTCTTTTAACAAAAGCCAACTCCCCCCTTGAAAAACAAAATCTTCAAGTTATGGAACCCTTTCGCACTGTGGAAGTAGAATCATTAGGGATCCGATGTTGGAATAAATCCGCGTATGCAGAGGCCCGGAGATGACCGAGAAAACCGCGGGAACCGGTTCCAAGCCATCATCGCGACCAGCCAAGGCAACTCAGGCAAGCCAAGAGCAATGTTAGATGAATCGTTGCCCCAAGGCGATACCTCGTCCCTGGTTGATTTACCCCGGGCCTTCAAGGAGGTGTTAGTGGCACCACGCACCTGGCATTTATGAGGTTGAAAATGAGGCGAGACAATGTTTGATTTTGATTTTGATTTTGATATTCATTGGTAACTACAATTAGCCAGGAGGCCACGATAGCTGTACGTTTGTAGGTAATTGGAGGTATTCTGAGTGGTGGTTTTTGGGAGTGCGTTTTATGAGTAAGAAATGAGAGAGAAAAGATAAGTAAATGAAACCGAGGCTTTGTGCCGTATTGAGAAAAAATATGGTAATGAGGGATTTCAGACGGATGAGTGTAAGGCATTCAGATGGGTTTGTAAGGGTATCAAGGTCCGGACTATGATGGTGGTGGTATCCGATAAATAGACAATGTGCCGAGTTCTTGTCCAGCCATTGGCAAAAGAACTTGAAGCAGCACACAATCAAGATATTGATATCCAGTACCGATCCTCGCGGCAAATTTCCAATGGGCTTGTAATTCGGCCAGTGCGCTAAGGAGGACTCGGGAGGATAATAATGCCTGTGTTTAGTCGACCGTTGACTTGACATTTGCTCCGCGTCGGATGTAGCGCCACGACCGTCAAAACAATGATCTAATAGTCCCAAATTCCAAGCGACGTAGAACGCGCGGGGAACCGAGAAATGTCCAAGAGAGCAAGGGTCGTTAAAGCCCAAGGGAGGGCACAAATACGCGGAGTCATGATTATCGACTGCCGGTTAATCCGTCAGACGGCGGGTCAGGAACGGCCGATGTGCAGTCCAGGTAGAGTGCTGTTATGGTTCGGTTCGATCCTGGCCGCAAAGGTTCAACCTGGTATTTTTGCAACAGTTCGCTAGAACATGTGATTGAGATTTTTTGCCGCAGCCGCGGCGTCCATCTACGAGAAGACTCGGCAAATGCACCTCGGTTGGCGACAAGCTGAAGACAGAAAAAACTCGAGCATACTGTAGTGTGTGTATGGCCCAACTCTGATTCGAACAGAGGTCCTCTGTGCAGGTGGCATCTACAACTGCTAGCATGGAGAGATGCACTAACCATTTTGCTACTAGGCAATTGATTCAGACATGCTTGCTTTGGCTTGAGGGGGTTTGCAAAAATTAGCAGGGATAATAATGTGATTCAACCGAGACTTGGAACAGGCTGGGAAAATGGGTGATTCATTTATCTCCTGTTCAATGCAATGCGTCTGAGGGAAAAAAAGGGAGGAGAACAAGACGGCGAAAGAGTGAGAATGCTCGAAATACAAAAGAAGAAGGAAAAAAATTGACTGCACTGCGCACGTGCATTGTCTGACTCTAATTCGAACAGAATCCTGAATGGTAAAAAAGAAATCTTCAGCGCACAAAGGCGTATTAACCACTGTGCTACCAGGCGATAGATTCCCAGTTCCTTTTTGGCCTATCGATGTTTGCAACTTGAAGCAGTACAGGAAGTGCTGCGCCCAGACCGAGCATCTAATATCAATCCTGCTTACTCAAATCACCTGAGCATACCACTGGCTATTCTGACTGAGCTTCCTCCTCCAAGCCTTGAAAGTCTCAGTGCTCATTTTTCCTGTTTCGGCATCGCGGCATTCGGGCCGCCGATCGCAACGAGGAGCCGTGAACCGTGGGATGATTTAGAATGGAGCTCCGATACGCCGCCGTGTGCCGACTGCGGGCCGATGTTGGTTGTTTCAATCCCGCAGTGACCAGTCCGCCATTGGCCTGTTCAATTTCACCGGCAT